>JAWWEQ010000045.1:30427693-30540490 GCA_035583055.1 Torymus tubicola | reverse complement strand
CAGGCAACTCCCAACATGCGTCTTTTGTATGTGTGTATGTATATATATGTATATACATATCACCGATGTGATATATGCGCTGTAAAAGAGGTACATCCGTGCGTGTACCCTCTTTTACGACGCTAATTGTCACGAGCGCGAGAATTCCAGCTCGCATTCCCGGCGTACGAGCCTCCGGTAGGAATTCGTTATTAGCGATTTTCCTCCCTCCTCTCTACCCACCCCCCTTCCCTCCCTTCTCTCATTAAACGGGATTTTGATTAATTATAGACGCGCTCGATATGTATATATAAACAGAAAGATATATTATATGCGTATATATACCTGAGAGCCAAAGCGAACGAATATATAATACGTCTGGCGCTTGGGCGTGCAACGCCAGCGTATTATTTTCATCCGGGATTTCTCTCGCCGCGCTTCTCCCGCTCTCTCTCTCTCTCTCGTCGCGAGGGAAAACGAGCGCCGCGCGCAGATAACCGAGTATATAGCGAGCGCTCTCCATGCGCAGGGAAGGAGGATGAGAAGGTGGAGCTGCTGGCGAAGCGCGAGGAGGAAGATTAATCGGGCAAACTCGGGAAGAAGAGGAGGAGGAGGTGGTAGAAAAGGGGGTGGCAGCTGTAGGGAGGGGGAGGGAAGCGAAAAAAGAGTTATGGCGTAAATACTGGAGTTTCCGCTGAGGTGGTATAGGTATAAAGGGATCGGCGCGAGTGGAGTTTGCCAGTGCTGCGGAGTCGTCATCGACAAGGCACACGAGTGCTGATCTGGGAATGAAATTTTTCACGCCGTATAGAAAAGCTTTCTGATGATAAGGGATCGTATTTATTCGGATTGTGAAAATGACGGAACGAGGTTTCACTGCAGAATTATATTGATTGAAGTTGGAACTCGCCTCGTTGGATTTATATATATATATATATATATACACACACGTATACGACACCTTTGACGACAGAAAACCAGTTTATCACCGAGACTCACCCCTCTGTTATACTTATCCCTCGTCTCGAAACTCGTTTCATGCGATATTTCGACCACTTGCAGACGATGCGTGATGAGAATCCCAACGAAATTCATCAAACCATTCTCGAACCTTGCTTCATAGTACATTGTATGTGTGCGTGTGTGTGTATGTATATATATATATACACATCTTTCACCCGCGCATATATATCGAATCTTCCTCAACTCATATATACGTGTAGAAGTCTGTTTCGCACGGCACGCCGGGGAGCGCACCTCTCGCGCACCTCCGGTTATATCGTCATCCTGGGAGCTCTTAAACGTCGCTCGCCTACACCTCTTCAATAATAGGACGACGGAGCTACGCCGCCATCCGACGCTCTTGTAAATTGCAAATTAAGCTGCGTGCGCGTGCGGGCGTGTGTATATGTGTATTTAAATTAAAAAAACGACCCTGAAGATTTTTTTTTTTTTTTTCATGTACATCAACGTGTGTATGTAGTATACTAAAAGAATTTTTTATATACGGTATAGCTGAATTAGTTCGACAAAAATATGAATAAATTTAATATAGGAAAATATCGAATGAAATACCCAATCTACACGGCGTATCATTTATCTCGTTCCAAGCAACTATAATTAATCCGGCATATCAGGTCCGCGTCCACCTCCTTTTTCCTACTCATCCAGCTCATCTCAGCTGAGTTCTCTCCCCCCTTACCCCCGTAACACTTATACAATAAGAGCGCACACCATCCCGTATACGACTCGACGTGATGGTGGAAAGGTAGGGGGGGGGGTAGAGAGAACTGTGAAGAAGAGGGGTGTGAGGCAACTACCCTATACCACCTCGAGTTCGCGCGACTCTCGTTCGCGGTCTCGCTCTACGCCGAAGAAGAGAGAGAGAGAGAGAGAGGCGAGAGGGAAGGAGATAGAGCAGTAAATGAAAGTGCGCACCGGCTGAGAATAATGTGGCCATTAAACGCGGCCCCGCTATCTTTCTTACTATCGCTCTTTGCATCCAGCAGCAGTAGCAGCAGCAGCAGCAGCAGAAGCCTCTCTTCTCTGGTAGAGCCGTACTTCCACCCTCTCTCTCTCTCTCTCTCGCCTTGTATAGTTTTTGTCGGCGGTTATTACTTGCTTCCGAGAGCGCTATACGTGAGCGCGCGCGCGCGCGCGCGTATTAACTGGCGCGCTGCAGTAATATTCGCAGATTTTTTCGCCCCCTGCGGAAGAGGCAAGGATTATATTAAATTTTTAGCTCGCCAAGCTCGTTGATTAAAGGGTAGAAGTAGAGAGAGAGAGAGAGAGAGAGAGTAGGAAAGGCGAATTTGATGAACGGGCTGTGCGCCGCGGTGTTGCGACTCTGACAATGCTCTCTGCTATCTTTGGCCAGTTTTAAGGTGGTGAAGCACTTGCATTATGCGCTGTTTCTCATTTTACCATCTTTTTCGAGGCTTAATCGCGGAGTATACGGCTCTCCTGCTGTTCTCTCTTACCTACCTGGAAGTAAACTCTTCCTTATCTTCTTCTATTACCGGCAAGTTAGCCTCTGGATTTTCCGCGGCGCGTTCGTATATCTTTTACACCATTAAAAGGGTTTATGCGAGCCTCATGCGGGCCGAGCTCGAAACCTAAAGTCTGATTCATAGAATCACGTCTTTATAAATCTGCGTATCCAGTGAAGTAAGCAGCTTTTTAGATTTTCACACGCCCCTTTTTTTTTTAAGGAAACAAATATTCTATCGGAATATTGAGAAGCTTATAAAATAATTCAATTAATATAAAATAAGAAAGATTTAATTGATTATCTAGAAGTTGTGATTTTTAAGTTCAAATTAAGTTTCTTCACGTGCCGGTAAGTTGTGATTGATGAACTATATATTGTTAGCAAACTCTTATTTTACTGTTGACTCATGTGAAAGTATCATCTTTATTGATTCTCAACTTGGAGGAATGGCTCATAGAATGATCTTTTTTTGTCCACATAAAGGCACGTAAAGTTGGGAATAAAAACTATTATTCTTGGTTTTTTGAAGACTGAAATTGCATAACATTACATGAGCCAATTAGTTGATGTATCCTTCGCTCAGAAATTGACAAAACGCACGATCATCAAAATTATTTAGTGAAAATCATAATTTTTAATAACTAAAAGCGAACTAATAACTCATAAACAGGTGTAACAAATGAATATTTGAATATACTTTGAGGCATCTCCTTCTTCACGTCGATAACTGGCTAAGGCTACTAATTTTCTCAAAAATTCAATAGAAGTTTAAAAGCAATTATTTAGAACTAGTGTTTATTATTTTAACCTCGACACAAACTCCAAGGAAAGTTCGATAAAAACGAATAAAAAGATTGAGCAAATATTACTTTATTATACGCATTAACTAGAATTACTCATCGCTATTACGAGATCGTTGATCTAATTTACAGTATAGACTGAACGTCAACTGTTATAAAATTATAAATATACTTGTAATTCGGGAGATCACAAATTCAATATTTACTGCGTATCTTGGCCGTGTTTCGTCTTCATCCACTTTTATCTGAAGGTGCAGCACGTCTGCAAGAGCAAGCAATCTATAGGAGTATGTGTGTGTGTATGTGTGTTGTATGAGAATCGGTTATCGAGTCTTAGTGTTTCCAAAGTCAATAAACGGAAGACTTATAGAGAACGGGGATATTGAATAAGAAGCAAGAAAAATAAGTACGTTGATGATAGATATATACAGAAACGTAGTTCAAAATCTAATAACACACTGTCGTTTTGATAAAACTTACAAACAGGCAATTATAGAATTATTTTTAAAACAAAATCAAATATACGAAGCAATACTGATATATCGTTGATTACGAACATAAAGAAATAAAGAAAAAAGTATAACCAGTAACAATTACTTAAAACTATACAGACACAATAAAAATAAATAACTTAAAGTGAATTTACTTTTCAGTTATATATATATATATATATAATACATTTTCAGTTATATGGCGAAGAAACATCACTGTTCACTGTTTGAAGGTTTTTTCTTCGATTACGAGAAAGCAGTAATCGGGTGATTCTTCTCACTCGTGCCTACCGAATGACTTGTCCCCCCCCCCCCCCCCCACTTGTCTACATAACCGAGTTTCTTCTCTCGATTTTTACGACCACCCGTTCCACCTATACGTTGTCGTCGTCGTCGTCGTCGTCGCCCCGTAACGGTGCGAGAGAAAGAGAGAGACACACTTCCGCGCTGCTCGTTACGACGCATCCGCTGTCGCGCTCTGCCTGTGGCCCGAGCCACGAAGGAGCTTCCGTAAATTGGCAAGGATAATGACATTGTGAATAACGTCCTTCTCACCTCGTTGTGTCTGTTTTCTCCCTCTCTCTCTCCACTTTGTGTACACTCTCGCGTCTTTATACGCGCCCCGAGATATGAGACGAGCAAACGAGGCGGCGTACAAGTTTTGTTTAATACACGGCTGCGTTGCTGCTGAACGTATACGGAGCCTCGTCTTGGAAGAGTATTTGCACGCTCTAGCGGCATCGTGACTACGAGCCTGGAAAATTGCTTGGGAAATTCGATGTTGCGAATTTGAAGTCATGCACACTTGCGAGCGCGTATGCGTGTTTGTGTGTGTATGTAAGTAGATGGCGGAGAGGTATATATAGTGGAAAAAGAATCGGTGAGTCGAGGCGTAGGGGGAGAGGTTTCGTCTAGGCCAGGATTTTAAAATGGGCAAAAATAATTGGAGGAGGGCTTGAAGAGAAGGTTGTTTTGAAAAGTTAGAGATGAACACATAACCAGGTGTACTGTATTATACACACTGCATTAGGCTTTATTTTTAGAAATGAAGCGTCAATTGTACTGGTTATTTTCGTCAGTGATTTTTTTTATTAAAACTATGAGAATACACTGTGAAATTGAATTAAATTATTCATCCTATACCTACGCTGTGTACGTGAGACCTCGACTATAAATTAATACAAGAATTAAACAACAGTATCACCGCGTTTATACACACACGCAACGCGAATGTTGTCGTTTGTGTAACAAAAATACATGGCCTTTGCACAGCTCGAAAACAACACAACGACGTGTATATATATTTATATAAATAGAAGCAACGCGCTTGCCTTACTAGTTCTCGAGAGTTTATTTACACACGGAAGAGTATCGCAGGAGATCAAACGAAGAAACACAGGAGAACACCTTATCCCCTACCCCCTCTACTCTCACTCGCTCGTGGATACAGAGGGAAAGAGCAGATCCATCCATCGGGGCAAACTCGCGTTCACGGAAGAAAGGAGAAAGAGAGAGAGAGAGACAAGCCAGTACGCAGCTGTGCAATTAGTACGATTGTCAAGAGCGAGAGATAGGAGAGGGAGGAAAGAGGCGAGAAGATGAGAGAAACGCGCGTCCTTGTCACCCTTATCTCGACACCTCGAGGTCCGCGCGCTCGTGCGCTTATAATCAGAAAGGCGTAAATCTAGAGGCAGATAGAGAGCTTGGTACAAGTGAGTGTTACCTCTCTCTCTCTCTCTCCCTCTCTCTCTAGCTCTCGTCTATGTAGCATTGTGAGGGTTTAACGGCTCGCTATTAAAATGTCTCGCGCCGCCTGACCGTTGCGATAAGGGGACAAGTTGCACATTATAACGAGGCGCGAGCTCGCGAAGGTTGTGTGATTACCTCAACGACGACGACGACGATGATGGAATTGCCGCATGCCACAGACTCGTTATTCCGTTTTTCTTGAGACGACGGCCACGATTCTTTCGGGATGTATTGTTGTGCTTGTAGTCGTTCTTGTGTTCTTGCGTTACGTCTGGTCTGCTTCACAAATTTGATGACTTGAGAGGCAAATGACTTTAAAAAATTGTCTAACAACATAATACGAAAGAATTTGGAAAATAATGTTGCTTATTTCTTACATCGAACATTATCGTAATTATAATAGTGATTTGTATTGCAACATTCTTGAAATAGCCATATTTGTTATAATACTCAATCGAGCTCCTGATTGAAATGAGTTTTCGCAGGCGTGCTGACGACTTTTCTTCACGCGTCGGGTTCCCTCTATCCGACTCTCTCCTCCCCTTCTTCGAATCAGCTGAAAATACGACGGGCGCTATCTTCGTGTAAATAGACTCAGCAATTTCGAGTGCAAATCCAACATGGGGCTTCGCAGCACGCCTGCACACAGTACCAGCCCAGACTCGAAATCGATAAACTCCCCTATATATATATATATTCTTCGAGCGTTGAGGCACTTGCCGAAAGTTTCACGACTCGAATTGGAAAGCTGACGAATAGCAATGGAACGTGTGTAACGAGGAAAATCCACTTCAAACGCGATTATTCTAATATCGAGTGCGGGATTCCACGTTTAGGGAGAGTCATTCTCCGGGGTTGGCTTGTATAACGACGCTTGGTGAATAGGGGAACGAGCGCGTGCGTACAAGAGTAGAGGGTATAGCAATATTGGATAGGGGGTACATCACGATGTGCTGAAATGAAAAGGAATTGCGTTTTTACGATTATGTTCGATCTACAGAGGAATAATCGACGGAAGCATATAGTATTTTATTTTCAAAAGCGGAGCACGCGATGAATTCGCAGTTGACTATGAGGAAAAAGCTGATGTCTTGGGTAAAAGGATTTTTTAATCCTTTTATAGTAACTACACCGGTGAAAATCAAGTCTGAAACTCTTCAGATTACTCTTGAAAACACGTTGAGATAGAGTAAAGGGCGAGGGGGTCGAACGCGCGAAAAGTCGGAAGATTCGACCCTTCTCCCCTTCTCTGCGTCAAAGCCAAACCTTTTAAAGACAGCTCAATCAGCGCGAAAAAAGACCGACAACTCCTCGTCGTCGTCTCGTCCCTTCCAGAGTAACATTTCTCCTTCGCTTCTCTCTTTCACCCACGTATACCCACGAACAGACGAACAGACATCGCTTGGGTATTGCTGCGCGGGCGCACGGCGACAAGATTCCCTATAATCGTCCGGAGAATTTCCAGCATCCGGCTTCTCAATCCACGCGCGCAGAGCGCAGTTCAGGCTGCTTCTCTCTCTCTCTCTCTCTCTCTCTCCTCTTCTCTTCTCTCTTTATATATATATATACACATGCACACTCTCCGCATAGCTGTTTCTATACATGTACGCGTGGATCCTTGTGTTAGAACTCACAGGGTTACCAGAGAAGGGAAGTGGGATGCTGCTACGCCGCGACGACGACGACGACGACGACGCTCACGACGACTCGAAGACAATGCAATTATTCGCAATTACCGCGTCCGCCCGCAGGCTCGCGGAATTATCCCATTCTGTTTCCATTACTCTGCGCAGTCTCGACGGGTCGCTCGATGTATCATATATATATATATGTGTACACCCACAAAGGCGACGGATGGATGCGCGAGCGATGTCGAGACTCGCATTCAGCGAGAACACGCGGTTGCTCGCTAGCGACGCTAATTCGTCGCAGCCGAGCCACGCATGCGGAAGTCGTAATAATGATGTAGACCGGCGCTTTAAAGGGGTGACGCTGGCGTTGACGACGTGGTTACAGGAGAAGAGAGGGAAAGAGAGAGGGAGAGCCAGCGTCTCTCTTTGACTTATGGTTTTTTGCGTCTGGCCGGTTTTTCCCCTATTATATAGACGCTCGTTTCAGGAGGCGTTCTTGCAATATTCCTACACAATAATATATAGTTTACCTTGCTGTAGTTTCATTTCATTCGGTCGTTTATGTAATTTGATAAAGGTGAAAAATTAAATATCCTTCTTTATTACTAATATTTTTTAATGATAAAATATTATTTTTTTATTGCAATCCGTGACCAATTTGATATTTTTTTCATTTTTTTTTGTAATACCAGTAACCCTTCGTTTGATTGCAAGTTTTTTAAGTTTAAAATTTGTATAAAATTTAGAACAAATAAAGAACTTGAACTTTTAAACTATTTAAAAATTCTATAGTGGTTCGAAGAGTTTTTGATATCATGGATTTACTATTTTTTGCCTCATATTATCTCACAAATATGCCTATTTGCAAGTTCACAATACTTTTCATTTTAAATTAAAAACTCACCCTTATCATATACTTAACTAAAAATAATAAACGATAAGATGATATTTTCTAGATTCAACGTTTCACCCAGTCTCTTCATTACCAAGTGCCGACGAAAATCCTTCATCCAATCGTCTAGTTGTAACCACGAGGCGAGACTACCTCCCCGTAATTAAAGTCCGTAGTTTTCCAAAAGACCAGCCAGTAATCATTCCGGTGCAATCATCGGGCTTGTGCCCAGACTCTCTTCCTCTCTTTTTCTCCCCCTTTCTCTCTCTCTCTCTCTCTCTCTATTCATCAGTAATCTATTTTCTCGAAGGCGCAGCCAAGGGACGCAGGAGATTGGAAAGTTGCGGTTTTATTAGCAGGTGAGAGCGCTGCTGCTCGCTCGCGTTCCCGCAAGGAAAGTCACTTTGTGTATTCAATTTTAGATAAAGGCGAGGAGTTTCTACCCCAAGCGCCACGCATTTAGTGAAAATCAATAGAGAGACGCTGCTAATGATTCGGAAATCAATGGGATTATCGCGAATTTCGATTTTCTCATTCTGCGCAAGTCGCACGGGCGGTTAATGCGTACTCTGCGATCCAGCGCTCAATAATTGGATTATAGGTATCTTAATACGTGCTACAGAGTGCTTGTAAACAATACAATTGTAATTTTATTGTATTTAGTAAGATATGGCAAATGTTATGATAGTAAAAATTTCATGAAAATCCAATGTTTTATAAGAAAGTCTCCTACTGCCTATATCGTTGGTGACTTTGATAATAAATAATATCTTTTTATATATTTCTAATATTAAAAAACAACGCTTGTAAATTAACATTCAGAGCAGTGAATCCTGAAAAATCACCGTTTTAAAGAAATTGTCATTCAGATTTTAGTATAATATCTTATAAAAATTTGTAAAACAAAAGAATGATAGGGAAATAATACAGTGCAAAAGGAACAACAACGCCATGAGATCTCTCTAGGAAAAAAGTGATATGAAAGAGACGCTCAAAGAGAGTCTCTACATACACGCGAGTTTTCATTCGACGACTGCACTCGGCGTCAAAGAGTATATAGTATTCATATACGCGAGTGGATGGGTACGACGAGCACAAGCTAATGTAACAAAGGCGAACACTGAGATCTGGCTCGAAACTTGATTAGGCGCAGCGCGCGAACTACTGTATACTCGCCCGGACAACTTCGTTTTTTTTATCTTTTTCTCTGTCTTCCTCTCTCTCTCTCTCTCTTGCTCTCGCTCTCTTTCCACGTTCGGTGTTCCGTTGCTGGGTCGAGCAATCGAGATAGCAAGCCTTTGTTTGCATCGGCTCGTTTCTTTTGGTAAGAAAGCCTTGGAAGTTTTTCCCTTGGCACACGTAAGTACGTGATTTTCTTAATTAAGGATGGCCGAGTTTTGCAGAGTCTTAGCTTTTGGTACATTAAGAGGAATTGCAGTGTCCTTGCTTTGTTGGCTAGAATAAGAGAATATTGTGCGAATCTTTTGCTGAATTTAAATCGAATTTGCTAATTTATCCGTCTATACTGTGATTACATATATACACACATACACGCGCACACAAAATTCGTTTGCCTTCCTTTTTTTGCATTCGAGTTATACTCAAGTTAATCTACTACTTTCACATCTTCATCAATGTGCAATTTTTAATTGAGCACCTTTTAATAAATGAGTCCACTTCAGGAGCAATCGGCTTTAGAAATCGATTAAGTTTATTTCGAGACGTGCGGTAGTCGAAAGGGAGAGAAAGAGAAAGCGAAAGAGCAGTAGAGAAAATGGAGCAAAAAGCCATACACGCGCGAGTACTTCAAATATTCACCTGTAATCCCTGTCGAGCCCTTAATCCTTGCCCCAGTCGCACTTCCGCGTAAATCTTTCAGCTAGTTTGGCGAGTTCTCCCCCGAGTCTTCTTTAGTTACGAAAACGAACGAAGTATCTCTCTCTCTTCTCTTTCCCCCCTCTTTTGTTAAAAACATGACTCGTCGAAGCGCCACGTTTTCACCCATTTATCTACGTAACGACGGAGACTAGCGGTAGCCACTGCTGCTGCTTTGCCTGTCTTTTGCTTCGCCGAGCAGAACTTCTTGGAGGAAATTAATTTTTTTCGCTCCTTTTGGAGGAGAGAAACGCAGTTTATTTTAAATCGAGCTAATGCTAATGGGACTTTGCGCTACACGTTGGTCTTCTTCTGGATCTCAATTATTTATACGAAAGAGAAGAGATTTTGAATGGAGGGAAAAGCACTTGGAAAGAATGTATTCTTATAAATCGTTCAAGAAAGATTTTCAGATTTTACTTCTGGCAGTTTCGAATGAATTTTTTATCTCGCTTAAAGATTGTCTCTGTCTACTCTTTACATTGTGAAGTTAAAGTGTAAAAGTTTTACACTATCATTTTGTCTTTAAGTGTTCGTTATGTTCGAATTCATTAAGATCATTTAGAGTTTATTTTATTTTCCACCATTCTACACGATTCTACGTCGACAAGGGATTCCCAATAAATTGACGTGAAAAAAAGATTCTAGATCGGCCTCTACGTTCTTTTATAGACCTATACACTAATGACATTTCTTCAATTTAAATGAATCAATACACAACCAATAAAACACTATCCCAAAGCATATTTGGAACATCCCTAAGCTTTCGCAAATTCCAACAACAATCGATCTCTTCTCATCCAATTTCCCTCTCGAACAACAACTCGCACTATAACGATAACAAACTCATTCCTTCCATTCGCGCAAGTCTATATAGTAGTATCAAAAATTATACTCCCACGACAACAGCCTCGCCTGGATATACTTGCTGATATAGCCCAGTTGAGATGGTGGAAACATTTCAACGCGCGAAACTATGCGAGCCTGCGCACATCTAGCGCTAGCGGTATTGACATTCAGAAATCTGCAGACCGCAAGATCGCACTGCGGTTGCGAAACCCACTCTCTCTCTCTCTCTCGCTCTATCGCGCAATTTCGCGCTGAATTGTGAACTGTAAAATTATCGAGGCTCTCACCGGCTGTTGTGCGCGCGTGCGCGGAAGTTCGCAAACTACTCACTCTCGCGCACAGCAGTAAGTGGTAACTGGCATGCTGACATTGTTCTAATTTAATCATACATGCCAGGACCAACCGAGATACCCGCGCGTGCTAGCTTTAGCTTCTCTCGCTCTCTCTCTCTCTCTCCCTTCTGCTTTCCCCTTACACCGCCCTTCCGGGCTAGGCGGTGTTCCATAATGGTAACGACCACGCTAGAACGTTCTCCTTAACACTTCGCTCCCTGCTCGCTAATCCTCCTTGATTCTGCACTGGTATTATATACGTGTGTATATATATATATATATATATGCGCACAGACAGACTTGCCTCTTAGTCGTTTGCTGCTTCTCCACCAGACTGTTCTCTAATTGCTATCTCTTTTTAATAACCCGCCTTCATTTACTGATTGAATTTTTTTTAGCTATTTTAGAAAGTGTTCAGATCAAAATCTGTTCAAAAAATTTTTAATTAATATTTTTGACCCTGTAGGTTTTTCGAAAATTATACATCGGACTCTGGTGTAAAAATATCGATTCTTCCTTTTTTTAAGAGAACGTTTTATTTTATTAACGTAATAGATATAGCAGTTTTTTGCAGTGTACTTACTAAGAAAATATCGCCACATTTAATTATCAATTATTCGTATCAGCTGTAGTAATTGATCATCTCACTTGCATCACGGTCCGACGAGTGTAAAAATATACTTGCCTGTTTTGTTGTCGTACAGTATATAAAAAACGTCGCTTCTTATCGTTGTAGTTTACGTTCTTCTTTTGTATTTAATCGCCGGTTGAAATTATTAGTACGAGGGCTTTAGCGAAATGAGGGCCTCTAACTGGCGATGAGTTGCTGAACTTCAAACAGCTTATGTTTCTATCGAACACATCGAGAGACAGTAAGTGAGAGAGAAAGAGAATGAAATGGGGAGGGGATAACCGAGTTTTGATACTCAACGACACGAAGCGACGGATTATGATTAATGTGCAGTCACGCAAATATTGTAATTTCGCAATCGCATACTTCACATATAAATTATATAGATACATTATTTCGATTAATTACTCATTGCATTAAATAATCCCAATGAAATGATAACAAAATTTATTTTTCTTTTTATTTGCTTTTCATTGCCTTTGCATATAAAAATTATTCCCCCTCGTTTGTATCGGACTTATATTATTATATATTATACATATCACAAACATAAATTTTTGTTCTCTGCTTGTTAGAAGCAAAAAGCTTAGCGGAAAACATAGCACCACGTTACCACCTTCGCTCAATACGTTGCACGTTCGCTCGTACAAACGGCATCGAAATGACGCATACCAAAACGAATAGCAGGCGTGCATGAGGCGTATAGACAGACAGAGCGAACGAGAGGAGCCATTTCACCTTTCTCTTTATATACGTCCTCTCGATTCTCTCCTTTGCTTTCACGTCGACGACGTTCAGCCACACGCGCTAATGAACGCGCCCATCGCCTGCGTGCGTGCTTTTCAAGCCATCCACGCGGACGTGAGTGTGTGTGCATATATATATATACACACACACGCACGCGCGCGAAACATTCAGAGGCGAGTTGAATGGAAAGTGAAAGACGGCTGAGAGAAGATTGAATGAAGGATATTTACGAAAATTTTAAATCGTTGAATGAAGCTATATGGGGTGGAGCCTGAGTGGGAGACAAGTAGAGGTTTCTGGTAATTGGCTTGGGAAATGCCTCGAGCACGAGCGCCGGTGTATATATATATAGGTACATAGCTTGCGCGAAATGCCACGATGAATGGCACATTATTACGAGGAATTACGCAGCTGAATGGCAGGGATGTTTGGGAGTATTATTATTGTGTGTTGCCCCGCCGATTATTTTTAATAACCCATCTACAGGTATTACTACTCTTGGTGCTAATTCTCTCGGTATATAGTATTGAATTTAACGCTGCGTGGGTTGTTCTTCGCTAGTCAAGCTCCTTGAGAGATTTATTCAGCCGTTTTTAAAATAATCTAAATACCAATTTTATATGTATTTATATATATATTCCTTTTTCTCAGGCATAATCAGCAAACGCTTTATTATTCACTCAAATTAAATCCGTTAGTCTCAGCCGCACACGCACACCTCGCATACACCGACACAAAAACATTGATATTCCAAACTCCATTCCAATAATCAGAGGCAATATCCGGGGACATGGAACGACGCTCGGCAGATAACTATTTAGCGTCCTTCTCTCTCTCTCTCTCTCTCTCTCTTGGTCCCCTCCTTTTCACCCCCCATTCTCTCTACCTCTCTTGATCCTCCACACGAGCGAGAGCGAGTGTGCGCTTGCGCTCGCGCGTAAGTCCCGAGGCTTAACGAGGATGGAGGGAGTTTAATTTAAAACCGGTAGGCGAAAATCGGCTCGATTCGCGCTCCATACTCCCGTCCCGTCCCGCACCGCCTGCGTCTCCCGATCCTTACGGGATTACCGCTGCGCACGCTTATATATAGACGTATACGGTGACGGCGATGGCGCCGTGGCTTTTGTTCCCCACGAAAATCCTGCCACGCAGTAGAGAGAGAGAGAGAGAGAGAGAGAGAAAGAGAGAGAGAGATCGCCGCGCAAGATCATCATCGTTTTATCGGGCAGCATCGAGGCTGATGGATCGATATAATATGGCCCTTGTGCCTTCCATTAAAGCCGTAAGCTTAATATGCCGAATATGAGCCGTGGCGATGGAGTTTTGAGTATTAGGGTATGATCGGTTAGGTGGTTCGCCGATGGAGTTATATGAATGGATATATACCAATATAAATTACTTCGATTGTAACTATACGTGAATTGTGAATTATGAGGAAAATATATGGTGACAGTATACTTTTTCGATGATGTGTAACTGATTAAAATATATTAATAAACCTCTCTTATCACTAGTACATTCATAAACATCCAGTTCAGCCGCGGATTAATTTATTTATCGATACATCGTCCTTTCGCGAATTCGAACGTCGATAGCCAATATCTCGACTTCTCGCTTGTTCCCAAACTAGTTACGACGATTGTCGAATACCAGAGACCAAAGCGTAGCTCTTGCTTTTGTCTAATTGCATAATAAAGAGCCGTAGCTGCACTCGCAAGTGTCTTCTCCGAGTTAGGGAGAAAATTACGAGGCGAAAGCGCGCAATCCTCCGATTTGTAGTTGGTCCTCGTTCTCCTACGGGCACAGCAACCCTTGAATGAAGTTGTGACATTCTCCGGGTACCGTGCGCGACGACGAGTAGAAAGCAAAAGCGAAGGCGACAAAGAGAAGGAACGCGAATGCGCACACACACACACGGTCGTATATTTTATGTATATATATGTTACATATATATATAGAGAGAGAGAAGATGCTCTGGTTTAGGCAGGTGTATCCGGAATATCGCGCTCTCCACATTGCCATATTGCTGTACCTCTTCTCGTTTCGAACCCGCGATAGTTTCAAGGGGACTAATGCCTTTGACTGTCGAGGCGATGGTGTAAGAACGTTCAACACTCGTGCAATGAGAATAAGGCACGTGGCATGTACTCAAGCTCGTGCAGAGCTTTTAGATTGAGAAAGTGGCATCCTCAGCGGAATGATTTTCTTTATTGAGTTTTCGGAGAGTAATTCTGAAGTTATTTGTTCTGAAATTTGTGTATTGCAAGAGGAGCTTTGAAAATATTCGCGTAATTTTGATAATAATGGAATTTATATTATTTTTATAATATTCCAATGATAAATGGTAGTATATTTGTTGACTTGTGTATTTGTGAAGCGGGATTGTACTTTATTCGCATGAATACGTGTTAAATATAAACAATAAATGATGATATCGTCATCGGAAAATTCAAAAGTAGGTCAATTAATATATATCGGCAAATTTACACGTTTAAAAGCTTATAAATGAAACTTATCAATGATGATTAATACTAATGCTTGTTTTTTTTTAATTATCTATGATTGAAACACGATTTCTTTTTATTTTATTATATGTTTTTTTAACTAACAAATTTCTTTTTTTTTTCTTTCTCATTACCAAAATTTATGGTAATATAAACTTTTTTTTCTATTAGTGTTAAAGATATAAGGTCAAAGTAAAGATCAGTTCTGAATTTATTTTGTATCCACTAAAAATACTTGAATTTCTTCTCTAAACAATTTTCAATTACGATTTAAAAATGATATTCCAATTAAAATTAAAATTCAACTCCTTCCGCTAGACACTTGGGCATGTATACAGAAATTATTCTATATTAAGTCAACTAGCCCCTCAGGCTCGAGACGCTTCAGTATTTCAGTGAAAAACTCATAATGCTTTGGCGTTCACTCAAACGCACTAGCAAGGCAATAGAAGGAGAGAGAGAGAGGGGAGGGGAGGCAAGAATAGCAGAGAATTCCTCGTATCTCGGTTGCGCACAATAATGAACACGAATTCATTATATCAATTTAACATCGAATGTCCTTGTATAATGTACAAAAGAAAAAGCTCGTGCATGCGCGGATCTCCCTTATGTATCCTTGAAATGAGCATCTCATCTTCTTATTAGCGACAGCGGACTGATACGTCAAAGCGGAGAGCGACGCGCGTTCTTCTTTTGATTACTATAAGACGCTTTTCCCTCCTACAACAATGTCTCTCTTGCTTCTTCTTCTTCTTCTTTCCGCTTCTTCTTCTTCTTCTTGGTCTTCTTATTCTTCCACTTCATTTGACGAATCCGACGGCAGGCAGTTTAGACAATAGTTCGGAGACGGGATACCTTTGAGAGGGCGAGAGAGAGAGAGAGCGAGACTTCTTTTTCCCCCATCTCCGTTTTTTCATTTCATAAACTCTCTTCATAAAGACGTTTGTACCCGGCAGAAACGTGCGCTCGCACTTTAACAATGTGCTACGCTTTTTTTCAATAAAAATAGTTCTCTAATTACCCGACGTTATGAAAAATGCAGAGATTCTCATTTAAATTGCCGGTCTTGCGCGAAATACGGAAATTCTTTTTCGTGCGATTACGTGATTCGTTAATTACGCAAGACCGCGGCAGTTCGTTTATTCTCTTTGAATGCTAATTAATTTTTATTTGTACTCTCGCATTTTATAGAAGGTGTCGCTGGAATTAGAGATTTCATAAAGCATTTCAATAATTAAACTAATCACAAAAAAATTATATTATTAAATACTAATAATTCTACTTGATACTATAAATACAAAAAAAATAGTATTATGAAATAAAGAATCATATACCCTTTTCATAGAAATGTTAATAAATTAATTTTCATTGCCTCAAAGCTCACCATTCCAAAATAATTTTTGTTTCAGCAGCAGCAAGCCCAACAGCAAGTGCAGCAGCAAGCGCAGCAAAACCAACAGCAGGCGCAACAGCAGCAACAGCAACAACAGCAGCAACAGCAGCAGTTACAACAGCAGCTGACGCAGGCAAACTCACCCGGAAGTGCGAACGGTGGCAAGATCGGCGGAAGTCCGTCGCCCGGGAGCTCAGCGTCTCCTGGTGCAGTTGCTCCTGTGTCCAACAAGTCGCCGGCCGAACCGAAGCCGGTCGAGTGCAATTTGTGCCATAGAAAATTCAAAAACATACCGGCTCTTAATGGCCACATGAGACTGCACGGTGGTTACTTTAAGAAGGTGAGCTCTTTTTTTTTCTTTCAATAGATTTTCGTTAAACATGATTATACGCTTTTATTGTCGCTCGTTAATTTACCTAATGCGTCGAAAAAGAGAACAGTCGCGCAACAATCAAGGCTCGAGTAATTAATTCCATCGATGCTAAAACAAAAGTGACCCGCGCGCTAACGCGCACCGACGCCTTTCTTACACAAATTCGAACTTCCTCTCGCTCCTTCTCTTTCTGCAATTTCAAAGAGCACTAATAGACCTTTCTTGGAAATTGTCATTAATCCCCCATCTACCGGAGGCAGGGACGAAGGAGACTTGAAACTAGCTCGAAACTTCGCCTCGGCCGGCGCGCCCTGCCTCGCAATTAAAATAATGGGACTCGTGGAGATAGAGAGAGTGAGAGAGAGAGAGAGAGAGGAAGGCTGGGCGAGAGATGATAAAGGTGACTCGAGCGAAACAGTAGAAAAGCGCTTAACAATTACGCGAACGCGACGCCGCAACATTGAAATCCATTTTCTCGGACTATATAACCCCTTGCGCTCGAATTAACGGAACGAAAACCGCTCAAGAAGCTTGAGAAGGGGGAGAGGAAAAGAAGGAGGTAGAGAAAGAACGAAAGAAATTCTTTTTAGCTTTTATTCTCGGCTCGTTACAACGGATTCAGCACTTGGACTACGGCGTGGGCACAGCGCGTTGGGCAGTGCAAAGGAGGGAAAGTGCGAAGATAGAGAATAAAAGGGAGGGAGAGAGAAAGAGATGAACGACGAAAGGCGCATTAATAAGGTCAGAAACGAATGGAAAGATCAGCGTTTCCAGTGTGGCTCGGCTGCCCTCCTAACTCTATTCTCACTGATTAAAAATGTTTTAACGAACGTTGGCATCATTTTCAGAAAGGAAAAAAAATGCTGAAAACGCACTATCGAGCGTGTCGTCTATATATTTTACTCCTTCATTTTCTCTCCACTCTCGTTTTATGCGATCTCTCATTGGTAGGACCAAATAATGCGAGGGAGAGACGGAATCCGTGAAAGCGGAGAGGCGGTGCCGCGGTTAAGGCGATGATCGAATCGAAATGAATCCATTAACAAGTTCTCTCTCTCTCGTCGCAGATCCCAACTGGACGATCCTTCCACCTCTCTCAGCTCGCTCCCTCTGTATATACCCTCTGCTTGGGAAAAAGATAGGAGAGAAAGATTAACCAAGACCACCACACGGATCGAGTTAAGAGAGAGAAAAAGACGCCCCCGCGCGCAAAATCATCCCGTGCAAACATTGTCTCGGGCCTTTCCTCCATTATGCAGATTGAATCTCGTTCCGCTCTACATAATCCACGACTACAGTGCTGCCTTCTGCATCCCGAGCAAAAATGACTGATGATATATATATATATACACACACACACCATGCGCGCGAATTCTTTTTTTTTCTCTAAAGTTTTCGATGGTCCTCGAGGAGCCGTATTAATGCGCGTTATCGAACGCTTCTAGTACCCATGCGCACGAGGCCGCGAGTGCGTGAGTACATTGTCGAGAGATTGAATAGCGAGCGAGCACGCCAAAGATTCGAGGTCTAGAATTACGCGTGGGTCAAGTGGTGCTCTCTATAATGCTCTCGGGAAGGACGGCACAAAAGGGGGAGCGAAAGAAGGGGTAAAAAATAACGCGCTCGACATATGCGGGGCGGTGGTGGTAATATCTAGCATCGTTTGACCCTCGCTCGCGTTGTGTGTATCATGATACGCTGTGTTTATCTTTTGCGATTGTAACCGATGCTGTGATTAGTCGGTGAGTTGGCAAATGAATTCGAAATTGAAAATAAACGTGTGTCGAGTACATATCTCTCCTTGTGCGTCGTGTATTACTTGCTAATATTACACTTGACTGCGTTATGGATCAAACTGAAATTATAGGGAATACTTATTACTAAAGATGATTTTTATAAAGATTTAACGTTTAATATATTATATTTGACGATTCTTTGCGATATCTCGCAAAACTGGATATTATTCGTGTTATCAAATAAAAATAACTGTATAATGATGAAATAACCAGTCAAGAATTTATGGTTCAAATCTATATTTCGTTAGTTCTTCTGCATGCGGGAATACTTCGAAGCAACCTGTTGGAACCAGAGTATATAACGAATAATTTTTTTCACCCTTGTACGCTCACCGAACAGACGATTGTCCGATAATTAGAAGGTGATAGTGCATGCTTCGCAATCCTTTATCATACCAGTCTGCATAAATTCATCGACGTTACTACTACGACTACTACTACCACTACCACGATCGGCATAAATCTCCACCGGCGGACCGAGAGAGAGAGAGAGAGAGAGAGAAGGAGGTTTATAACCCACGGTGTCCGCTCGCTGCTCGAAGATCGATCGTATTAGAGAAGGCGCACGCCTGCTATGTGCGCGTATATATATATATATACGCGATCAATATTCATGACACGGACGCGCTGCGCACAGCACGTCAAAGACAGAGTTCAATTTCGTACGTGATGTGTGTGTGTATATACATATATATATGTGTGTGTGCGTATATGTATGCACACGTGTATGTGTGTGTGTCGGCAAGGCGTACGCGGGGAAATTGAGGTTCCGACGATCGCCATCGCGGAGTGAGAGAGAGAGAGAGAGAGAGGGTGTGAGAGATCGTTCACCGGGGGAGCAGATTCGCCGAGAAAGCGTTATACGCGCGAGCATTAGCGTTTAGCGTATATATAGAGGAACCGTGTTGCATCGTGGTGGTTCGTTGATCGCACATGCACGCAAGCTATAGAGTATAACGTCGCCAAGGATGACTTATACACGTTATATATGTGATATTGGAAAATAAGTTTAGAATAGTCAAGTGTTGGACTGGGAATGGTCGATGATGTCAGAGTTGATTTGAAGTGGAGAATATGTCAGATTTATTGTTCGTTATACTTTCGAGGTACGTTAATGATGTTGTTGCACGATTGTTATTGTTATTTCGATGATCGTGCACTGCCAGTTGGATAGCTCGTGTATACGGATGTATGTATATATATGTATATATATATATATATATATATATATACAACGCTTGTAATGTGGAGAATCACTTTTCGCGAATGTCGAGCCGAATTGTCGAGATGAAAATTTTGAAATTATTATGATGGCTAATTAATACGAAATAATTATTACGTTTCATTTAACAGTTATAACGCATTGATCGTGGCAATATTACTCGTTAATTATTATTAGTCGTATACGGTAAATTTGAAATTCCGAAATTTGAAAATTTAATATTATATTTGAAATGTGTATTTCCGTCAGTTTATAGATAATAATAACCCTTCATGATGATTAGATTCAACGTTACACTCTCGTAATATTGAAAATAAGCTTTTAACAGGTCGAATGTAACGAACTTGTTTCTGAAAAATTTACAAAAGCTAAAAGAGGGAAAAGTAAGAGGAAATTAGTCTTTTTCTCTTTTCATTCTAATTGAACACCTCTAAAATCAGTACGATTACAGAGCTTTGGTAAGGTACTTCTCGATAATTATAAAATAATCGTGTTTAAAATAAATTTGTCAAGTTCTTGTAATTGGAAGCTCTGTCGTGTATCAGATGCTGAATTCGCTGCACATGATATTAATATAAAATATCTTACCAAGCTTAAAACACTTCAGCCTTCATACTGCTACCCAAATGAACCAAAAGGTTACGTAGGTGATTGCCCCCCAAGAAAAAAGAAACATCTTGTCTTTGCACTTCCATCACTAAACGTTGCAGAATACCGATCGAGGTGCCAGGGTGTGCAGCCTTACGGGCCCTGGACAGTCCGTTGCGGCCGCATACGTCGGAGATTCCATCAACGGATAATCGAATGCCTCTTCAATTAGTCTCGCTTAGTGATTAGCTAACAGGCTGTCGCTTCTAGGCCACGAACAAGCGGCGCGGCGCACGTGCCTCGGCCTATTAATCTCGCGTTCACGTTCCTTTTAATTCTAACGCGGGTGCCAGCTCTCTTCTTCATTCGCGATGATTGCGGGCGTTTTTCCGATCCGTGTCTTTGTGAGCGGTGCGTGATGAGGGCGGGCGCCAATTAAATTGCCGTGCAATTATGAGGCGGGCCGCTTAATTGAGGGTCGATGGAGAGAGGATGGGTGGGAAGAGGCGTGAGGGGAAAGCATATTGTTCGGAGCGTTTGCGTCAAACGATGTGGGGAGGAGGCAAAAATTAGTGGGCGATTGCGAGAGAGAGGGGAAGGGACAGATGCTTTGGTTGCCGACCGCGTGATGTGTCCTAATTTATTGAAATTTAAAAAATACAGGAGCCTTTGTCGACGCGGTGTAATTTCATTTCAACAATTAGAACTGCGTATATTATTTTTATTTTCAATTGAATCTTTCAGCTATGCTGAAAAGCTATAACCATTTTTCACAAAGCTGAGATTAATATTATAAAGTTTGTATGTTTTCATTATGTTACAGGATGCTGAGAATAAGAAGAGCGAAAAGAAAGAAGTTGTCGGTCCTCCGCTGCAAACGGCTTCTGTTAGTGTTCGAGCCCTCATAGAGGAGAAGATCATTCAAAAAAGAACGACAGGTAAATCTTTTTATTTCGATTAAATAATGTTTACATACCGCTAAAATGTCTTGTGAAAATCCTTTGTATGTGCAATATTATTTATAGTAAATCTTCGAGCATTAATAAACATATTCTTGTTCATATAGGAGCTAAACGGAAATTCATAAAATTCATATTAATTTCGTTTTCTGTAATAATAAAATTATAAATAATCTTTTTACGCACAAAGAATTTATATTTATTTCTTATACAAAGGTTTACATGCTCGAAGAATTTCAAAAGCATGAATGCAGACAATAGGGACCACTAGAATTCACAAAACCTTGATATTCCGTCAAAGCCAAATTCCACGCATTCTGTTGCATTATTGCGCTGATATGATTTCAAGAAATTGCTCAGTTATCGAGTGTAATATTCATTTTATCTTCGACTGATTTGAAATTCCATGAAATATTTTCACTCAAAGCAGATATTAAAATCTCTTCGAGAAATGGTTTCCATAATCGATAAAATATGTTCATTAAACTGTGCTAATTTTAGATTTTCATAAAGTAATTATTTTACCAATACATGCAAACTTTTTTTATTGCTTAAAAAGTTTTTAATAGATTGTGTACACACTCTGATAAAATAATATTGACTTTATTTTTTCATCATCCGTCTAACCGATAAACTTGCTTTATTTTGTTCTCACTTAAGTTTAATAGTTGTTTGTTCACAAGTTTATTTTGTTACGCAGTAAATGAGGGTATGAATAATATATATATATATATATATATATATATATATAGTCCTCCTTCTCAACTCTACAAAAATGTGTCATTTTATTACATTATTAATTCTATGAACAAAATATAAAAAGCAGATAAAAAATATTAAAATAAGCAAGAAATATACAAAATTTAAGTAATCGCAAATATTTTTAAAACTTATATACGTGGTTTTCTAAACGCGGTTATTTCAAAGCTCTACAAAATATACGTGTCTCAACTTTCTTAAATGTAGGCCGAATTTTACTCCTGCTATATTGCCTGACAAATTGTATTTTTAGCAAAATAATTTTTTTCTCTTAAATATATAGAGATGATCTTCTACAGCCGTAACAGACTGAAGTACCTTTTAGATTCGTGGGTGTTCTCACAGACATAAAATAAATCATAGAATAGAATTACACAACTGCTTTTGTAATAAATTAGAGTCCATAACGTAATTAAAAACTACTTTTAATCATCAATAAAAAAAACAACTGGTAAAAACTTTAAAGTATTAAATGATCCACCTGAAAATGCCGCACTTTATCTATTTACTAATAAATTATAATTTAATTCGAATTAAATTGAGATATTTGCACAATAAAATTGGATATCAAAGCTCCTGAAACCTACAACACCGTAATACACTCTGAACGTGAAAAAAGGTGAAATAGTAGCTCTCGCATACAATAGAATACCATAAATATCGGGTGAAAAAAAAATTTGGAGGGAGGTAGAGAGAAGAAGAAAGGGTGAAAAGCCATGAAACCGAATCTCTCTTAAGATCAATACACATCCATTTCGCCGAGCCACGACGGCAAGAAATATTAAGCCAACAAACACACACACACAGTATACACTGATCGTATATACGCGAAAAGCTTAAAAATCGCAAAGTTAAATCTCCCCTCTATACCGAATTCTAAACCCACTCCCTCTCTTTCTCTCTTCTGCATACATATATATCGTAACAGGCGCAAGCGGGCAGGCAGGCGGGCGGGCGGGCACATAAACGGATTTGCGGAAAAGGGCAGAGAGGGTGGGGAATCAGTGGAGTGAGGCTATATGGGCAGAGCCTATCGCACGAGCTCGAATGTACATGTACGCCGCGAGCGAGCGAGCGAGCGAGACAAAGAAGGCGAACAAGCGTTGACCTGGGCGAGTTCCAGCAATAATTTATCGAGCATGCGCGCCAGAATATTTCTCGCATTGTCCACGTCGGCCCGATAAATCAAAGCGAGCGAGCGCGCGCGCGCACACACACACGCGCTTGTATATAACGAAACTAAGCGAGCGCGAGCGCAAGCGTCGTTAGCGATTTATGCGCGATTTCATCCTCCGTCGCTCGCGTGAGCTACGTTTCCACCCCCTCGGCTAGTCGGCGAGACGAAGAGGGAGAGGAGGGAGAAAAAGCTCGAAAACCGAACGCGCATGTAGCAGCAGCAGCAAAGCGGCTCTCTGCGAAATAGATGAAAGAACGCGAGTAGTACGCGGTATATTATAACGGTAGCCTATCTGCCGACTTGAGCTTCTTATACGAAAGAGGCTGTTCTCGGTTTGCCCGGAGAGACGGCGTACATTTATCCTACTGTCTCTTTCCGTGTGCCGTACATGTCTTTGTGAATTTGTAATTTGTATATGGTGTACGCCTGTGTGTATTATAATAAATGTATTCGTGTGGGTTCTCTCTGAATTCGGGTCTATAGCAAAAGGCAACGCCGACAATTTTGAATTTTTAACTATAATACCTTGGCTCTCTTTTCCTTACATCAAGTCGCAAATCATTTTTGCAAAGAATTTTGCAAATAAGCCGCTTTCGTAATTTCTTTGCTCGCATTAAAATAATTAAAAATATTTTTTAAATGCTATATGGAAAGTGAAGTTGCCGGGGAAAACTTCAATGATACCGGAGATTATGAAGGGAATCCGGTTCTAACGTTTATTTGAAATGCTGAAAAATCTTTTGAAATGAAACTGTAAAAAAGAAAGAAATCACTTCGGAAGGTAGAATCACTCTAATAATCGTAGATGCAATGCTTTTTACATTGGGTATTGTTTGCAGAAAGAGAAAGAGGTGGGAGAGGCAGGTAGCCATTGTGATTTGTGACTATTATGCCGCTGCCGATTGATGCATTTAACATCGTACTTCTATCCATAAACCATGTCTAATCTGTTCGGCCGCAGCATTGAACGTCAATCGCCTATTCATCGATATCCGCGCATCGACATTTTCATCGAACGCTTGGTAAAAGCCGATCCAAAAATTTTGTAGTATTGAATTTTTTGTAATTGTTTTTTCTTCTTTCTCATTGTCTAATATTGACAACTGCGCCAATATTACATAGACACGGTGTACGTAAATTATTAATCAACAACACAACAATAAAGTAATATCAGTAGTAGTTTTTTAATATAATAATAATAATAAATTTATAATTGTAATGTATTTTTAATCAAAAATATTACATTTAATTATATCTATATGAACATTTCATCAGATCATGCGCAGATATTTATTGTTAACAACGTGCGTATTTGTTTTAGTTGTTCCATATATATCGAATAAGCAAACGTTACGTAGTATTTCAATGTTTGGAATGATTACAATGTAAATAACATGTAACCGAGATTAATTAAATATAATATATAAATACCGACCTCTTCGCATACCGTATATAATATAATATAAAATATTTCTCATGAAAATAGTTGAACGAATTTCTGGAAAAACTCTGGCAAAATATTTTCAAATTTTCAAACTTTTTAAATAGCAGACAATTTTGCAACGTCATTCCCGAGGTTTACCACTCGCCTAATACGTTCTTCTCTCTCTCTCTTTCTCTCTCTCTCAATTTCTCCACGGCGAAAAGTCACTACAGAAATCTTGCAGTAATTAGGGGAGCACGTAGAGCCTTTTTACCTCCACTTTTCAATTCGTTTAATGATCAGCGAACGTGCCCCACCGACCAGCTCACACACACACACACACATACACAGACACACACATAAACACGCGCGTGACCGCGCTCCAGCCGCGTATTAGATCCGCCGCCACCGGTAGTAGTAGCAGCAGCAGCAGCAGCAGCAGCTTTGAGAAAGCAATTTGCCGTGGAGCTACAGGCGGGTGATTGCCAATTTGTAAAAATCCCAATTCCTGCGGCCGAGCGCGCGGCACGGCTTGTGTAACCTTCGCTCATGAACGGCGCACGTCAAAGAGGGTGCGGCTGGACGTTATTGGAAAATTCAAGTTTGGGAAAAATAATACAACAAAAAAAAAGAAGAAGAAACGAGTGAGGTGGTGAATCGTACGGGAGGCGCGTGGGAGGCGCGGTTTCTGAAAGGACTCGAGGAGGTAGGAGGAGAGTAGCATAGAGAGAGAGACGCGTGGTACGTTATATTACTGGTGGTAAAAACGAATGCCCGCAAGTGGACGCGGCGGCCGCGGTAATAAACGGCGCGCAGAGGGCCGAATGGATTTTGTTGCGTGTGTATATATATATATATATTCCCTTCAGTTTTCTCTCCCCCAGCGCCCCTTTCGCTAACTCTTTCTCCCTGACTATAAAGCTGCGGATTTGTGCGAGAAAATTTCATGTAGTCGGCTTAATTAGTTTGGCGTGTTTTATTATTACTGCTTTAATTGGTTCGCTCTTTACGATTATAACAATGGAACTGGTTGTTTTTTTTTTTTTTTTTTTTTATTATAAATTTCATATGAATATATTTCAAAGGTATACGTGAAAAAAGCACTGAGGAAAGGATCATCAATAATGTGTATTCGATCCGCGTGTACAACATTATTATTATTATTATTATTATTGTTATTGCCTCAATATCGTATTTAATTATTGAATTTCAACCGTGGACTGAATTACTTTATACTTTCACGGACGTAATATCTCTCTGACCCGCGTAAATCATCGATTACATATCGGTGCGTGCTCGGGCTTATGTTTTTTTTTAATTTCAGTAAGAATAAATATTGAAGTGAATTTCCAGGCTCGTGCAGCCAGCAGTCGCACAGGGTTACCCCCATCTTCTGCACAGCAGCAGTAGCCAGTATATATATAGCGCATAGCTTGTAGTTTTGCTGGGTAAGCATCGGAGGAAAATTTACGACTTGAGAATATTTACGAGTATTGTCCCGGTGTGTATATATATACACACACTATATGTATATATATATACGGTATACGAAGAAATCGACGTCTCCATCTCCTTCTCATCCCTCTTCGCTCTTCCGCGCCCGAAAATCCTTTACGATTTTCGCGTCAGCGCGCGCGTGCGCTGCAGTTGCGAAATCAATCGGCAGAGGAGTTTTGCAAAGTCGAAAATAAGTAGATGGGTGTGTGCGTGTGTGGCGTGTTTGAAGAGAAAAAGAAAGAGTGGAAACGTGAGATGGATAGAGAGAGAGAAAAGAAGAAGCGAGGAGTAACGCGCTGCACACGCGCATCTCACCATATATTGAAAGAATAGATGTGGCGGAATAAATTGGACTTTGATTGGATCCTAAGCGAGCCGCGTGCGCCGCCTGGATTTTCTCTATCGGAGCCTCTTATATAGAGCGCTGCAAGGAGTTCGGAGTTTTCGATTATTTCTGTATTGACGTATTATTCGCGCTATGGGAGCTGGCTGGCTTTATTGGAATAGTCTATGGATCTATATGTGTGCCTATATACAATATATCTATATCGCCAAAAAGGTGTATGGAGCCATATCTCTTTGCGTATTTCTAGATTTTTATAAAAAGAAATTTATCTCATATTTTTATATAATAAAAACATTTTAGGCAATAATGTAAAAAAGCCGTAATATAATTAACGCAAATCACTGAGAATTACAAAGATATTTAAGCATCACGCGATAAAGCTCACTCAAGTATAATATGCTGACTCAATGCAAAATTCCAATGACAACCATAACTAAAGTCAACGCATTGAATCGATACAACTATTATAAAAAAAAAAAAAAAAAAAAAAAAAAATACGATCACCCTGTCTCTCGTTATCATCGTGCGTCATCCAGATTGAACTCTATGCCGCTGGCGTGTACCAAAAACTCATGGAAAATGAGCGCGTGTGCGCGTACACGTCGCGTCGTCCGATCGAATTGACGCGCGAAAATCATGACCGGTCAAGCGCGATCGCACTGTGAAACGACGCACAAGAACGACACAATGCGCGCGAATACGTCCAGCCTTCGCCGTTTTTCCGGCATCGCGCGTCTGCGTGTCCCGAATTTCGCTTCGATCCCGCTATTTATTTCGACGTATCAATTTATTTATCCCCTTTGTCTCTCTCTCGCTCTCGCTCTCTCGGTATACGTTCTCTCGTTTCTCTCTCCACCTGATTGAATATTTCGCTCTCCCGCGCGGAAAGGGCTCTGATTGAAAAATAAACGACAGAAACACAGAGAAAGAGAAAGAGAGCGAAGGCTATACACACACACATACACACGAGCAGCGCCGCTGGCCTATTCATCGCATCGTTCATCGTGACGTTCCGCTCGTTCGAATGACCCAGCAAGTCTGCTGAAAATGTTCAAATCTCTTTCAATTTTTTCTCGGTTTTTTTTTGCTCTTTCTCTCTCGCTCGTTCGCCCCTTTTTTTTAATTGATATAGCGGTAGATGAATGTATATCTACGTATATGTATATACTACCTATATAAGCTGACGAGCGCAGCCGGGGGAGAAAGAGGCGTCGCGATAAAGGGAGCGCAAAGTCAGCAGCAACAGCAGCAGCAGCGCGCGGGGCCGTTATTGCTTCGCCACGCGGCTTTGAGAGGAAAAATCGAACTTTGAAGCTGATTAATAACCACGTATATACAAGCCCGTCGTTGCAACTTGATCATAATTAGTATCGCATGCGTCGGACTTCTTTCATCACGGCTTATATTTGTGCTTGGATGAAACTTGTTTGGAAAATAAAATATCGGAAAATACTACCTAAAGTTCCCCTCCCCTTGCTAGTATAGAGGCTTCGATATTCATTGCGATTTTCAATAAACATTGTTTACAGTTTGTTGTTGTTCTTTTTCTTTTCTTTTTTCTAAATATAAAGCAATTAAAACTTTAAATTTTTCGAGACGCTGTACCCTTGTCTCGGATAATCGATAATTTTATTGTAACCCAGCGAAGCGTAAATAAAAGTTTTAAATCACACGAAAGCGCCGACCATTGATTTATATTATATCCCCGCGAGCCGCAAGTCGTAGCTTGCAATCTGAAAGAGTGGTGTGCTGAGTCTTGGAAACGTTAACGTAATTAGTGAAGCGTACGAGCGGTGCACGTCGACAACCACACACGAGCGCCCTCTTTCCGCAAATCAATTAAATTTATCTACCTGCGCACTCTAAGTTCGGAAATTCTATCTCTCAAACTTCTCATCCCCCGCGTGCACGCGCGCTAAATTCAAACCATCCGAGGCAGCGCGCAAAGAAAGGCGCATTCCCGCGAGAACTTCATACGCGTACATGCTGCTGGGGTGAGAAAGGAAGAGAGAGAGAGAGAGCGACCTCGCAAAATCGAGGTGTGCAGCTGCCTCGCGCACGCAATTCTGTGATTGCCGCGTGGGAGTTGACGGCGGGAATCAGGTTGAGAGTATATAGAGGAAAGGACATTTTGAAGTGGCCGGGAAAGAGATGTACTCTAGCGAAATTGAATTTGTAATTCGGCAAATGCAACTGGATTCGAGCGTTGCAAGTGCGTTAAGAATGATAACGACGTGTGCCACTTATTTGCAATAAAAATGTTTATTCGATTATATTATGAAAAGTATTAAAAATTTTTTTCAATTGCTCTATAAATAATATCGATACCCAACCCCCATTTTTGTTGTTTAAAATATCATCGTACTTGTATATTGTAGCTAGAAAGAGTACTTTAAAAAAAATATTCTCATGTGTTTCAGCAACAGATGCGAACGCGCAACAACAGCGTGTGAATGTTGCGTTTGCTAACCAAGCGAGCACCGTAACAACGTCATCACCGACGACTGATGCTCAACAACAACAGCAGCAACAGCAACAGCATATGCTGGGCAAGATGAATTTTGCGGTACCAGCGCCTCCACCGCTCAATGGTGGTGAGAAAGTTCGTCGACTGTCCGATGGCGAACACTTCAGGCAGCCGAACGTCACGATCGCAGCTCACGCAAGCTCCGTGCAGAAGCAGCTACAGGAAGCTCAGACACAGGCTCAGGCTCAAGCTTTGGCCGACATGATTCTCAAGGTTCGTATTACACAGAGGCTTTTTCGTGCCTTTGTAAAACTATGATCTGTATTTTTGAGTCGGTTAAAATTTATAGCACATTTGTGTATAAGCAAATTATAGAGAATAATAAATTATAATATAATTATTATTACAAATTAAAGACTTTAACATAATCCAGAAAACAATACAGAAACTATACCATAACAATTGATAATTATGATTCTTTATCAAACAAAACAAATAACTTATTATATAAATTATGTATAAATTTTCACGCTATGTTAGTCCCGAGTGTTGGATCAACGTGAACGAAAATTGCACAAAAGGTGTAACTGTATTAAATTAATATCATTATCAATTTAAATATTTATACAGTTATTGTTAATTCAACCTTTTTTTCAAGTACAACACCTTTCCAGTTCCCCTTACTCGTGTAAAATATAAAAACCGAAATGGCGAAAGAATTCATCTATAATATTTATAATCGCGCGCCTAAAGCAGGCACGGCCAGCTCACCGATAAAGAATGAACGCTTTAACTTGGCAGGGCACGACGAAGATGGCTGTGAAACGCGCTACTTCTGATCCGGGCCAACGCGTTCAGATGACTTATCAGACGAGCGCGGTGACGAACAACGTGCACTCACCTCAGACAACACATCAACAACAGCAGCAACAGCAACAGCAGCAGGCGCAGCAAATGGTTCAGCAACAACAAATGAATTCTCAACAGCAGCAATCGCAACAACAACAGCAACAACAGCAGCAGCAACAGCAACCCTCGGTTACTGAAAGCTTCACAATGACTGGTTATCCAGAAGATGGAGGCTACTTCAGTCCTAGTCTACAGGATGAAGTATTCCAGCAGGTGACCTCGGTACCGGACAGCGTCTTGCTGCATGCCACTCAATTGGATGCCATACAAGTGAGTAGAATTATAAACATTATAGTAATATCAATAAAAGATAACACACATTAGGGTTTGTATCATTTGGATTTTTGTTTATGAATGTCTTCATTTTATGCGAATGAAATTCGGAGCAATATGTTCAAATTACAAAGAAAAGTGCGTTTAGTTTAATTTTACTTTCGCTAAAAGTTCAAAGCTGCGCTGATAAAAAATTCCCTTTTGGTCAGCAAAGTAAAGAGAAATAGAAAGTCGAAAAGATTTGCATGTTGCAAAATCACGTACCGGCGCAAATATACGTATATATAAAAGATGGACTTTGTACTTTTGCATTTGCTCTCGAGACTCGCAGCTCAAAGGGTCTGCCTCTAAAAGAGTTGGTTTTCATTAACATGTCGTACTCGCTCAGCTCTACGTTTTCATTTACATAGGAACGTCGTGTCCTCTCACAAAAGTCACAAATTCATTCATAAATAATATATAAATTTGAGCCTACGGATTCTCCAATTTTCAGGGGCAGAAGATAAAGAGAGAGAGAGAGAGAGGACGGAATTACAAACGAAATTAATCTCTAGTCGTTGTGTTCTTTTTTTCCACTTACCACGCGCACCTTTTAAGGGGACACGACAGCGAGAGGAAGAGATAAAAGAAGGAAAAAAAAAAGATACAGGTGGTGACGGACAAGCCTCGTCGGGGATTCGCGCTATAGAGGCGCACGCGCATTATCATGTCCCGACCGTTGCATATTAAGACGCGCGACATCCCGGGAGGTTACCTCTACGCGCGACTCGCGCGATCCTTTGACGGGCTAATTAGGGGGCGCAAGCGCGCGCTCACGAGTCTCATTATGCATTCCTCGAGTCGAGCGTTGAAAACGTTTTAGTTTCAATTACACCAAGACCGAGCGCTTCATGCGCATAAGCGACGGACACAGTCGGCCTTCTGAAATCTAATAAGAAGGAATTACCTAAGTAGTTGGCGCTGTCGTCGAGGAAAAGGCGGAGATGGAGAACAGCTTGAGCTTAAAAAGCTCTAAGAGCTCGAAAGGAGAGGAGCGTGCGCCTTGTGTGACAACGGCTTGCACGCGTTCGAGCGACAGCCTCGTTAGACTAGAACGCGCTGATTCTAAGAGAGGAAGCGCGGGACGGGGATCTTGCCCGAGATAAGCTTAATTCCGTATTCTTTGTGCTGGGGACGGATTCGAATTTCTCGCGTAGTTCTGTCCGCGGACAATTCTCGCTTTAATCAAAATTCACTCTATCAGCGTTAAGGCTTTATACTTGTTGGCTGTTTCATTTAAATTTACACAATTACGCATATAATTCTAATGCATATATCATGGCATATCCGCTAATTTCAACAATTCAATCTTCTAACCCTGAACGTTTCGCTACATATGAAAATTGTAAACAAATATCTTAATCGTCTACGGTAAATCCCATGAACTGAAGTGCTTTTCATTATAAACGTATATGATTAAAAATAATCGTATAACATCGAAATATTGTATCTTTGTTTAGTTTCAGACATCGAGCCTGCTGCAGGAGCAAGCAGCGACGGAAGCTCTCCAGGAAATAAACCTCGAGGAGCGCTTCTCGTCTCAGCACACGGTCAATCCCGACCTGCAGGCCCTCGTCAACTCACCCCTACCCGACTCCCTGGCTGAGTTCAGCACTTACGGAGCTAATTACAATGACAACGGGCACACGCTACCGAGTCAGTCACCCCTGCCGTCGCCGCTCACGCGTCACGATAGCCCGAGCTTCACCTACCCGACGCCACCAGCGAGCCAGGAGGGCCTGCTCAGTGGCAGTCTGCCCTTGCTCAGTCCACAGGAAGACAGCGATGCAGTGCACTCGGTATCCTCGCCCCTCTCCGCTGCCTTCTACAGTACAAGCATGTCCTCAGCGGCTGCCATCGAGGAAGCCCTCAGCGAGGTGTTGCCTGACGAGACAGACGGTGACGGTGGGGACCTTTACGGGCCCGGCTGTCCCAATCCTCACTCGCCTCTTCCGAGTCCCCTCTCAGCTACACCGGCGCCCTCGCCCCTTTCCTCTCTGCCACCCTCTTCCGTATCCTCACCAGGCCCCGGCAGCTTCACCACAGCTAACTTTCCCATGTCGCCGCACCATGCACTGCAGAGCCAGATGATGCCCAATTCAGAGGACCCATTGCTTTCGTCGAGCCCCAAGGATTTCGGTGCCGGTCGGCGAAAGTTTGAATTCCAGTCGTACAAGCTCTTCACTAACCAGAATCTTGTGGACTTCGGTCTTGGCAACGGTAGCGTTGCTGGTATCGTCGTCGACAGCAACGGCGAGTTCAAGCTCATACAAACGACTGGCCTGCAGAAGGCCAATGTCTATGTACAGGCAGGTGCCCTCAGTCCTGCGCTGGCTTTCCGCAAGGAGATATGTCTTAGCGGGAACAAGATGGAGCAGACGAACAACGTCAACATGCTCAACGGGCAGAGTCCAATGTACCAGCAGGCCCAGATGCAACAAGCCATCAATCCGGCCAAGTTCCTCATTCAGACGAATCAAGCGAGCAAACCTACGCTGAAGCACAAGTCGTGCAGTGGCCTCCCAGTACCTGTGGAGCAGATCAAGGAGGAGGAGCCTGTGGACGAAGATGTTTTTCTAAGTCCGAGCAGTGTACCGATGCCCACATCGGGCAGCCCAGCTCGTCACCAGAGAAAAAGACCACGTCTCGAAGGTCCCATCACACACTGTAACAGCTCGCTGATCAACGGTGCACACGCCTATCCGTCGCGGCTACGTCGCGCTTGTGATCGACACTGGGACAGCAGTTATACGCCACCTCCGATACTTGATCCCTCCAGGCCTGGACCCGGTCTCTACGCTAGGCTGCATCAGCACGAACGCGACGCTGCTGACTTCAGCTCGGACGACTCGCAAGGTAACGATGGACCGCCTCCGAGGATCAATATAGGCACTAGGTACCAGGCGGCGATACCACAGCTCTTTGTTGAAGGCGAGACAGACAGGCTTGCCACGGACCAGGAGCTGGATCATCTTCTCTGGGACCCTGGTATCGACAGTGCCCTTACCGAAACCGAACGTAAGCTTATTACTGACTTACGTTTATGAGAATCCCTATTTTATCTACTTACCTATAATTATTCCTACCTTTATAGTGGATATGTACTTACAATTTGCCTGCTGTGCTGCTACACCTGGTGGCGGAAGAAACAAAGAATACGCCCTTCAGCTTTTACACATGTGCAAGGGCAATATTCGAGTGAGCGATGATCATAATTTAGCCTAGCCTTCGGAAAATCTTTGACTATCTTAATATAAAATTTTCATTGCATTTTGCAGGAAGCTATGCTGAAGCTAATGCGACCAACTGCGATGCTCGCGTCGGAGCATCCGGTGCTGCGAGACGAGTGCAACGATTCCGGCCGCTGGACGACCTATGAGATGGACATCTTCTATCAGAGCCTGCTCAAGTACAACAAGGACTTTTCGGCGATAGCACGCGACATCGGAAGCAAGAGCACAATGCAGTGCGTGCAATTCTATTACCTCTGGAAGCGGCTCTGTCCCGATGAGTACAAGAGACTGCGGCTGCGCTACGGCAAGGTCAAGGTCAAAGCTGAATGTGCCAAGGATAGTAAGGATACGAAAGAGCTGCGCGACGCCATCGCCTCGGTCACGGAGCTGGACTTCAGTGAGACCAAGTCCATTCTTCACCGAACTTTGGTATGATCCCCACGTCTTCTTACGATTTTCAATTTGTGCCGGATAAACTGGCCGAATAGTAAACCATTCGTGATTTTAGAATTGTAAGGACTTTTTAACGAAGGATCTTTGATTCTTTTTTAGATGCAAACCACAAATGAAAGAGAGAATTCTGCCACGTTAACAACCAGCGACGGAGAATTGCGACTGTTCGCTTATGATTTTCAAGATGTGAGTACTTGTTTATAGATCCCGTGATAAAATCATCATCAGCTTACTAAAATAATCACGGGTGAACAACACGAAAAGAGCGGATTATTAAACTGTTACGACAGATAAATATAACACTAACAATAAAATAAATATAAAAGATTTTGTTGGTAACAGATAGATTAGAAAAGAAAAAATATATATTCTGTGTGAACGCACGGATACTAATTGTAAATTTTAAGTATAACTTGTCTATTAACCGTTTTTATTAAGTGTCGCATGTATATATATATATGACTAATAATTGTGGAACCATCCGTCCTTTTGATATAATGCTTTATATTGTCATTTTGAACATAACTATCTTCTCCCTCCTTTACTTGCATATTAATTTTTTCTTATAATTATTTTATTTATTCATTTTTTTTTTCAATTTTTTTGTGTCGAGCCTTGGCATTCTGTATTTTTCTTACCATTTTGTCATATATTTCTTTCTTTGGTAATTATATAACTGTATAGTGACTGCGTACATATGCAAGGCTACGTTCGAGCGCGCGAGTAAAAAGTATATACCAATGAAAGCGAAAGGGAAAGAAAGAAAATGAGACGGACGGCAAAGGTTTGTGTTGTGTTTGTCGTTTATTTTGGCTTTGTGTTTTCTTTGTGTTATCCAGAGCTTTAGCGGGAGCGTTACAGTAACCATGGCCGGGAGTGCCGGGATCACCCGCGCCCCCGGCTTGTGCACCGGCAAAGCCGGCGGGGCCGCCGGCTACGCCACAGTCGACCACCACACCAACTCACAAACTCACACTAGTACCGAGCAACCACTACCCGCGCCCACCCCACTTCACTACCCCTGCAAGATTTGCGGGAAGTAAGTCTCTAAATCTCTAATCTTAACTCGTCCGTTTATCCGTCTGCGCAGACTTTGGCTGAGTGTATACATATATTTATATATATATTATTTCAGCCTGTGTATTATATATGTATGTATGCATACACAGTCACAATGGTTCCGATATCGTTCAGTGATATTTGGAACCACAGATAAATTGGTACTGTCTGTAACTTTGAAAAAAAAGACGATAAAAGATACGAGAGATAGAGAAAAAGAGTTCAATATAATTAGTTATAAATTATATATTCTTCATCGATTATTCTTGCACAAGTAGAGTTGTAAACTTTCATTGTTCCATATTCGAATGCACGTTTAAGATAGTTCTTACATTGTTAATAGTTGAATGTCCATTCGACGTTTTGAAATTTAATGAATTTAATAAAATTCAAGTTATTTTAGCATTTATAATTTATCATGATACTTTCATTGAAAGTAAATTAACTAAAAGGACTATCTTAAGAATTATTCGTGTAAGATAAGATGCTCTGAGAATTTTTGTATTTTATAATAACAGAGGCTCTACATGTTTATCTTACACATTATAAAATAACGTAATTCATACATATAACAGTTTATTACTCTACTTGCCGTATAACTTTACCCACGAATACATTAAAACACCGTAGTACACGATAAATATTTTATTTTTTCTCATTACAAAATCATACTCTAATATTTTCATAAAACACTGTTGATTTTTAACTACAGCTATACAAAACAAAATGCATCTTTCAATTCACTAATTAATATATATTGTATTTCCAAAAATACCACGTTTGCAACTGCTTGGCACTAATCATCCTAGGAATTTAGTTATTAATTTAACCTTTTTTATTATTCTGTTTGCATTTGTTTTTTAATTTGATGTTTATAAGATTTTTTGTGTATTCGCTCGTAAACAAGGCAAGTAAAAACAAAAACATTTTTTTAAAGCAAAATGAGACCAAATAATCATTCATTAAGTTAATATAGACATATTCGTTACAATGTTTCATTATTTAAAATATATACTACATTAAAACGATTGACATTGAAACAAAAAATATAATTAGCACGCATGTAAATGTGCATCAATAGTTTTATTGATGATAAAATTACAGTGCACGGTGAAGTTATATTAAATAAAAAAATAGTTCACATTTAGAAATGACATTTCAAGTCTTGTGCGTTCAATGAGTCTGTAAAATTCGAAAATAGAATTATGCAATACAAATATTACAATTTTCATTTATAGTGCTTTATTAATGTACTTCTTCTTGTGATTTGCGCAGAGTATTCAACAAAGTGAAAAGCAGAAGTGCTCACATGAAGTCTCATCGGCCAATCCCCACGCTCGATTCAACGGCACAGGAATCTAGAAAGCAACAGCAACTACCTAATAACACTCAACAAATTCAACCAAATCATCATCAGCATCAGGCAAGCAACATGCCAATTCAGCATCAGCATCAGGTAGCCGGCGTGTCAATTCAGCAGCAGCAGCATCAGCAGCAGCAGAGCCAGCTATTGCTTCACGCACAAGACTACCACCAGCAAAATCAAAGCCAGCAGCAGCAGCAGCAGCAATGTCAACGGTCGTCGTTGAGCTGCGACATCCAGTCAAATCGCGTGTGGCACAATCCACCGCGACTGCGACCGCCATAGGATGAAATTCGCAGCGCCGCGACACTCAAAATACCTTAACGAAGGCTGTTTATTTTTAAGACATGCTCGTACGAATTTTCATTTCACGTAAGCACTGCTGTGTCGGGAGGTTCGTTCGTTGGTGAACAAAAATCGGTAACGGAGAAGCCTCTCACTAAAAGTAGCCTAAAAAAAGAGAGAGATTTGACGATTGAATGTTTTACATGATTTTTACAGCGTCTGTATATTATAACGTATTTATTTTAGACAATGAAATTATTTTTCTTTGTCAGTTACCGCTGATCCAAAGAGTTTTTAACTTTTTTAAGATTTTTCCTTAAACACTATTTTTAATTGTATTAAATAATGACGGCGAGAAGAGTACACGATATGAACGATAATAAACATATTTCTATAATAATTATAGCGCGATTGATCGTGTGAAAATAATTTTTTAAATTATTTTATACAATTAGGACTGTTTTGTCAAATGTAGACAATTGACAAGTCTTAGATTTTTTTCTTAAGAATCTGATTAATGTGTGTATAAAATTTAAAAAGTGCTATCGAGTCGCGTTGGAAGATACGTCACTAAAACAAAAAACCACTAAAAATATCAAAATAAAATGAATCAAACTATAAAATTTTAAATTGCGAACGCTCCGAGTCCATCGATTGAAGTGGCCTAAGCAAAGTAACAGAAAATCGTTTAAAAGTGAATCCTAATAAGAATCTTTAACCGCATCATTAAAATGTTATATGAAATGAAAAATTGCCTAAAACCAAAGTGAAATTTGAGAGAAAGATATAAAAGAATAACTTGAGATAAAAGAAAAAGATTCGTCCTTCTTATTCTTGCACGGGATAATACTCTCAGAAATTGTGCCACGTAAAGACATCGCTGTTACCTGTTGCGTCTTTCTTGCACTTTATGTACTATTATTTAGGTTTAAATGTTTTCCCTTCTCATCTTTTACTTCATATTTAAATACTTTACTTTCAGCCTAGCAATCCAATGAACCTAGCGGTTGAAATTTTATATTTAAATATAGTATATGGGTACGTGACCGAAAGTAGTAATAAGAGATCTTATTATTGATAAATGAATGTAGGAAACTCAGCAAAGGAAGATATTAATATAATGATTATATGGTGCTTTATACGCGTTCTACTTACATTTATAAGTACAGTCGGTTAATGAAAATATTTCAGTCGCTTGGTTCAACGTGATCAATGGCGTCTTGCTACGTGAAATCCACTTGTTGTACTTACTCTTCTAGATATATACATACATAAATATATTTCAGTTAAATATTCGTGTTATGATGTTTTAAAAACCTTGAAGGTACTTGAAACGATCATCTTTTTGTTAATGATCTTTTACTTTTTCGTTACTGACTATTTTATAGAATTTGACAAATTAGCAATTTTTAATTAAATCAATTTTAATATATAAATATATAAATATATTATAAATGTATTATAAATATCGGATGTATATGTGTATAGAAACAAAATCAATGTAATTTAAAAATAATTTATTACTTGAAGCATAAATAATACTTTGAAGAATAAAAGGTTGTTCAAGTTGTTAACGAAACGTGTTACATAACACATATAATGAAACGAAACCAGACACCGTGATCAAATTAACAAACAGAGCTCGGTATACAAAGGTATACATAAAATACATTGATCATACATGTGATTTAATCACACAAAAACACCCACAGTAGCAAAGACAGAAAAGCGAGAGAGCACTTATTAAAACGTGTGAAATCTATCATTTCGTACACGAACGATAAAAAACGCACCAATTTAAAAGGTTTTTTATATGTACATAGTTTGTGTACATGATTGTATATACATTCAATAATACACATTTTTTGTTCGTTAAGATTAGTAAATTCTTCTCCTATAAGTTTTATAGTCTTCATGCAATATTAAAAGTAATTTGAATACTACAATAATTATTATGATTCGCGCCTAATTAAACTATAACAAATCAAATTAATTTTCTGTATACATTTTACTATGAAGAGTCATTTCAACTCGATTCTTACTACCACTCATTTCTATAACTAGTTACCGTTTTCTTTTTCTCATAACGGATTTTCAATGTAAAGTTTCGCTCATATTATTAATTTAATTTTTCTCAATTTTCTCGATAGAATAATGCAAGAGATTTGCCAAAATGTAACATAAGATAACTCCTATCTATCTTCCTGATTCTCGCATATTCATCGAGACGTGCGCCTAACTATTTATAACTTGTATGTTTCCATTGCTTCCATTCGGGTTATTGATTTTCACAATGTATGCATTTTATATCAAGATAACGGTGTGTCACAGTTGTGTACTTCTGTTAATTCTAATGTCCAAAAAAAAACTTGAAGCAAAACAAACAAAATCAATTGTCCGGCCAAGAGTAAAAAATACATTAAATAAATAATAACATGAAAAAGAAACCTAATCAAAATGAGAATTGCGCGAAGATACCAGTAAAAGTTAAAGTTATCAGAATATTACCTATTAAAAAGGAGTGCAACCGAGAGCGTTCGTGTAAAATGTGATTGAATTCTCAACATAATGTTAAAAACGTGCCATAAATCTATATTTCATGACGATGATCGCAATCAAAGAAAAAACTGCTGCTGAATATAAGTTCCGTAATCATATCAAAACAAAGAAACACGCGCATAGACATCTATCTATTTCTCGAGCGTTCGTGAGCGAATGCTGGGTAATTAATGGCCTTTGATCGAGCAAAGGAAAATACTCTCCGAGGTACTCCTTTCGGATATTAGAAAAATCAAAAAATTTCGCGGGAAGTTGCTTATAAAAAACAATAACAAAATATTGAAAATCGGGGAAAGTCGAGTGAGTGCTAGTCTCCAGCGCCGCAAATCAAACTTAGTGTTCTTGCGATATAATGCATAGTTTGGGATTTGAAAAATTTTCAAGTCCTAAAGAAAAGTTAATTCTTTTTAAGATGGTGTAATAATACTAAATTGTTACTCTTTCCGACCGTAGGATCGGTTAAACCTACAGTTTGAATGTGCAGTAGGATGACAAAAAGAAATTAGTAAACATATCATTTAAGACAATACCATAATTGTTACGGAAACAAAGTTTCTACTAAATGTATTAAATTAAAAATATATCAATTTACATATGAAGTCTTTCTTTTCGTTTTCATAACTCAGAATTGCCATGTAAGTAGTGAATATGTGAATTGACGAAACCTTAACTTATATTGAATTATAGAGTTGGTAATGATATTTTATTTTAAATAAGATGCAGAAAAGGTAATTTCTGAATAATCGATGACGCAACTTTTCTTTTTGAAGAAAATGCTTTATCTATGCAATACCACCACTTTTATTTCAGTTTCTTCACGTCACAAGATCGCAAAATTATATGGCACTCCGTATTGCATTAGAAAGACTTGCATATGTAGCTGTATTCGAATTTAAAATAATAACAGTAGGATAATGCGCTGGAGGCTGCGCCAATTCGTAAGTTATTGAAAAAATTGAATTATAATGTATTTGAGCACTTACGCGAACATGCGGAGGTTCAGTAACGAAGCAATGAAAAAAGTAACGAAGATATTATGTATGAATTGTACAAATGAGTCCCTCCACGTCACAGAAAAAATATATATGAAAAATATTATATATATTAAATAAATTGATAAATATGTGATGTATTTAAACTTAAATGGTATGTGGTATCGTGGTATTACATATTTGTATATAGGCTAAACCCGTGCCATCTGCATAAACTAGAAGAGTTGTACTAATGATGCAACTGCCCCTAAAAAAAAGCACAAACGCGTCTTGGGTGGTTAATGTCGAAAATTTTAAAGCCAGTGATAAAACTTGGTCTTGATAAAAACAACAAAATCAAAATTGCATTGTGTTCTTGAAAATAACGTAATTTCAATCAAATTGTAGTTATATTCTTCTACAACAGAATTGAAAGTTTTTAATGACAAATTTTTTATAGGCTCTTGAACAAATTTTCTGAAATACAAAAATCCATACAACTTGATACATCGTTCATGACTTAGTACGTTATTCATAAAATCCGAAAAATTTTATACATTTCTCATAACTTGTTGATAACACAAACCGAAAGAAACTTTTCGATAGCGCAATTTTCACAAATAACAATCAGTATTCCATCAGTCAGAGTCATCGATTCACAAAGATCTTGACTATTTTCTTATAGCACAAAAAAACGCACACGATGAATGTAGAACAATCCAAAATACATTCACAATAATCACCGCGACGTCATAAAATCACTAAATCCTAAAATATATTGATACAACTCCTTAAAGAAAGTGAAAAGAGAGTTCATACACTGGAATCAAATGTGCTCAAAATGCTTGTATTACAAAAAAAAAGTTCACTGAAGAATTTAAAATTATCGAGACGAATAACCAAATATTAACGATTATTGTGCATAGAAATTGTAATCTATTATCTTTATACCTATGATCTACTTTTAATGTCTATCTGTCTCTACAACAGCATGATTCTTTATACTATTTCCATTTAATGTTAATCTATTCTCTATTAAACCTTTAATACTTAATGTGCGAAGAAACTTAATGATGATGAAATAGAGCTTTCCTAGACTAAGATATGTAAACAAACGGCCAGCTGTAGAGTAATCGCGTGTTCGCGAGTCATTTTTCTATAATAAATATCTTAATCAAACTTCGACATTAATTTTATATCCAACATGTTTAATGGTTCGATAATATACCAGATTTAAAACTTTATTTCTTCGAGAGCGCAAAAATGCACTCAGTGAAAGAATAAAACTGTACAAAATGTAAGTAATATCTCCTTTTTCGCGTAATTCATTATCGTATATTTTTGTTATGAATTTTGTCAGAAATGTAAGTAAAATCAAACTAATTGTAGAATAAAGAATATTAAGTTGTTTATAAAATAAAATCAAAGTGGAGACTAATAAAAAGTAAAAAACAAGTCTATCTCATAGTGAGTAAAAAGAATTTTTCAGACATCGAAATAGCTACTGTTTTAAGAGATATGAATTATTCTGTTCTTGTATAAATAACGTAGCTATTCTTCATAGCAATATTCATTAAATTCATTACAATGCAAATGCACTATCGTTGCTTTTGCACCTATTCATTTCATCCTAGTTCTTAAAAATATTGAACTTACTATTACTATCTATATCTACTTAAATTAAGCCCTTGTAGGTTCATAAAAACTTAGTTCGATCTTCGTAGCTCAAAACAATCATTAAACTTCCTGCCCTTATGGAAAAAGTCAGTGTTTTAGGATTAAAACTTTTAGATACATTTTACTCAAGTTGAGCAATATCCGAAAATTCAATCAAACAGTATTTAAAAAATTCAATTGATACCACTTATAAAATAAGTTTTTGTGAGTTTATTATTTGTCACCGGGGTTATTATAATAAGGTATTACTTCTCGAATGCTCGGTATCAAACGAAACGTTGAATAAAGTAATCAAAGATTATTCATACTATAAGCAATGTGGACAATATGTTTTCCTCCAATGAAATAAATTGATATTCTTACGCGTCAACTACAGCTGGCAGTATTAGTTAATTCAATGTCTAGAACCCACTTCTTAAATTTTAAAACATCTTTTCTATCTTCACGTTTATAGTTTTCGTATAATACTTCCGTTAATAGTGCAAACCTAAAACATACACGTTTTTCCTTATTCTGTTGTTTTGTCTTTCGATACAGTACCCCTAATTTACGAATACTTCTCACTTTCTTATATCCGATTGAAATTTGAAAAAAAAACTTCTACATGTGTAGTTTGACAAGCTTTCCTCTTGACAGTTTTTTGCCACTTTTTTTTTATCTTTGTGAGATGTCTTTATTGTTTGTCCGAAGATAATGTGTAACGTGTTCTTTCACTTCTCAGCTGGTTCATACCAGTTTAGTCAATTTCAAGCGCGATGTGGTAACTTGTCGTGATCGTTATTACGCGGCCCACTCAATATAATAACTACAAAGACATGATGCCAAAATTTAACAATATGATTATTTATTACTAGTGAAGCATGGAAGGACAAAGAGGATATTTGGAGATATCGCGTAGACTGAAACAACAATTGTTTCAAGGCAAACGTATTTCGTAGCAATGAATTCCTTTGGTTTTAACTATCCTGTGCGATTGTGAGATTTTTCTTTATAACTTAGTTACTTTCTTTGTATTTTACGAATTGATTAAAATGTAAAACTTTCCTAAAATTTTGAAGTCGACTTTCTTAAATAATTTTTAAAAACGTAATAAAGTAAATAAAAACAATCAATGGTAAATCCAGGGGATAAAGACAAAGATTTTGAAGGAATACCGCGGTGCAAGCACAAAAAGAGCAAACTAAACTAAACCAAAAAATAAAAAAAAAACAGAAAAACAAATACTAAAGAGCAGAATAACGATGACCAGTAAAGTACAGTTTTAGCCGTATAGGCAAAATCTTCGCGCATCAGTATTACGTTAAAGCGATAATTATATATTACATTAGTACCTATATATTATATTGCGTATACATATATGCATACCACTTTATTTAATATATACACAGTGTTTATGGAAGCGATATAATTCTTATAATATGTATTGATGCAAGAGCTAAGAGTATATTATATACCTACGTAAAAATGTACAGAGAGTAAAAAGACGACGGGCGAACAAATAAATAAATAAAAAAAAACAAGTACTTTGGACTCGCTAGGTAATCTCGGTGTTATTATTAATTAACGATAATGAAACACAAGTGTATAAAAGAAGAGATGAATATCGCGTTTCCTCTCTGCTGCAAAGATATTGATTCTGCCATAAGAGCGTACAAGATTCTTTCCTTTCGCCAACCGAACCCCTCTGGACAAAAACCGACATTATGTGTGAGCAGAAAAAACTAAATGAAGTATATCGTAAACTTAAGTATCACTAATTGTTCTGGCAATCGAACCGATGAAATAATATATATTTCTCCGTGTCGGTCAAATTTTGTTTTGTCTCGGTGCAATAATAAAAACGACAGATCGATGAATCACGAGAAAGATAAAACGACAAATTCAATTAAAAGGAAAAAATATATATAAATACTACAAACAGACTAATCAAAAAACGACAAAAAATTTAAAGTTTCTTCGCGTTTGAGCTTTAGTAACAAAATGTAAACCGGAAAATCAAAAACGTGAAAAATAAAGCAACGGTTGTAAAAGTTGAAATATAAACAAGAAAAAAAGAGACAGCGAATAACCATGCGGGCCCCACGAAAAGAAAAATTAGCAAAAAAATGATAAAAGAACCTATTAAAAGATATACTGCTACGAGGATTAAAAAGAATTAAAAAGAGAGAAATGGTTTTAATACTCAGATCTATAAAAAACAAAAATAATCTAATGTCGTTTATAAATGATTATATATATGATGAAGTACCGAATATATGAAGAATATATTATATATATTATTACAACATTGCATACATAGTATATATATGTACGATGTACGACGATACATAACTATTTTCTTCTATGGATATTGTGAATGACTGATGCGTATTATTTTTCACCGAGCCGCCAGTTCCGTTTTATCTTTACTTTTATGTGGTTTACCCTTCATGGACGTTCAAGTGAGAATTTAAAAAAAAGTTGGCACTGTGGAAAAAAAATTTAACGAAAAGCAAATGAATATTAATGAAGTATGACCGCAATGAAGAAGAACGAAACTGGCGGCCCACTGGCTACTCCGACACCGAGCTATACCAAAAAAAAAAAATTGAAGTGGATATTATATATACATTAAACAAACAAAATATGATGTGTAAGCCAAGTGCCTTGTGTTCTGGTAACTAATCGTTGACTTTTAACTACGATATTTAAATAAATGTCGATAGAGCGTACGTGAAAAGAGAGAGAGAGAGAGAAAGAGAGAAAGAAATATTAGATAGTGCGTGTGCGTGAGAGAGATTAAAAAAAATTGCCAAAAATCAGCGCGAAGGGAAGTAGAAATTAGTAGAATGCTTTTTTGAAACAGAAAAAGTGAAACAGAACCAGATCGTCTAAGAGGCTTCTATATAAAGAATATAAATGGTGAATGATATTTGCATTGATAGTGTGTACTTTTAAGGTAGAGTCACTGTGTAATTGAACTAAAAATAAAAATAGATAAACAAAAAAGACGACGCACGCGATTGAATCTAATAAAATAGAACAACGGTGTTTAGGCTCTATTTGAGTGGATATTTTTCTTGAAATAGCTAAATTTTTTAAACTCCGGACAATGTAAAGATATCATTTCTATACGTACGATATGTAATTCGGACACATGCAATGTTCATAAGCAAAAAAAAAGGTGTATTTTCGATGATGATGTTCGCACCTGTTGATATAAACTAAAATCGGAATAGTCGATGTTTATTTTGCGGAAAAGTTCGGTCATTTCTACATAACGTCGAATAGATATTTTGCTAATGAAAAACAAAAGAAAAGAAAAAATACAAATAATGGAAAAACTTTACTCACAGCGAATAACGTAGTCGTTTGAATCGCCATCAACTCTCAAATATCACTCAAACTGATCATCATTACACATAGAACGTGAACTAAAAATCGACAAAATCGAGGGACAGTCTACACGTACATTATAAAACAAAAATAAAATAGACGAAAGTTTGTATACGCGTGCCAAAGTAAAACCAAAATACGTTTGTATGGGTGACAGAGGCAGTCTGCACTTTATATGATTTCGTACTTTTTCACTGCCTATACCGAGCACAGACATCCTCGACGAATCAAGCAAAAAATTTTTAAATTCGCTCGAGCACTCTTCAAACGAAACACTGAGCACTCTATGCTTTATTTGACACTGGACGTGAATAGAAGAATTTAGAAGTCACTTGTATTATTATTTTTGTCTTTTTTCTTTTTTTAATGAATCATGGGTGCATAGTTTTTTGCTTTTGTTGGAACAATTTTTACGTCAATTTAAACAGAAAATCAAAGACAAAAAATACTCGAACAATGTTAATCGCGTTTAGAAAAAGCTAAAGAACTGCGACACGTTGACACGAGAAAGATGTTTCCCCTACATTAGTGAGACCCCTAATGGGTCTTTTTCATTCTGTCGAATTGAATTATAAGAGACTATGAGCCTAAACGAGTCTTTATCATTATATCGAGATAAGCCAAAGAAAAAAAAAACTTTCACTTCCTGATGTACAAAACTATGCATATTGTGCAAGGAATTGATGTACATAAATGATACACGCAGCTGTCGATATTAGCAAAGTTACTAGATGTCAACCGTTCAAACGGGAGGATAATTAGAAAAAACCACTTCGCACTGCTTGGAACTCAAATTGTTTAGTGTACAATGAAGCTCACGCGTTTTATGTTTTCTTTTTCCTTAAAGTTTGTAATAATTGAAATTGCATGATGTCAATTTGTTATGCGAATTATTTTAATATTTTCAACAATTTTCAACGAAAGAATCGTGGGCTAATATATGGATGAAAAAGACCCTGAGCAGACAATCCTCCTATAGTTAGATAGACTTTAAACGTCTTTGTGTACGCATGAATGCATAGGTGCGCGCGCGAGTGTATACGTGAAAAGTATTAATTTCTAAGTCGAGCATTAATGTCGAGCAAGCGACTATAGAACGTACGTGTGCGAATGGTTTGCTAATAAGAATACATCTCTCTGGCCAAGTTTTTTCGTCATCCCAGAACCCCAGACACACCTTTCCCCTCATAATCTATAATTGATTGTACGTACCATGCGAATTATAATTATATAATTGTTATTACCAATTGTATCGGTCGTAATTATTAAAACGGTGCGCGATGCCACGACGCGCATTTTTTCGCTTCGAAGCATCAGAGGAATAAAAAAAAAAAAAAAATAAACCACGATGAATACTGGCGTTCAGTGTAGTTGATTGTACTTTACCTTTAAGTCTCTCTCACGACTCTTTGCTGACGTACCAGGAGACGACGAATATCAATGTATTCGTCGCTTCCCCTCACACTCCGCGATTTATGGCGAGTAAAGCGCAAGCGAATTTCGTGTTGTTCTCGTAAAATACAAGTTGTTGAGTATAGTAAGAAATGGAGTAAGCGATAATGAGGGACGGGGGGGGGGCAAGATGCAAGTTGCGAGAATTAAATTTTGGGAAAGACACGCGAAATGGAAAAGCAGAGAAAAAATATTAAGACCGATTGAAAAATAATTGTTGCTATTGCACGTATTTTTTCAAGAAAGAAAAAAAAACTGCGTAAAGTCGCAGCGATGACTTTTTTTCTATTCGGATCGCTATATGATGATATATTGTATGTAACATACTTTTACGGCGTTATATTATTTTTTAGACAATTGGATATATATTTGAATGTACCGATGAATATTATTATTCGTCTCGTGATTGAAAGGATAATTATGATTCATCGTTACCGACATAGCGAATTTGTTCTTTGGATGTGTGAGTGTGTATAGCACGAGAAAATTTTTCGTGTGCGCGTGTGACGAGACGCGATGCGGTTTCTCGACTTTCTCGAGTGGAGGACTTGTTAATGTGAATTTTTAAATGGGGGAAAAAAAAGATATTAAGAAAGAAACGATGACGTTAGAAGAAAAAAAAAATTAAAATAAAGTCATACGAGTCATCCCTCGGTCACTTGCGTCGCACTTTGATTGCATTGTATAATGAGCGTAATTTTTCGATTACGTTATGGTACTTCTGTAAATTGTCAGGATCGAATAAATTTGTAAGTGAAATCCAATTTACCCACTATGTGTGTTTATCATAAATATGGGCACGAGCGTCCGTTACTTCGCATTTCCTTCTTACTGTCGGCGCTAGCTTTGGAGTTTCGAAAAATCTCGGTGGTATCTCGTCGTTTTCGATTGGTCTTAACTCCACTGCGTACGAGTCATTTTGTAAGTAGATAGAACGAGTATATTTTTCGAAGCTCCAAAGCTATCGCGACAACGAAGCTCGTCTATCAACTCGCATTCATTCGAAAATATAATTATCTCCGTTTTATACGCTTACAAATAAAGTCTGTGCCAATTTCACTGAGTGACTAATCAGATTCCTAGTCTCAATAAAATAAACATTGTTAAAACACTAATCGATAATTTTTTAATTTATTTGTAACAACATTTGCCAGAGATGTCAATATTTCAACTTTTTCTATCAAGACCACGCCCATTGTTCTCGCTACTTTTTTTTTATTTAGAAACATATATTTAGTTTACTCTGATTTTTCCATAGAGAATATATATAGAAAAATCATTCTTGATTGCACTAAAAAATATTCGATAAACAACAGCAGATTGTGAAGATGTTTTACTTTAAGGTGCAGGTGGTTCTATAGGTGTATATATTGCAAGGTGAGAAAACTTATCTTCTTTTTCTATTATATTAAATTAAAGATTTCCTCATGAAAATTCTCCCATCGAGTTCAATACGTGCACATCCATCTATGGCCACATACCGATGTCCATGAGTATCCGCGCATACCTATATACGTATGCCTACGCACATCCACATATATCCACCTACGCACTCCCGCGCACTCCTTATGCAAAAAATATATCTGTGAGGTAAATAGAAAGGCGTATTTTTTTTAGAGCGGTATCACTGACAGGCACAATCACCTAACAAGAAGACTTCGCAGGTCGTGCTATAAAATTCTATACGATACTCGTATCTTAAGTAACCCATTATTGCACGGCGTAAGATTAGCGCCCGAGCGCAGTGAGGCACATGTATCGTAATGTGCTATAACAGATTTTGTACATACTGTGTGTATATGTGTATACGTATACAAACTACTTCTCAAAGTTTATTTTATAACCACATGATTTGCAAACAAAAAATATTGTTTATGCTAAAACCCTTTAAACACAATTTTTTCTTTTCAAAAAATGATGGATGAAATCTGTCATCACAACGAGACTGTTTTGATTGTTTTTTGTAGACTCATTAGATTGATCTATACAGAATAGCCGCGAAAATCTCATGTTTGAATTTCCAAGATTGAATTCTCGAGTTTATTATGTAAAACTGAATAATTTCATTATCATATTTATCAAATTTATGTTATTATCGTTTAATTTAAACTGTTTGACAGTAACGCTTTTATATTGAAAATAACTTGATCTTGCTAAAAACTTAGGAATGAGAGTTCGGCCCAACTATAGCGCGGACGAAACTGCGAAGGAGGATGCTAGTAACATATAAGCGTTAACTGTAAAAAAATTTGTTTATGTTTTATGTCATTAATGAAGGTCCTCTATTATCACAAAAAATTGAGTAAAAAAATACGCTTTTGAGAAAGATGCAGTTTTGTAAACAGTGCATTTTTCTGTAAAACGTCAAAATGTTTCGGCATCCCTCAACACATGCTATTTTGATGATGTAATAAAAAAAATAGGAGTCAAATAATTTTTGAAGAAGAACATAAATACTTAAATTGCAAATAATCGACAACATATCCATGCGCAGACTTCGACGCAGACTACTGGATTCGAGATGTATTCGGGTAATATGTTTCAGTGATAATTCTATTAAATCCAAATTGATCAAATTTTCAATAGATCAGCAGTCTTTATCAAAACATATAATGTAATATAGTTTATAAAAATTTATAGCTCTTGAATTTAGTACATTATCGCAATATATTTTCACAAAAGTACCGCCGGCGTGGTGCATTCTCTCCTAAACTTCAGCAGTACTATGATTTATGTGCACGAATCTAACAATTTGCTGAGGAACTCCATTAGTACATTGTTATTGCTAAGAGTACATAAGGCTTCGTACTCTCAAAGACATAGGTAGAGTACATTCACAAAGAGTACAAATCAAGAACACTTTTGCTTATATGCAGCATTTGATGGAGATTAAAAGCCTCTGATACTTTTTTTAAATCCTCGTTTTTACCACAAATTTATAAAGCAGTTGAGCTGCATGATTTAATTCATAGATATAAATATCTTATTTCTACGAACTGTGTATGCTAATCTGCAAAAAGCAGCCAGTTTTTTATTAATTTTTTATCAAATACCGATAGTTCTGAAACTGTAATATTTCGCATCATAGTATCTAAATCTGAATTTTGTTTTTGCATTGTGAATTAAGGTAATATTTCGTAAACTTTTAAGCTGCCCCCTTTAAACAACAATGTAAGTAATCTTGATCGAAACCAAATATTTTTTTTTATTTGTTTTTTATTTTATAGCTATCTGAAATTCTCTTTATGAGATATTATAGCTCTGCATTGCTGCGTTAATGTGTATAGTTTAGGCAATAAGTCCACCCTTGGTAAGTCGCGCAGCAATGAGGATGTACAGTTTCCGTGGGTCCGAACTTACTACTAAAGCTACAGTAGAATAAGTATATGAAAAATCCGAATTTCGAAAACTTGGCACAAAGATGCTAGTCAATCGCCGAAATCAGAAATCGTATACAGTATCATTTGGATAAACAAATATTCCGAGTCAAAAGTTCAAGACACGATTGAGCTATTGTTGTTCCAACCGGATATAACTTTAAAGTTATAAAGTTTATCTTTAGCGATGAATACATTATTATAGAAAACGTAGGATGTGATTTATTTTATACATTTAATGTATTCAATAGTTTCATTATTATCTTTAAGTCCTGGTTGTGGAACAATAATTGGATATCTTATGCAACATATACTAGACAGACACCAACTACATCCATAATGGTTATTAAATTTTTTGAAGGCTTAAAGCGAAACTCAAACAACTGAATCTACACGGCAATAATTTATTAGATTTTAGTTGTATTTTTTTTATCAAAATTATGGGGGGCCGAAAATCGCCTTTATAGACTCTCCCCCTTTAAAAATTAAAAAAAATCATAAATACGTTAATGCTTAATGAATATGTTTCAACTTTTATTGAACATAATATAAATTAAAAAATAATTATAAGAACACACAAAAAAGTCATTGTAACAGACATCCTATAAGGCAAATATCTCTTTCGTTACCTATATATTATCTGCATTAAGTAATTTTTAATTTTGTCTTTATTTAATTAAAAATTCAGCCTGAAAAGATCGGCAGATCAAGTCAACGAAAAATCCCTTTTCAAAGAAAAATTCTAATTTACTTGACTAGCAGTATAACCCGCGAATGGAAATATTTTATTTTATACTTTAATTTCTCTATTCTTTCGATTATACTTAGTAGAAATCTTTTAAATCATTATTTGTTATTTGGAGAAGCTTATACATACTTTTTAAGAGATGGGCACAATCTATATGCTTTTGTAAGCTACAAATCATTGCAGAAAAATGAAATAAATTAATTTCTAATCAGTTATGAATATACACATGTTGCAAATGCATATATTACAATTTTAGTGGATAATATCTGGCAGAAAAATGAGCCTGTTAAGAAAAATTACAGAGTTTCAGTACACATTTTCGAACCACGTGGATGCCTTTAGCCAGAGTACCATTGGCTTATGATAAACCTATAAAAACAAACACGTGCGAGAACTGTTATTCTCATGTACACAGAAGCGTAGAAAATGTATAAAAAATTTGGAAGATGCTGGGTAATAAATTAATCAATTTATAATGTATAAACCTAATTTCGAATTTAGTCTATATCAATAAAACTAATGCGAATGCCAAGCGACCCAGCGGCACTGTTCTCAGTCTCTTGTTACGTGCGAGATTGTTTTAGCTGCCTAGCACTTATCATCAGTAAACTTGAAACGGTTTAATTCGCGCCTGCTTGGTGGTGTTGAGTTGATCTATGGTGCGAACATTCCAATAGTCAGCAGATTTTTCACAGCATACGAAATTTCATTAAATATATTTTTATTATATATAATAAAAAAGATATTCAATAAGTAGAGAAACGGTTAAATTTGTATAACCGTACTGTAATTATGCCTCATCATTTACTTTTATTGTTAATTTTTTGAAAATATTTTTTATGTATTACTTTATTTTATAACTCTGCAAGCAATTAACATTTTTCAATTTTTAAAAAAGCAAATGGATAGTAATTTTCTCTAGTTGTTTATTTTTTTTTCAAAAATCTTTCCAAATAGAATTACAAATGTCCAAAACTGTAGGTTTTTTTAGCATTAGATTCTAATACTACAGCTTTCTTTATATATTTTCTACATTCAAAAACGTATCGCAAAGTTTCAGCCGAATTCGTAATGGTGCGCGCATTGTCTATTATATACTGTCGCATTACAGTTTCCGGCGTTGACGAAAACGTCGATAACATCGCTACCAATCCTGAATGCATGAAATCGCGCAGTCATCGTACACTCTTGTGCAAGTGCGCATGCGCAAAAAGGAAACAGCCATATTTTCTATCAAGATCACTTGGTTTGCACTTCAATTTTTCGCGGCAACTTCAAAGATATAGCTTTTGCTTGTGCTGCGTTTTAATTAAATAATAATAATATAGAAAAGGCAAAATCATTATGGAGCTAACCATTATTATTTAATTTTTTTTTAATATTATTGCTGATATATTGCTATTGGAAATGGTCTTTAATTGTGTATCAACTCGTTTTTGGTTAACAACTAGTTTTTGATGAAAATTTTATTGGTCTGCCTATAAACTGTTAACATGAATGTCAACCAACCAAGTAAACTTTAAGAATATAAAATTACACAAAATGATTTATTCATATGGAAAATTATCGTCATTTTATAGCAGGATGGGGTGCTGGTATATACGTTTAATTCTTATCATTAAAATAATATTATTTTATAAAGAGATTTTATATTTTCAAAGGTATGTTTGGTACACTCATTGGACATCCAATGGACACAATAAAAACTCATCAACAAATGAGTAATAAAAAATTATCAACAAAGCAAGCCACAACTCTTATAATAAAAAAATATGGAGTAAATATTATAGAATAATCTTCTTTTCATTAATTATTTGAACAACATTTAATACGAATGTTATTATTTCTAACAGAGTCCTGGATTAAAAAAAATTACATAAAAAACTAAAATTAAATATCTGAATATTATTATAGATTCGAGGGCTATATAGAGGAATGTTGTTTCCTTTATGCTGTTCAGGATCCTTGAATGCCTTATTTTTTGGAACGTATGAAGCTTCTTTAAAAAAACTTCAACAGCAACGTGGTTACAATAAAGTTCTTCCAACTAATGATGGCTGGTTGCAAGATCTTTTTATTGCTGGAGGTATTGGAGGAACCATGCAAGCCTTCATAACATGTCCAAGTGAATTGATAAAAATTAGAATGCAACTGGATAAAGGTAAAGTAAATCGCAATAAAACAATAATTATTTTTTAATTAATCTTTTGATATTTGTTTGAAGGTGCATACAAAATAGATGCAAAAAACGGAAATATAATAAGATTAAATACCATTCAAACTATTTTAAATATCAACAGAAAATATGGAATTCGTGCTTTTTTTCAAGGTTTTGTACCAACTGTTTTAAGGTAGAAATCATCATATTTTAATTATACATAAGTAAAATTCATCTAAATTTCAACTATATAAATTAAAATTTTCAAATAAGTTAAAAAAACTTATTTATTAAATATAACAAAAGTATTAAGATCTTATAGATATAAAATGAATTAAAGGTTTTTTTTTTATAATCAGGGATGCTATTGGTGGTGGAGTATACATTCTCTCTTACCAATATACGTCTCATCACGTATTTTGTGAAGTTCACGTTAATCCCGGACTGTTTGACACTATTTTAGCTGGTGGAGTAGCTGGTAATTATTTAGAGTACATAATGTATTATAACTCATATGTGTGACTTTAGCTATGACTTTTGATTAGGTATAATATCATGGATTCCAGTAATACCTTTAGATACTGTTAAATCTAGAATACAAGCAGATGATTTTGATAGAAAAACATACAAAGGAATGCTAGATTGCAGCTTGAATTTATTCAAAAAAGCCCGGTACCATGGATTTTTTAAAGGTTTCGTTATGATTACCACTCGGTCCATACCCGTAAATATGTCTATTATATACGGCTATGAACTTATATTATGGTTGTATAAGTATTATGATGTATTATAAATGAATTGCAATGATTTGTTGTGAAAACAAATCAACTTTGAATTAATTATGTTACTTACCGTGGTGTAGTCGAAAAAAATAATTTCTGCATCTTAAAAAAAAATAGAAATATTTTGTATTGGATTATCGCTCTATTGAACACACATATCCTATAGCATTGAATTCCACTGTGTTTATTTTAAATCTTTTGTACAGCGAGCTCTGCGAATTCGTTTACGAACATTAAAATTAATGGTAAATGATAAAAATATATATGGTAAATGTAAAACATTTTTTTCTGGATTCATCACCTAGCTTTAATTCGTATTTGTACGCAAATAAGCGATGTGAAAAGAAATCACAGAGTAAAAAGTAACGAAACACCTATTTACGCGTGTCACATTCGCAGTAGATTTTTTCCTACAATTACGGGATGTTACATCATTTACAAACCATAACGATCGACGTAAAGACCGTATACTAAATTTTTGTTATGGGGATCAGGCCGAAAAAGCGGTGCCAAAGTCAAAGACAGAAAAAGAAAAAAACGCAACGGTAATGTCATACGTAAAGACTTTTGGTAAGTTTTTTCTTTCTCGTCGATGAAAAAGACGTATTTCTTTTTGCATGTTACGAATGACTTCGGTCAACGACTAATTCGTGAGAACGTGAGCAAATAATCACTGTTTATTCCCATCTATTTATTAATAATATTGTTATTCATTCACTCATTGTTCTCTATTACTATCGTTATTATGCATTGGTAAGAAATTTTTAAAAACGATCCCACGTACACTTTTATGGTGGCCGATGGGAGCACAGCTCCGAATAAATCTTATGCATTGTATCTCTATTATTTATTATATTTATAAGCAACCATGGATATTTTGGTACAATTGAATTTTTTTATTGTATATATTTGTCCCTTGCTTCTTTTATTCTTCTTTTTTTTTATTTAAAAAACAACATATACTTTTTACGTTTCTCTCACACTCTTTCGCTCGCTCTCTCGTTTGCTCTCACTCTTTCGCTCTCTTTTTTTTGTAATCTTCTCAGTGGATACAATCTTATTCATTAATGTTATTTATGTACTCGCATATTCCTACTATTCTTCATCCTTGAAAAAAGTATGCTCGTCGATTTGCGGGCATGCAGTCAGCGCAATGTTAGTGTCAGTAGCACATGGGTTTCTTTTTTTTTATCATCATTATGTCACTAGAGTGTTTCACCACAGTTTCGCGTGTATCGATTGTGTAAATGTGTGCTTATGTTGTTTCGGTGTATACGTGAGGTTCTCTTGTATTCATCGATATTACTATACTTAATAATATACTGTATTATGTATATATTTACCTAATTTATTATGTTTTGTTATAGTTATCAATTATCGTTATCATTAATACGAATATATGATACATTTCAAACAACGCCCCTGCTGGCTGAAGTCGGAGGGGAAGATCGCTGCGGAAGTGGGATCCACCGATTCAGAGATTTACATGCATCGTCAGCCTTATAGTGTTTTTAAGATGCGTAACACTATAGCAGCTGCATACCGTTGAAAATAATAAACAAGACCATATAACGATGAACTGCAATATTTATTTATATAGACCTCCGTCCATGCTTATCTCTTTACGGCCTCGATCGTCTCCTCCGACTAAGCACAGCTAACCATAATTAAAGAAGGGACTAACATTCTCGTATTATGTGCTGACATTGAGTACACCATACAAATTAAATCATTGCCGTCAAAAGAATAAAAATGAATTAATATACACAATTAAACCATTAAAAATCATCGATCATTATGGCGTTTTGTTGTTTTTTTTTTGTTTTTTGTTTTTCTTTTTTTTTTTAAGAATGAAACCCGAATATATAATCTGCTCCTTTTTCTCTGTCTCTCTGCACGCTTGTTTGTTTCTCCTCGTCCTCCTCTTGACTGGTCGCCTTTCAGGCGCAGTTAACGAAAGAGTTATGTTACGTCAAGAATTGTCACCATTAGACATTTTTTGTTTCCACTAACAACGATAATTTCTTTTGCTTTTTTTCTTTGCTTTTAGTGTATGGACAATCGACGTAAACTAAGGACTAACAGTTGGGCAGCGTGGTAGTGAGTTTCCACCTGTAAGTACAATGGCATTATATAGATTGCAGCCATCTTCACGATTTTTCAAGAAGAGTTGTAACTATTCATAAATTGAAAACAATTATTTTTGTATGATAAACAAGTATTACTGAGATATCAAAATATTTTACAGAAATGCATACTATATTATAAAGTTAACAAAACTGAAAATTTTAAATAAAAATTGCATGATTAAATAAAAAGATAAAAAATATGCATAATAAATAAATATGTGTAAAATATAAAGGATAATAGTCATATATTTAGTTACATCTCCTCCTAAACGAATATCATAAAATAAAATAATATAATAGTGCTTTGATAAACTTTTTCGTGTTATTTGTATACAACGTAACGTATACTAATTCAATGAAATTGGGTGATCTCATATTCAATCACTTGATATAATTATTTAAGTAATTAAATATTACATACAAATAATTATTTTCACTAATGTTGATTTATTGGTTTCATTTTTATTATTATATATACATAGCATTAATTTCATTTATTTGAATTTTAAAAAGGCATTAACTTACATAGATATAAATCATAATTTGATTAAATGTTACAGTAAATTCTTAATATTTGTACAGAATATAAACTAGAAACAATAATTATATAAACTAATATTTCAAAGCCGTATGAAAATTTTATAAACTTAAAGTATTCATGAAATCTGTTCTCATTCGCATGATCCATAAGTTTTTATTTTTATATATAATATTAACCAACGACATTATCTCAGTAATAGTACATTTTTTTTTAAATTAATTTCTACACATAAAACACATATTTATGTTTATATTACAAGTGATTTTACTCTTTAAATATTTCACCCTTAATTGGAAGTGTGTTAACGACGCTTTGGTAGAAATGAAAAAGATGTAACAGTAATTTCTCGAATACTTAAAAATAAACCGTTGCGAAATCTACGACAGACCAGGGTCCCAAGCTATTTTTACATGAAGAAATATTAAGATAAATGTAAAACGAATAGGTAGTCACGTTTACGGTTACAATTTTATCGCAGAATTTTAATTTAGACTTCAAATTTAATACAAATAGTTAAACATTTGGAAGGTAACATATAGTTATAAAATTATAAACAAATGTGGTGCATGGTCGCGCGGGTTCCATCATAAATATTCTGAGACATTTTCTACAAATACGCATTACAATTAGTTAATAATTAACTAAGCATCACATTTCCATGTCTTATATTGATCTGTCGTACACTAAGCAATGCAAATTAAAATTTTCATTTTTGCTTTCTACATATTTTGCAAGAAATTAATTTCCTTATTGGTTGCTATACTTTTGATGGTTTAATTAAGCAGAATAGTTATTTGACTTGGCACTCAAATATGAAAAATAATATTTAGTAATCGAAAGTACGAGTTGACTATTTAAGCGAAACTTTTCTTCGCATTGCTTTTAAATATATACTTTTGACTCTACAACTTAAGACTTTTAACTAATATTACTTCAAAGGGTAGCAAGTAATTGTGTTTTATTTGAATGTTAATTCAAAAACACATTCACAGTTGGAAAGTCACAAGTATTTTCAAAAAATACTAGTATGGCCGCATAGAAAAAATTTTTTCCTTATAATATTTTATAAGTAAGAAAACACTAACAGTCTTACCCTTTGTATTTCTTGAAATGTATATTTATGCATATCTTTTCATGTCCAATTAAGGGTTTTAATTATAAGCAAAAAATATAAAGATGTATTTTTCAATAATAAACTATACTTGCAAAACAGATTCTTATTTTAATAATTTTAAAAAGAGGATAATAAGTACGCCTTATCAAAATATTGCATGAAATAATGTCAATTGAATCATGAAATTAAAAACACAAATAATTTTTCTATGAAATAATACATCAAATTTTATTCAACATTTTATAATTTTTCTTATAAAAACAAATACTAATGCATGAGACATAAAAAATTTGCTTTTAAAATCTGAAGCTAGAATCCTTTTCAATTGAAGCCAGTAAAAAACGATTACTTATGTTACTTTAAATATCAATGATTCAATTAAATAATTTATTTTCATTATTACCAGCTAGGGATTAGCCATTTTCAATATATCTATACTACAATAATATATTTATATATATATCCAAATTCATTGATTGCAGCACTTTGTATATATTTCATAAATTCGAGGGTTGGGGAGGGTCTGAGTGGAAAATTTTTCGGTCTTTCCCTTTATGTGCATATGACACTTAGTAAAGTAAGGAATTTACCAGCTCAGGGGCGGGCACGCGTCGCAGGTGCAGTAGAGGCAGGAACTGGAGTGTTTGTTGGCGCCGGCGCCGACGCTAGCGCAGGCGCGGGCGCGGGTGCTATAAGAGCTTGGCGTCGTTCCATCTCCAGTTCGTTCAGTCTCTTCCACAGTTCCTCCCTCTCCTTTTCCCTCTTCTTTTCCCTGTAAAAACAATTGATCTTTATAATTATTCGCATTATCAGCACTTTAACTTTTACGTTACTTCTTAGTGGATAGAAATAAGACAGAACAAAAAAACTTTTCGTTTTAAATATTGACTTCTATTATTACATTTATTTTATGCATGAATAATAAAAGTGCAATATAAAATATTATTGTATCCCAAGTAGAAATGTTAACAGTAAATTAGATATCTTTCATTTGACTGTATGGCTAAAAACATTGTTTGTATTTTATAATTATGTACTAATTAGAAATAAATTTTAGTATTTATATTTCGTAAATGGATATTTTAAATAACAACAAAACTTTAGAATGAATTCTATTACTTTTATATAATAACTTATAATTAACAAGTTAGCTATAAAATGCAGTTAATTTTCTACCAGGGATGTTACATATTAAAAAAAATTAATTTTGATAAATTGAAATACGAAAATTATCACGTACTTTTGCCTTTCAGACTTATAACTGGCAGTAAGTTCATCAAAGAGCTTGCTGTTCATTTCCATAAATGTTTTGAGAACGTTATAAACAAGCGCCACGATCGTCTGATTCCAATGCTCCTTGCTTATTCTATACAGTGCCGGAAACATTATTCCCATTATTACATGATTATTTTCTTCGATTAGCGACATTATGTACTCGTTATTCCAGAAATACAATGCTCTCTCGGCAACCTAAAATTCAACACAAGATTGTTAAATCAACGATTTATGTGATTGTTGTAAATAAAATAATTCATTGTTTAATACAAACCTGGAAATGCGGAGACGAAACGCAACGCGCGATTTGCCTGAATAGAGGTTCTTGAATTTTAACGAATTGGCTAGGTTCTATAACATCCAGGATCTCCTCGAGTTCACCCAGGAACATAACCTCTTTCTGGCTACATGTCTTAGGCCAGAATTTCAGAAGTCCCCGAACAACAGGTTCCGTTAGAGTAGCATCTTTCTCAAGAAATTGTACCACACAATAAGCTAATTGTGCGTGATACAACGACAAGCACTTAACTTTATGCAGTGGTAACAGCACCTACAAATAATGGAAATTTTATTAAATTTCTAAATTATTTGATATACTGTTTTCCTAAATTATTTGATTAACAGTATAATCTCGATTTTAACAGTAATGTATTTATGTGAATATTTGACATAACACCTGACTTGCGTAAAAAAGCCAACGTGTTTTACTGACTATTAGTTACCGCTAAATTACAGATTAATAAAAAGCTGTATCCTCTGCTTTTATTTAAAACTACAAAATGTGAAATTTCCAACATAGGTTTAAAAATAACATTTCCGAAATACGCCTAACAATATGATAACGTTGAATTTGATATTACAATATAGAATAAAGTTTAGAATAAGTAGATTTCTTCAAGTTGAGATTTGAACGACATACTTCTAATTTATAGATTCAAAAGGAACTAAAGTTCACTACTTGTCTAATAATAATGATCAAATAGATTAATCATATAAAATGTTACCTTAACCAAAAATTGCTTGTGTTCAACTTTAAGGGGTAAGGCAAAGCCATTGATAATGCTGCCTAGGATTTCCAGAAGTTCTCCGACCCCATTAAAGTGTTCTGTCTCATACACAAACCTATTAAACAACCAAAATATATTAGAAATTCCGTTACGTATGTTGATAGTAAAAAAAAAATTGAAAATCTTTTGAAAAAATAATGCTATTAGGAAGTAAAACATTACCTGAGAAAGATGTTATTAATTTGTTTACGTATAAAGGCTCGAAGGCCGAGGAACTTCCCGTAAATACGATGTAAGACAGTTTTCAAAAAGTCTCTCTCCCTAGGATCCTCTGAGTCGAATAAGTCCAACAACTAAAAAATACAATATCCAGTTAATTCATATATTTGTGAAACAACAATATAACATATAAAGTAAATATGCTCAAGATAACATTTGTATAAATTTAATACTCTTTTAAGTACAAAAAAACTTTATACTGTAAAAGAGTTTTATTATATTGTTTATACATTAATAAACTATTGTTATTTTGAAAAAAAAATTTATTTTTATTAGTTTAATTTGTGTACTTAACATTAAAAAATATTAAAATTTAAAAAGAAAAAGAAAATAAATAAATAATAAAATATTTTCATTAGTTAAAAGTTACTTTATATTTTAAAATCGTAAAAATTATATCTATTTTTTGTTATTTACTGAACAATTAAATTATTTGTAACACATACCTGTAAAACAAATTTTTGGTCGATAACTCGTTTGCCAATATTTTGCTGGAAGTCTGAGGACTCGAGGAAACGCAGAAAGAATTCGTAAACCAACTGGAGGTGGGGCCAGCTCGCCTCCAGGGTCGGATCGTCCTCCTCGGGATCGAAATCTGGATTTTCGCTTGGTGGCAATGTGCGAAAAATGTTCGCCGAAATCTGCAAAATAAACAAGAAGCGATTAGTCGATCGATTCGCAAGGTAAGCATATAATTTTGGTAATATCGCATTAAACAACAATCGATTAATTTTCCACAGTCAAGTATATTTTTTTTAACATTTTCGTGTGATTCAAGTTTTCAAATTATGACTATCGCGTAAAAATTGTAGTTCATTACATAAAAAGCGATATCAGTGGTTGAAAAATTATTATTTGCTTCAATTAATGATAATTAAATGATAGCACTAAACTTTATCTAATCTACAAGACTTTAGGTCATCGACCTAATCTTCGATTACCAAGCTCCAAAACTCATAAGTAATTTTTAAATAATTTAAAAATTTAACGTGTTAAATGAAATTCAAATGTCACAAACGACAGAACAGATTTTTACTGAAACGAGAAAACCAGGTCAAAAAGCACGGTACAAAAAATTTTTAATAGCACTAAGAGCTGTTATCCTTCATAACGACATTTTAGGTGCAATCTGTTCAGACAAGTTTTTCATGAATAATCGTTACTGTGATGTTGTATGATAATAAACTCCATCCGCACACACACTATTATTGCTTAAAATCAAAATATACTAATAGGGATAACGTTATGTTCTGTAAACATTTAAACCCCATATGTATAAAATACAATTTTTAACAAAACTAAAAAATAAAAAGAAATCAAACTCAAGAGATTTCCAATTAAAGTTGTTTTTAGTACTTATTCAATCTACACCGACTACGCTGATTTTACGAACAAAATCTAATATTAACTTTTACTTTCCAAATGAAACTCCCAAATTTTCAAGAAACCCAAACTATATCCGAACCTTTGTACGGCACCGAAAGATAAACATCAAGAGCAAAAAAAAATGAGAAGCTTTTAACAAATTGAAAGCTTCGCTAGCAGAAGAATGACATCATCTAGATTCACGCGCGCATCGAGTGCAAAAGTGATAGTGTCAATATACGCTTTTGGGGGTCGGGAGGGGGGGGGGGGCACGAGTGCGCCCAGAAAATTTCGAATGCGCGTGCGCCGTGCAAAAGATCGCACTCTACAGCCGCGCGGGGGAGCAACAGTAGGCGTACTAGCGTAGACAGTCGACAGGGTAAGAGAGAGAGAGAGAGAGAGAGAGAGAGAGAGAGAGAGAGAGAGAGAGAGAGCGAGTCAGAAAAAAAACCACACAGCTCAGAACGAAAAAGATTATTTAAGAACGTCCTCGACACACATCAGTCATTCTCGTGTAGCGCGCACTATACGAGAAAGGGGAGGAAAAAAAAGAGGCGCGAGAAAGCGCACCCGCGCAATAGGGAGATAGAGGATTTTTCTTTATGAAAGCATAAACAGATTTTACGTCGGAGAAGCTTCCGCGCGGATACGCGGTTTTAAAGGCGAATGTAGCGCGCGAACTTGCAACGTGATGCTTGTATATATACTTGTCGCTAGCAGTAGCAGTAAGCGCACATCAGAGGAGCTTTCACGGTGTATAATGCTCAGCGAGAGGAAACGCGATTTTTTCTTTCAGATCAAGGTTTCTCGAAAATCTATATCGACGCGGTTCTACGCGATAGAGATCGCGTACACAGGGCGAGAAAGTGTATGTGATTTTCAAATGGGATTGTCGTGATGCGAAAACGGATAATATATATATATTCGCTCGGCTCGAGTCCTGTTATATTTTATTATACGCAATACTGAAGATTTAAATGTCGATAAAAATGTTCGGATATCAGATAAGTTTGACAGTATTATTTTTTTGAAGTTTGTTCGAATAAAAGTGCAACGTGGATGTGAACCGGAGAAAAATAAAATTGCACATGTTTCGTATACAGGAATCGTATTCAATTTTTATGCTTTTGGTAATCGTTATTTTGGAAGAAAACAGACAAATATTTGTAAAAGATCTTCTGTTTATATTTCGTTGATTCAATATCTATTTTATGCTTTCATGAGGGGTATATGTATTATAAAAAACGACGGGTATTCTATTGATATAGATATTTTGGTAAATAAAAAAAAGCAAACTACGTAAAAACTCGAAAGAAGTAATGTACTTTGAAAAGTTTAGAGAATCGAAAAGCTGTTCCCAATGTTATACTCGCCGACAGAAAATTTGAAGCTCAGATGCCAAAAGTTTCGCAATGATTACCAAACTTTTATTATTTTCAGCCTGAAAAGAGAAGATCTTGCTTTTCTTGTTCGCTGCCGAATCCAAAATTCGGCGAAATCAACGCAAATTCTCGGTTCAACATTCAATCTCTAAACAGTAGACGTATCTTTATCTCCGTGAACAAATTTGTCGACAAAGATAACAAAATACGAAATTTTTACAGTCCGTACGTGTATCTCAGAAATTGAATAGTCATGCAAAATTTACGTATTACGATCTGTATAGTTATTGCGTTACGCGTAAAAAGATGAGGTGCTTTGTGACAACGGCAACTCGATTTTAAGTCATTCAAATTTGTGGATCATAACCTTCAAAGTGTCTACTTTATTGCGCGATACCGTTTTAGTGGTGGAGCTTTAAAACGTCCCTAAGAAAGATTACCGTTGGCATTGTCCTCCATTTATGACAAAAGTTCAGAACCAGGGCTTTAAAACGTTCTACATTAAGTCAGTAGTAATTGAGCTATACATAAACTTTAGTTAATTGGTATAACTACTTTTTTTTATTTACCATTGAAAAAAAAATTAATATAATTATTTAGCTGGATATTCAGAAAAAATTTACTAATTACAAACTGTTTTTACGAAAATGGTCTGTGTTTAATAAAATAAAGTTTATTTTCCGTTTGAATTTCAGAAAGTTATTCAAATATAAAACGAAATTAAAACGAAAAAACGATTGCTCAAACTTTACGAAAAGTTTTGTTCGGTAACGCAGTTAACTTGTTCCCATTCGACATTTGAAAACTAGCAGTTTGGCATTTTAAAGTTATAGCGTTACGACAGTTTATCCTCCCAGTACAAATTAAACTGCAAATCAGTTTAAGACAATTATATATCTATCATATTTCAGCTTCGTTGATCTTGTAATTATTGAAAAAGCCTTGACTTATTAATTTTGTCCGATTACATTCAATTTGCCAACTCAGTGCCCGGAATAATCAAGCCACACACGTTTTCTCCGACCAGCGTATAATCAATGCCAATCGTGTCGCGAACCCGAGAAAATTCAACTGCTCTCGTAACAAAAAAAAAATAAAGCAAAACAACCAAATGAATGACAGGATTGAGAGGGCAATACTCACCATCTTGATGATTTCGGGGTAGACCGGTTCAGTGAGTACCCCTCGGCCCGCGGTGATGTACTCGACGAGCTCATTGAGGGTGCTGCGCTTGATCTCCTTGCCCTTGAGATCCGCAACCGGATCCAAGAAATCGAAAGCCACGCAGCATTGTCGCAGCTTCCTGATGAACAGCTCCTCCTGCTCCGAGGGGTTGACATCTATCGGGACAGAGAGAGACAGAGAAAACGAAGCTATTAGATAAATGCTGCTCAGACGGGCCGATCGAGCGATCCGCAGATCATGTGCTTTAGTTGTATTTAGAGTATGTGCGTATGTGTATGCGTGTTATATATAGTTTTTTTCTTTCTTTTTTTCTGTTTTTACATTATGCTTTGGAGTAGTGTCATCCGACTGTTGAGTAGCGGATTTTAGACAGAGACCATTATCGAACGATGGTTTTACGCACGATAAACGGTACAGAGAGGTATTTCTCGTTTTTTCTCCGTTTTATCGTTAAAGATAAATAGTATATACGATGTTTAGTGATGAAATAGTGATCGTGAGGTGTCGAATGGTCGATGAAGTTTTAACTTTGTTAATACGGTTCTCGGTGAATTGTCTTTTAAAGAAGATTTAAAGGTGGAAATATGACAGCAGTGGTTTATACAAAAGGAATTTTGTAAAAAAAAATCACCTTAAATCTTCTTAAGTTCAAAGACATACTTGTTAAATACGTAAAAGTGTCGAAAATTAATTTTCATAAATGTACAAGATACATTTTATTGTCATTTATGAGGTTTTAATTTTCTTGTGTTAAGATCAAACAAATTTGGAAAATGTTAATCAATCCAATTAATCATAGAGAATGAAAGTGTACTCAATGTTACATGATGATGGTGAGATTAGTTTAAATATGAGGATAACAATGTTGTTGAAGTAACTCATGTGAGTTCAGAAATATGAAACATAACCAGTCATTGCTCACACTGAAAATATCAACATTTACATGTCCATAACACAAACACCTGAACTATATTATTCGCTTAAATTCAGAGAAAAAATAAGCATACGTTGCTTGCGTATACATATTTGTTTAATATATCTACGGGGTTGCAGTAAAGCACTAACAACTTGGTAATATTTCAAGAGAAATAAAAAAGACATTTAGTCGTTAATGCAAAAGTAGTGTTCGTTTTGCAACACTCGTACTCAAGATATAAAGAAACATCGGTATAACTCGGTGGGTATTTAGAAAAAAAAATAAATAAATAGAGTACGCACTAGGCTATTCTCGTGAAGCCCTAGTGTGAAAAAGAAATAACAACTACAAGATATAGTTTACTAACGGTACTACTTCTAATCTACGTATCCAGGGTATATAAAGAAGTATACTTTAAGAGGTAGTGATTTGAAAAAAAGTCTAACTAATCTTCCCAATTAAGAACAGCTACAGTGTACCTCAGAATAAATTATTATTTACAATTTTCAGCTTTATTCGCGACTCCCCTCTTAACTCGTAACCGAACCCTATACACGCGCATCCCCTAAAAGCCATCGTCGCAATTGATTCTCAACAGTATTTACGCGAAAAATCATTGACCCCCCCCCCCCCCATCGCTAGCTTTATATAGCTCTGCTGCTGCATCTCTATTTCACAAATTTTGTTTTCTCCCCGCCTCCATCTTCCCTAACACCCCTCTCTCGAATCCCAGATCCAACCGCAAGCTCGACATCCCCGCGTGTGTCATCGGGCATTCCAGCCACAATAAAACCCTCTCTCTCTCTCTCTTTCTCGCATGTACACGACGAACAGACGCCCGCGCGCGCGCACACACACACACGCACATACTACCCGGTATATACCCTTTGGCGATCGATACGCGCGGAAAGTATTTAGCCCAGGCGTACAATGGACGCGCGCGAGTAAGAGAGAGAGAGAAAGAAGAGTCTGGTCGTTACGCAAGAATACTTTCTAAGGTTTACGCGTGCGCGCGAGCGCGTGTATTTGCATCAGCTGTCGCCGCCACGAAGACGAGCGGAAAAGGAGAAGATGGAGAAAGAGAGAGAGAGAGAGAGAGAGAGAGAGAGAGAGAGAGAGAGAGAGAGAGAGGAACGAGAGCCCGCTCGGGTTTTATCGGCCCGTGCACGCGCGCGTCGTTACGCAAGAAACACGAAAAAGGCGAAGGAGACGAAGGAAGAGAGGGAGAAAGGGAAAGAGAGAGAGAGAGAGAGGTGAAGAGGGAGCGAAATTCCTCGAGCGTAAAATGTGCACGCTGAGGCTGAGGAGAGGGAGTGAAGACTGGATATGTGGGCGTAGTAGTATATATGTATGCGAGGGCGGCAGCAGGTTTTTCTGATTCGTTTTCCAGCACAAAATGCCAGGCGAATTAGGCTCAGTCTGTCCCCTTTGACGGCGCGCCCACTGTAGAATTGTTACGTTCTCGAGGGGATAATCTTTTTCTTTTTATTTTCAAACGAGAGTTACGTACACACGGCGGTCGGAATCCGGGCCAAAAATTACGAAAATGAAGCTCAAGTGCTACACACGAAGAGTGAAACGAAAAAGCGTTGGCTACTTTCAAAGAAAGTACGCGCGACGCAACACGGGACTCGGTATCATTTTGATCCACATAAAGGCGTGGCATATCATCTCTGCACCAGCGTGTATACATATAGACGCGTACCGTGTTATACGTTCGGGGCTGTAAATTATATGTCGTTTCAGAGAGCAGCATTCAAACGTTTATGATTCGTCGTTGTAAACCAATCCACACGTATATATCGTCAATTGTAGTACAGTTTTACACGAGGGCAGTAAAGAAAGACGACGGCTGTGCCTATATATTGTTAACGTTGTTCAGCTATACACCCGTCAAGAAAATAAAGTAAAAGAACTGACGTATGTTATTGTTCGATACAGATTTAAATTATCAATAGATTGTCGGTTGTATATATGAAATCTTTAAAAAAAAAACAAAAAAAACATCACAGTACTTCCGCCAATCTGATTCTAATTTCTTCACAAATCAATCAATCCGAGTGAAAATTAGCCTTCAAATGAGACGACGACACATCCGCCGTCCGACAGCTCTTCGATAACCACGTCTCTCGTGTATACTTCAGTGCGCCACGGTCATTCGCCAGGTACACGTTATCTCTCCGATCAATCCGATAACCGCGTGTCGAGGAGAAAAGGAAAAAAATGATCACCGCTACTTCCTTCCTTCTATTTCCCTCTCTTATTCTCTTTCGCTTCCTCTCCCCCACATCGCTATATATACGTCCCATAGCTTTGAACGAAACAATGTTTTAACGTGTCCCGCGTATACACGTTCACGTATACGTCAATCAACCCTCGCCATTGTCATTTCAATGTAACGCGTCAGAGTTAGTTAGTTAGTTAGTCTCCGTTAATTAACCTTTCTCGCGCGACGCTTTTAAAGCGTGCAGCGCAATCCTCTTAAATGGGGAGGTTGACTGCTTGCTCTCTCGCTCTCGCGCTTGTTATATATATATATATATCTGTCGTGCGCGCGCGTACAAACATTAATGAGCGGACGAGTGTAACACGCCGCGGTTAATCCGCCCATGCAGATCCGGCGTTTCCTGTCCCCCCTTCTCGACGCATCGCTACCGCCTCTTCTTTCTCGCGTGCCCTTTGCTGGTGCATCTTCTATATCTCCGACTCTCTCACTCTCATTGCTACTCGCGTAAGAATCAAGGCCGCCACGCGTTGATTAAAATTAACGAGGCCGCGGCAGCGGTACGCAACGCTATATACATCTCGATGCGCAACGCATTGCACTTGTCGTCGTAGCATTACTATAATACTTTTCATTAAGTTTCCCTCGGGCACCATGGGCGAACGTATATAGAGCTTTTGGTTTCCACGTTGATACACACGTAGCTTTTCGCGGCTGGACCATTCACATACGGCTTTTATCGTATATATATCGCACAGTGGCAGTAGCGGTGAGCGGTTGCTGTTTCTTTTTGTTTTTAAGATGAAAAACGTTCATTGTCACGCAAGTTTTCGACCTGAGCATTATTAACTTTCACTCGGCTGCTCGCGAAGTTGACGCGTAAAACTTTTTCCCAATGAAAATTTTTGAACAATCGATCGATTTGACGCGAATATTTATAAATAATTAAATTTCGATTAATTATTCTTCTCTCTAATTCTCTTTCTCTCTCATCCTCACTCACTCTCTTTGGTATTTTTTTATATGTATAAAAACACGATGTAAAGTGAAACGCACGCGCGTTAAGGAGTTGTGTATACCGACAGCGAGCGATCATCCCCTTGAAACTAACTGCCGCGCCGGACAGTGGAAGAAACAAGGGTTGAGGAATTCGCGGACAGCCGGCGGCGCGGCGAGTGCAAGTGCGGGAAGACATACTGGAATTCCTACGGCTGCTAAGCCCGAATCAAACATCCTACGTACAGAGAGGGGAGAAGAGAGAAAGAGAGAGCGAGTGAAGCAAAATAAAATAACAGTTGACCAGATGAGCATGGATCGTCGTTTAAACCTATCTACGACCGACGATTGAACTCGCGTAATTTTCCTCTTCTTCCCTTTTCTCTCTCTCTCTCTCTCTCTCTCTCTATCTTTTGCTTCGCAGGCTTACCCAGCATATTTTACTCTTTCCTCCTCTCCCTCTCCTACTCACACTCTCTCAGAGACGCAAGCCCACCCGTGCTCAGCTTCATTTTTTTTTTCCTCTTTTTTTGCGCCATTTTTGCGCGTCGCTGCTCTTGCCTCTTGCCCCACATCGGCACGTCGGGGCTGTGAAATTAAGGTTAAATACGAAATGATGTATAATGGAATTGTCCGCTTATCGCGGATTTCATTTTCTTCTATGTACATTTTTTTTTCGAAAAGTGGTTTTTTGCAACGATGGCAAAGGCCCGTGGGGACGACATTCGATTATTAAGTTTATCAAACTTATTCGCGTACGAGCTGAGTAACCATGTTTAAGGCTTTAACGACATAAAACGGCTGACGGTTACTTTTGGTTGTACTTTATTACTTTATCTGTTTACTATTGAAAACATCAATTACAGATATCTGATATTAAATTTTCGAACCGAATTTCTGTCAAAATTTGTAATTTCAACTTTAATTTCAAAAGGGGACTGAGCTTTCAATTAATTATCGAGAAAATCTTAATTCAAGCTCATCGCGCAGGATAAAAGCTCGAAATCGCGAGAACGACGTTTTCCCGCCGAACTACTTTCGAATAATCGAACTCCCACGGATAAAAACGAAACGAAAAAAACACGAGCACATCGATGGAACAAGTACGACGCCGTTATGCAAAAGAAGAGAGGGCGACGAGTGTCACGCATGTGTGTGTGTGTGTGCGCGAGCGAGACATTAATTGATTATTAGTGGCGCGCACTCGCGGCAAAGGTTCGTTACTCACCAGCGAGGGATTAATTTATTCGTATCGCGAATTTTGAATGTCCCAGAGGGAGGCGCGTTTGCTCGTTTAAATATATACGCGATGAACGATTTTTAATAATCCAACGATTTTTGAAAGGGAGATGGGAGCGTGTGTAGACATGGGCGAATGGCAAGAGTATATGACACAGTTTCGCCGAGTTGGTGGCTTTGGATCGATCGATTCGAGTGGTTTGGTTAATTACGTCGATATATACATATTTATTAAAAATATGGGCGCTTATCCTTGATTTAGTTTGGTTATTTAAATATAATGCTTTAGTTCATTAGTTATAAATATAATACATAGCTAATTAACAAACAATGACAAACAAAACTAATGCTAACATTTACTACTAAAAGCAATCACAAAAAATAAACTAATGCACACAAGAAAATACAGTCTATTTTCGTGTGTCTACTGTCGTATCGTCCGTAATACGTGTATGTACCAGAATTTAATGGGATTTTTTTTACGACGGTAATACAAAAACGAGAACAAACATTTTTTTCTCTCTGCAGAGAATTTTTCATAGATATTGTTTTAATTTTTCAAAAATTTCTACGCGGTAAATGTATTATTACTTTCCCCAAAAATAAATACGAAAAATTGCAGCCAAATATAGCTCATATATATATGTAAAAATAGATAAACAGCTACTTCAAACGATTATAATGTTCACATAGAAACACACAAATCGTCGACTTTGCATCGCCGCTGCTCTTCGTCTTCTTGATAGCTGCATTACTTTAAAAAGAGCAAAAAAAAGTGGACACTCTTGTTCGGTAACATAATAATCGCTGATAAAGTAGAACTGGTTTTAGGCAGTCTTTTAGTTAACCACTCAGAGAACGAAGGGTGAGTTCACATCAAACCCGCGGGTGTAATCGGCGTTCATTAAACAAATAGTTTAGTTATGATTCGACAGAAAAAAAAATGTGAATATGTGAGATTCATTCGATGGATATTGTTATGTATTATTGTTACGACCACTCGTGAAAAAGTAGAAGAAAAACTCCAAAACATAGTCATGCTTTTAACTCATACTCGTTGCACCTCGAAAATTCTTATTTTATTTTTTTTTTTTCAATACAGTAAAATTAAACTTAAAGTATAATATTATGAAAAAAAATATATTTGAAAACAATAAAATTACATACTTACTATAAATGTTCGAATCTAAAAATAATCTGTAAGAATTTTGTTAAAATTTATAAAATAAAAAAGTGTCAAATGAAATTTTGAAGTTACTTAATTTGTAATTCATTAGTCGCTGCAATAGTGAAAAGTGAAGTTAAAATTATTTAAAATACTGTATTGAAAAAGGTCTCTTTTTTTACAAGAACAGTAAATATCTTTTCACACGCTGCTAAACCGAGAGAAGAATCATTGAGATTTACAATGTGTCATACTTTGTGTCTTCGTTGCACAATCTCATACATTTTTATTCGCCACTCGAAAAAATTACTATTTTTCAGACTTTGTATTTTTCCAGGACTTAATGTCGTACACTATTGATGTTTCTAAATAATAAAACCTTATAAATTAAAACTCTCTTTATAATCGTACTACTATGTTGCTAATATAATTGTGAAATAATTTCATTTCGATAATCAAAGATCTCTACTACTAAAAAAAAAAAGAAGTGCAAGCAAAGTAAATGCGAAATACTACATGCTTGAAAATAAAATCCAGTTTACACTCATTACTGTCAAATGCGTACTTTATTGAGACTCGGCGACTATTCGAATTTAAGGATTCAGAGCACACAAATGCTGCTGGATTACTTTCAGCTGTTTTGTTTACCGAAAGGGTATACATACGAAAAAGGCATTCTGAGACGGTGCAACATTCCATTTCAAGGTACAACGCATCGCAATCCTCGAACGACAGTATGTGCTTATGTGTCTTTCTCTCGCAAGGCAAGACAAAAAAAAAGAAAAGATTGCAGTGATTCTCAAACCATGAAGAAAAAAAAAATTATTGTGAATAGCACGACGGTCACACGTGTGTGTGTAAGTATGTGATACGAGAAAAAAAAACAAACGCAATAGAAACACTCCACTAATGCCGTTCAACAAGAAGATCCGAATATGCTTAATAAACAAATGAAGAGATGTGATGATATATAATAATAATGTATGCAGCATGTAGATATATATATTTAGTAAGTAAATAAACGGGAGTGTGTAAGAGTTATACAAAAACAGAGAGTAAGAAGAAGATGTAATATATATATTGTCTATATATAAGTAGAGTTTCGTATATATAATAAAAGAGGAATGTAGTGTGAGAGAGATTATTGATTTAGTTGTATTATTATCATTACCCATTATTCTTGGCTCGATCATAGATTTGCCTGTTCATGTACCCGCTGTGGGGTAACGTCAGTAGCAAGCAAAATACAGGCGACGTGGCACGCACGCCGCAAGAGAAGGAGACGACCGCCCTCGGGAGACACACCTGCAAGTGGCTCGCGCGCGAGCTCAGCCTCTCTTATCTCACACGTTTTTCTTTTTTTGTTTTTTGTTTTTATTCCTCTCTATATCCGCCTATATTTTCTCCCTCACTCTCGGCTATCTGTCTCTATCCCTCTCTCCCATGTGAGCGTGTCTGTGTGTGCGTGAGACTGTCTGGGCGCGCGCTCGCGCTCGCGTGCGTGGGATCAACGACGGCGACGAAGACGAGGACGGCGACGACGAGGACGACGAGGACGACGACGAGGAGCGACGAGAAGAGCGCGGAGAGGCGCGCGTTTGTCTCTCTCTCTCTCTCTTTTGTCTCTTTCTCTCTGTTTATTTTGTCAGAGCGTCTTGGTTCTCTCTCTCGGTCTCTCTCTATCCGTCTGTCTCCCTTTCTCCCCCTGGATACGTCTTTCCTGCCTGCGTGTCGAGCTCTCTCTCGGGAGGGGGGCACCAAGACGATGCCGCCGCGTAGCAAGCACCGAAATTGGCCTAATTATCGAGTGCCACCTACGAAAGAGAGAAGAAAAAAGGCTTCGATGACGATCGATTTGGAGTGGCGGAGTTGGTGTTTTTTTTAGTTTGGGGGAGGGGAGGGTGTATGCGTGTGTGTGCGTGTGTGTTAAATTGCGTGGTATGTGTATATGGGGGTCTGCACAACAAGTGGGCTCAGCAGCAGGCCAATATAGGGCTATTATTCTTGTTTATGTTTTTTTTGTCTTAATGTTATTTTATTGACTATGTTAGTAATCGTCTTTCCTTCATCTATTAGATAAGGCTTAAAAGTAGTATGACAGTAGTAATGGTACACGAAAACACTTTATTCGTTGGTGTTTATTGCATTGCTTTGAAAAAATGTTATTTGAAAGAATGCGGTATTTCAAAATTTGAGAAACAAGATTTTAATTTTTTAAACTTTTTGATGAAAAACTTTAATGTTCAATAATACTGTCATAATAGAGATATTCTTAATTAATTGAAGGCATGTAAGCAACAATTGGAAAATTTATTTTGCCATAAGTCACGTTAAAAGTTCAGACTACTGTCTTGAAATTATATAAAAGTATAAACAAAGCGTGTTCAACAAATACTAAGAGAAAGAGACTCTAGTATTATTTAGATTATCAGCATATGTGTATTTAATTAGTTATCGTGGTTAAAGCAAAATAATTTTTATTAATTTAGATTTTTTTAATTAAAACAACTTAAGATAGTATTAGAAATATAGAAATATAGTAATTGCGTTATTGAAAGCATAAGTTTTGGATAGAATAAGTTGTTTCGCTTTCACAATATATGTTAACTCTTCCACACACAAATTGTCGTTTCATTTATTTTTAAAACATTTTTCTATTCATCATCACTATTTTTATTGCGCATTTTAAACAGTTTTTTGAAAAGTAAAATATTAAAATATGGCTATGAGAATACTTTGCAATGTAAGGTATAAGCAAATGAAATTAGTAAAATATAATGCATTGTCATATACACTTCACAGTGGATAAAAAAGAAACGAGCATTTGTGAGTGTCTTAGAGCGACATAACTTGTGCGAATAGCTACTATTTGATTAATCAAGCGCGTTCTCGAAAGCTTATATTCAGGTTTGAAGTGCGCCCATGTATTTATGGGATTTCCTATTGTCTACAACTGAACGCAATTTCAATTTGCGCTTATTCAAATATCAAATTCATATTGCAAGGAGTCTGTATAGTATAGTAAAACAATATCAATATTATAAGCTTCCACATAAAAGACATTGGGCATCATCCAGTATCATTGAAGACATTAACGAATTTACACAAGTAAATGCTTCTTTTAAATATTTATCTAGACTTTAACATATTTTATCTTAACTGAAATAGAATGTACGATTTGCAATTATACGAATTCGATTATTATAATTCAAACTTCAATGCAATATCGCATTAGTTATTCGTAGAATAATTTTCTATTGACACTCATAATGAATTTGATCTTGAAACTATTCTGTTGAAACACTAACTATATAATATATGTATATGTATATTGTGCATCTTAAGGTTGAGAATCCACAGCGTTTCCGATTTTAATCTATTACCCTCAATCACATTTACAAACTGATTTTAAATTAAAAAAAAACTAGGATTAAATCAGTAAAGCTTTGGGGGGATATCTACTAGTAACATTGATCTTATTTACATTATTTCATACCTTTATTTATCATTCTATTGAGAAAATTAGGTACGTAAATGTAAATGTTTAACCCTTCGGTACAAGAAATTTTTCTGCTGAAGGTTATCTCAAGAAGTTATTCAGGGTAATACATTAAATGGGACACACTGTATATAATCTTCAGAGCATATATATATATTCATTAGTTTCAGTATTGGTGATTCGTTCTTATATTATTCAAAGTGCAGAATTATACAATTTAGATAAAGTCATATACTTATGCAAGTTTTTTATGCAATGACTTTAATAAAAATTTATAAATTATAAATAACTAAAATTTCAGAAAAATATATAATTTATTGTTCGCCGTGAAACGCTAATTTCTGTACTATTCATTCGTTTATAGATTTCTATTTCCTTTCTATAATCTAAGAAACTATAGAATAATGACAGAAAAATCGTTTTATCAACACTGACAGCATGCATCTATAATTTTTACATATTTCTACCGAAACAAGACAATTCTCAGCTAAAAAAAAAGTATAATCCCTTTCCACCGGAAGACACTTCTTATTTTATTTTGCGACAAATGAAACAGCCATACCATGAGTAGCAAAAAGAAACCTGAATCCCTATTACAGTTATGATTGTAAAACTCTAAAAACAGTTCTCCCCGAAGCGCATTCCAATGCCGTTACGTCACAGGCAGCTGAAAGCCGCTAGTAAACAGAGGTGAAAAAGCAGTGGCGGCACAGCGACGATTACTCAATTAATCGCGCTAAAATTACGCGCAGCATATATACATATACACGCGCGCGCGCGTGTCGCGCTGTGCTGGCAGATGACGCGCGTAAACATCGTTTCTCACAGCGCGCGGCACCTTGTTAGAAATTGCAATGCGCGCGATGGAAGAGAAAAGAAGACGAAGTGCAAGCGCCGCGAGACGCTTAATTGGGCCCGCAGCTCGAGGGTAACGAAAGGGAGGTTTAATTGCGGAATGACGAGTGTTTCATTTACTGCGTATAGAGGGAGACGGCGCCATCTCGCGCGCGCTCTAGTACGGTACGTATATAGATAATCGTATGCGGGAGCCGCGATCAGTCATGAACTTGCGTGCGTTCGAGTGCGAGCGCACGGCAGGAGAGGTCTGTTCGGCCTCGTTGGCAGTCGTGATACTTATATATAGGTATACTGCTATTCATCATTCATTGTAATGTCTCGGTGGTGATCATGGAATGAATTGATGTACTTTAAAAAATTTTCTATGTAATAAAGACGATAATGTGTGGTTTTGTACACTTTAGTGCTTTGTGTGAGTGGAAATTGCCAAAGAATATCTATATAAAATTTAATTACTTAATGTACGAAATGGCTTATAAGCACTATTTTTAAGCAGTAATCGATTCAATATCGAAAATCAAAAAGTAATTAATATTAAATTAAAAAAAAATTGCCTAGAGGAAATCAATATTTCACGAAACTTTTTTAAAAATTAAAAATGTCATATGAAAGTTAAAATCATTACATAAAATAATTGTATGTTCTTCAAAAATTAATTGATACAAAGACTGTCAGTGAACCGCTTGACTGAACAGTTTCAAATTACATAAATGATATTTCAATTGCGAACAAGTGCAACAAATCATACAAAAAAAAACAATATTGCATTTTTAAAAATCACACAAAACTTCAATCTTTATTGTTGTGTAATTGCATGAACCAGGCATTGATTCATTGCTAATTAAGTAAAACTTTTGACCATTACAAGTTCAGAACAGCGTTCTGTGTTTTAATTATTTTTATTGTGACAATTTTCTTCCTGTTTACTTTATTAAAAACTACCGAGTAATCAGCCGGCTATTATTATCCCCCTTTTTTATTATTTGCTTTGTACTGCATTAATCGACGTTCTTTGCGGTAATATTTAAGCTCTCATGGGATAATCAGAAGGTGTATTTTAACGACGCGTTTAAAATTAGAAAAATTTGTCTTGGAGTATTTATACGTTCTTGATTAATAATTAGTTTTGCTTCTAGCTATGCTAATAAAAATAGCAGCTTCCTTCTGAAACTTTGAATAAATGAAGCCGGAAAAGATCTTTGATTTATTTACGATACTCATAAAAACCGAAGATAAATAGTTTATAGTCTGTAGACATTCGAGTTTATAAAGTATACTGTTTATACAAAAATAGTAAAAGTGACATTTGATTATACTGCTAACTATTAAAAAATTAATTATATGAACACTCAGAATATAAAAAACATGCCCAATGCTACTAAAATGTATACAATAAAATACTTGAGGAACAATTGTAAGAAAAATATTGCAGACAAAAATGATAAAGCAAAACCTAATCTTCTAGCACATAATTTTGATTATAAATAAAAGAAAATTTCAGAAAAACTGATAAAATGTTCAGTGTTGTTTTAATAATGCCAGCAATTAAATCAACTCAATTGTGCTTAATGACTACGCGCACAATAGCTCATTATTACTTTTTATACTCTCAACAGTCATCAGATAAAGAAATTATCCTTGATTTGCGCCAAAGAAACAATCACTCAAATCATGAGACGACCATTAGCCGTATTTATTGACATGAAATTTTTATACGCAGCGATAAAGAGTAAAGAAATCTTTATTCTTTTAGCAACATCATCTATTAAGCTTAAAAGAAAAGGATTTCAACGCCTACAGTTAATGAAATTTTCAGGAGAATTTGGCAAACTGTCGTTCGACATGCACGGCATACCTATTATATATATGCAAATCTGAACATATATAGATATAAACGAATCGAACTTTCATCTATACTGCATTAAATCGCAAACAATAAATGTGACCTACAGTGTAGAGCGACAAATCAAGCAGCCGCAACAAAGCCGTCGTCGCACATTAAGAATTCTTTCGCCGACATTGTATCGCGTCGATCGCCCCGAGGCTCGTGTATAACGTTACACACGTTCTCTCTCTCTCTTACTCTCTCGTACGCTTTGCGCCACTTCTATATACCGTCGCCTCATGATGCCTCGAATTTCAGACTGGCGCTTTTCTTTTTTCGCGCGCGTCTCTGTCGCGCCTAATTTGAGTATGGACCACAGTTTGGCACACAGTTCGTCCCGCGCGTAGAAGTGGTATGTATTAGAAAGAGGGGAAAGGCGATGAGCGACGATCAACGCCCGGGTATGTATATATACACGCATAGCCGCGACCTCTCAACTTCCGCTTGGTAGAGGGAGAAAGGAGAGGAGATATTAAAGTGCCGCGGCGCGTTCGGGTTGTTGATCTTATGACGCGGGGAGAGAAAGTCGAGATTGCGTTTTCGGATTCAAGGGTGTGTCAAGTGGTAATGGGATCGTCGCGAGGGGTTTTTCGTTCTCGCGCTCCGCCTCTCTCCTTTTTCCCCGACTGCGGAAATTTCGGAGCAGTGAAATTGCGAGAATTTCGACTGTTATTTGGAATTTTGGGTTATTCGAATAACTGACGCGTATAAGAACGGGATTGTAAGCGGTAATTAATTTTTGAAAACTTATGTTAAATCGAGATGAGAATAACGAGAAAATTTTTATTTTTTTCTATTTTTGGATACATTTAATTGGCAAAAGTTTATTGTTATCTGATAAATGAATGTATAAAAGCCATTTATTTCTTAACTCTTGAAATAGTTCTACAATAAATTTTATGCTATTACGTAGTTTCAAGTTAAATTGAAACATGAATCTCTTCAATCATATCTGGCTTGTTATATATTGCGTAGGAAAATTTGTAAAGACCACTAGATTTATATCTTCGCAATTGACATTTATAAATTAAACGAATTCGTAACTTTGACATTTATAAGCAACTACCAACGTTGTTAGACACACGGATACTAAAAAGAAGAAAAAAAAGTTCACTCGCGAAATATCCATTATCGTAAGCTCTAAAAGCATTGTAACAAGTCGTAGTACACGCTGGAATCCACTTGAAAAAGAGTCACGTCACGGAGCAAATATCCCCTTATTGCTAAATAACCGAGCGCGCAATTCCAGCCCACGACGAAAGCGCAGAACGAGAGAGAGAAAAAGAAAAGAGCAGCGCGGTAACTTATTACATCACGCGATCGCGGACTCAAGGTGTATATATATACCCACACCTCTCGAGAGTGTGAGAGAGAGCCACCTCACGCAAATAAGGCTCTCCCTCTTACCTCCTCGCGAGCACAGAAACGCGTCTTTTGCGCCATTGACGTCAGGAGTCGCGCGTCGCGGAATAATTTGCGGCTAAAGAAGGACCATCCCTCTCTTTCTCTCTCTCTCTCTCTCACTCACTCTCTCGATTGGCTCGCCGCAGACTGGCAGCGACTCGAGAAAAGCTGTGCCGCCGCTTTCGGCCGAGAGCTTTAAAAATACTTAAAGCGGTACGCGCGTATCTCTCCTGAGGAGAGCTTTTTGCCCGACCGCGAGAAGGAGAGAAAGATAGATAAAGAGAAAGAAAGAGAGAGAGAGAGAGAGAGAGAGAGAGAGAGAGAGAGAAGAGTTTTATTCGGTCGGATTCCGACGAAGAGACTTGGCGATAAGTAAATATTTACATTTTTCGCGAAGAGGGATGAAAAATTGGGACGAGTGGACAGTGGGGGGATTTCTTATTTCGGGCGAGATTTGAGGAGGAATTTTTATTGCATACGTCAGTCGTAGCTCGTGCGCGGTATCGAATTGCTTTGTCTACGTAGGCTCTTAGGAATTCGATTGGATTTGTTCTCGTTATGTTTTAACACTATACGCGATAATACATATTTTAGCTTTAAATTTTTAACGAATCTGTTATCGCAAATATTTGCAAATAAAAACAAAGAGAATTTCGTTTGAATTCGAGAGTATAGTTGGGTAAACAATCATTTTATTGACTTAATTTAATTAAGTTCAGTGCGATAAGTGAAGAAATTCGTACTTCGTCTAATTTTTTTTTTTTATAATATTAAACGTCATAAGTTTCATAAAATATAATAGCATAAATAATTACTCTGTCTATTTTTTTTTATTCAAAATAATCTCTTTATGTAAGCGACCAAATTTTTAGTTAACCTTTTCACGTCAACGTCTCGCTAAAAGCTACTGATATAACGTTTCATTTGTTGAGAGGTGGACTATTACACCTACATTACACACCTTCCGAGTAGAGATTATTCCAAAGTTGTTTGAATAACATGTAAAACCAGCAGCAGAACTCTGGTTGCTAAAACTTTGTTGGTAGTTCTCTGTGTGTGTTACTCCAATATGACGCTTGGGAAATCTACGACATACCACTAGTATTGGTGCTCACATATTTATTACATTAATATTCTCCGATAAACATTAAAACTTTGATGTTCATGAATAATGCAGCTCCGTTTGATTATTATTATTATTATTACGACGAAGCGCGACAGAGCAGCCTGTAATTGTTACATAAATACGAAGTTAATTTTATACAAATAGGTGCCGAGCTCTTCGAATTTGAAATGCAAAGCACTCGTGTACTCTCAGCTCAAATCTGTACTATTCTTTTATTATACTCGATCAAATATAATGATGTCGAAACTCGATAAATATCACGAAGAATGAATATGGTTCGCGCTATATTGACTTTAAACAGCTACAACTTTTCTAGTTTTAAACTTTTGGCACTCCATACCGTTACGATACGTCAACTCGCGTAGAGACAAGTGTGGTGGCACAGAGATAGCAATAATGGGAGTTTCCAAAGCGATGACGTGATAGTTCATAGAAGCGAATATTGCTGCTTTATCTATAACATTCCTCTGATAATTGATGAAGCAAGATAATACGCCAGCTTACACTTGGTGTATCGTAGATAGATATATATATACACACCCACGAAATACTTTTGTTTTCGATTTCATATTCGCTCTCTGTGTAAACGACGTACTGATTCGTAATTTAAAAGAAATTTCTCGTTATATACGAACGCCGAAAGATGATAACAGCCACAATCCGTCTATATATCGAGCGCATCATCATATTTTCATGATGCTACACGGCTCTCGATAAAATACTCACGAACCAGCCTCTCTCTCTCTCTCTCACCCTCCTTCGAAGCACATCAACTTTCCGGTCGCGCATTACCTCACACCCGTTCCCCTTCTGCCACGCCATCACGCCTCTTTCCCTCTCCATCGATCAGTTATCTTCTTTCCCCGGTAATAACCGCACGGCGAAGGGGTTAAAGGTCGAAAAATCGCGACGGCACACGTATATAGGGTTCAACGGTATATAGTCAACGCTAGACGGCAATATCACGCGCGACTTGAGGGGATCAGCGAGCGTAGCTATATCGGGGGGATGCGCGGAAAGGAAAAGCCCGTTTCCCTCGCGCTCGCGCACGCGCATGTCTTTCGTCAAATAAGAAGGGGGCGCGCGCGCGCGCGCGAGAAATCGCGCGAAATTGAATATAAGGAGGGAAGAGAATTCTGAGGGGGTTATATTTGGTAAAGGCCACATCATCGCGCCCCTCCCGGCGTTTACTCTCGTTCCGTGTTGACCTGCTATGGAAATAGAATTTTTTTTTCTCTTTAAAAAGACGCACACCCGGGGGATGTGTTTGGGAATATAAATTGGGATAATTAATCGCGCGTATTTGTCGAGTGGACTATTGATTGCGGGGTGAGCTATGTGTATGTATGTGTATGGGAAAAAATTCACTGGTCGAGGTGGCGCGCGGCAAGTGGTAAAGTCAATTTTGGGATGCTCTCGTTGTTTGCTTTGGCTTTCGCTGCGCACACAGGATTTTTAGGAACGGAAGAGTTCCTCCCTCTATTTGAGCATTAATATTTTTCTATTTTGTACTCAGAATGTGCAATTCTATATAGTCAATATTAAAGTTAAACTTGGAAAATTAAGTACTTTTATAGATAAGAGAGCAAAACGTGGAAAGCATTACGTGTATATGTGTGGAAAAAACATAGTACGTACATGGCAACGTGTTAGATGAATAACTGTTTAAAGAATTTCTTCATTTTGCATATTTAGGTCATCTATCGTACACATCAATGGAAGTACGGCGCGCTCTATATTTAGAATATGCCGAGGAGCATATTTACAGGTGTAAACATAATTAAAAAGTAACAAGTTGTAAACACGAACTTATCATCCAATTACTGTAATTGGAAAAGTATTCACAATTAGAAATTCAATCTTGCAGAAACATTCCAGTTGCTAAATAAAACTACAGTCGTATTAATATGTCGAAAATCATCAAACAACCTGATAGTATTCTGAACTTCGATTTTAGCTACGGGCAGATGTTTATACCGCTGTCGGTCAAATCCAATCGTCGTTTCAATCTCGTTGATCTACGTTTCTCTCGTCCTCTCACTTTTTTTTTATAGAAAAAAAACGAGAGATAAAAAAAATCTACTGTAATCCAACAGTTCAAATTTTTCACTGTATTGCCACGAAACTTGTCAATGTGTGCAAGATTTGAAATCGCCGAAGCGTGGACAGTCCGATGGTATCCCTCAAAAACGGAAAAAGGGAGAGTGAACGAGAATCAGAGGATGAGGATGAAGAGAAGGTACGAAAAATTCGAATGGCCATGATAGAGTCGCGGATTGATTCTATTCACCCACCGGAATTAATCGAGAGTACAAATATTCCGTTTGCTTGTTGACTGTGCTGGATTAAAAGAGTCAACTCTGCGAAGAATCAAATTTTCTTTGACAATTGTTTGATAATGATTATTTATTTCTGATGGTGAGGCAAGTGTTTGTCGGTATAAAGTTCTAATGAAGCGATTGCCATAAAAATGTAGAAGCTGAATTCGAGCATCTCTTTCATTCGAAACAAGCGCAGCTAATGAGCGTTATTGAGTTTTATAACTCTATTGTACAGTTGCTTAGTTGCATGATTTAGCGGTACGAGGTTATTATTGCGATATTCTGAAACTGGGTGTCGTTTTCGACACTTATATATGTAATATATATTTATATTTATTATACTTGTTCAATGAAATAAAGTTCTCAGATTACACGGATTATGACAGTGCAATTTATATAAATGAACCATTTTATTGAATAATACAAAAGCAAACAGATGATAGCTACGTTAATAAGCGATTTCCCGGTTCACTTACTTCCCGACTGAGAGATTAACCATAGTCACTATGTACAAAAAGAAATATTTTGCTCGGTCAATTAACTAACCCATTTTGGGAATATAATCATCGATTCCACCACTATCCTATATATCATCTGTCAAACGTGAAATACTGCTCTTGACACCGACAGTATAAAGACGAACCATTTCCGACATATTCAGCTCTATATCATTGTGTGCCCGCACCAGTTATAACGATCAATTGACGATTATTGCGCAAAGCTATGCGCATGATGTTCGATCCACACACACGCACACATACACACACACACACAAGCTGATGAAAAAGCAAAACACACCTGTCAGCAGCTCTACAACGTACGAGCATTTCGCTCAAAATGAGCAAACGAAGGAGCTCGAAGCGGCAGCAAACCACAACGATCCTTTCGCGAACAGTAATGTCGTTTACGGCGAGCGAGTCGCGCGCGTTTTAATCGTCGCGCGTGATTATTAGAGGCATACACACGCGCACTTTCGCGAACGCAATTATCGGGAAAAGCGAACAAAAAAAAAAGAGAATGCCTGTGAAAGGAGGGGGGGGGGAGGTGAGCGTGACTCTTCGCTCACTAGCGTGAGCGGGACGACGCAACGACACGAGGCTGCGGATAAGGTTATGTCACGCGCTATAAGCGCTACAAAGCATCTGAGTGCGCTTATATACCACCGCCACACACTGCGCGTTCTCTATCTTTTTGCCAAGTTCTTTCAAGCGGGCCGTTATTTTTTTTGCGTCAAGGGATTCGTTTTTTTCTTCTTTTTTTTTATTTACGATGGTGCGTGGTTTTTTCTTCCATTTTTTTTTGTTTCTAGAGCAAGAGTTCAGCCCGGAGTCCCTGCTTATTTTTTTGAATAGACAGTGACGCTTTTAACGGATAATATAGTGATAAAGGATTTTTAATGTAATTTTTTTTCTCGTATTATAACTTTAGAGCACGTCGTCGTGATATGTACATACATATAATCTGAAATTCACCAGCAAAATTGTAAAACGAAAGAAAGACGTATATGCACGCACTCTTTGGCAGAAATTTTATGATATTTAATAATAAATTTCATAAATATAATATTTTTAAAATAATCCCATATACAACGCGTGCTCTCGACAATGGTCTTTAATCTGTCGCAGGGATTTACCGAAGTCCGGTCATCTTTTTAAATTAAAGTAATATTTTTGCCGCAAACAAAATCAACGTCACCGCACGCTCTACCAGCTACCAACCCCCACATTTTATTCTGTAATAATTCCGTGCGCTTCATATTTTCTCTCCCTCATACTCTCTCTTTCTCTCTATATGTATCTCTTTTTCCCACTGCGCTGAACTCTCGTTTCTCTTTTTTTCACCGTAGTAATTCTCTGCTATTCTCTCCTCCCCTCCTCCGACTTCGTCATTCATTGTCTGTCTTTTCCTCCTCCTACTCCCACTCTCTCTCTCTCTCTCTTTCTTTCTCTAGTTCGAGTAAAAAAAACACTTGCCTTTCTGCTTGCTAATTGCCTTGTCACGAGTGCCCGCAATGTACGGTGACGCGGAGAGAGACACACACGCAGATGAGATGCGTGGTACTAACCGCAGCGCTACCGCCGACGGCGATTGTCTCTTTCTACGCTCGACCTGCTGAAATCTACAATAGCCTAATTGCTAGTCGAATCGGCGAACGCGATTAACCATTGTTTACAGTTACCTCTCGTGAATTAATCATCCGTTGGTGGGAGAGTGCAAATTTCGAGGGTATCTTTCATTTTCGACCTTGGATAAACATTGCGCAAGAAAGTAGAAAAATATCGGTTGATGCGGTGTGCTAACCTATATGTAAGAAAAATGTTTGACCAGAAACTCCCCACATGTATAAAGAACAATGATTAAAAAAAACTCTTAAAGACAGTATATTATTGAAGTATTTTTTTAATGATAATCTCTCAGACAAATAAGTTTCTTTATCAAGGTTCATTGATTGATATATCTTTGAAAATTCACGCACCACCAGCGAAAGAAAATCCAAAATCGTCAACGAAGCGACGACGACGACGACGACACTGCGGCTACGAACTTTTGCCGGCGCGCACGCGTTTATTTATAAACTAATAAAAATAAATCTCGCGCTCGAGCTTAGCACGCGTCGCGCTTGAAGCTCGCATCAAGACCAAAATGTGAGTGCGAGGCGCCTCACTTATATACGTATACATACACTCGCAATATATATACTAAAGCGTTGAATCGCCAGCAATCTGCGCTGCTGCTTCTTTACTGTCCAGTACCCACAAAACCACCCTTCCCAAATCAGTTATCTTCGCGCCTTCGAATCTCATCGGAATTCCAGTCAGCGCACAAGACCGGCGCGTGTTCTCAATCGCGCGCGCAGAATTTGTAGGAGGAAAGGAGGAAGAAGGAGAGATAGATTTTTTTGAGACTGGGAGAGGAAGTTGTTGGCACTGGCAGCCGTATGTGTACACGGGGCATCATTTATGACGAGCTGCGCTCTCTTGGCCCGAGATTCGTCGTCGTTCTCTCTCTCTCTCTCTCTCTTCTTTCGGCCTGGCGAGCGTGCATCGCTCTCGCGTGTACGCGGGGGTCTGACGCAACACACCGGAGGCCAAGAAGAAGAAGAAGAAGTAGAAGAGGATGAGAGAAGAGCGAGCACGGTTCATTCTCTTTCTTCTCCAAGGCGAGTGCGAGGGAGCGAGAGGGAGAAGAGCGCGTGAGACCAGCCGGACAAGTTATAAATAATTGCACGTGCCAGAGAGCGAGGAAGCCGATAATTTTACGCGACGATTTTGTTGCGGCGACGACGGCGGCGGGCGAGAAAAGAGACGCAAGCGGAGAGAGAGAGAGAGAGAGAGGGTAGAGTGCGCCCGGGCGTAAAGACAGAGGTAACAGTGGAGAAAAGCTTTTGTGGTTCTATTGTTCGATGGGAAGAGGTGAAGAAATTAAAGGCACGCGTGATGTGGGATTAGTCGGAATGCGGCAGTTTCTCGTTCTTTTTACTAGATGCGATGTTTAAATATTCGAGGTGTCGTTTAAAATATATGAAAAGGTTTTATAACTCTATAGAAAAGGTGGGTAGAGTAACATTTATAAAAATCATTTATTACTGAATTGAAAAATTCGATGAAACATTCGCATGAGAAACATTCCGTGTCTTAGAGAGTTAAGCTGGTTCGACGAATTCCGGCGAAGTAGGCTATAGTACGCCTCCCGCGATGGAAAACTCTCCGCGAGCATTTTTAAGTGCAAAGTCATGCAAACTCGCTGGCTTAACTCGATTAGGTCTCGTGCGGAGTAACTAGGAATGCATGCGCCTGCGCGGTAATCAACTCGCTCGCAATAGCGAAGAATCTTCGCCAATACACTCGACAAAAACGAGGTGAAAAAGTTGCTTTTTTGTCTTTAACCTCAATCGCAATTGACCATTAATGGACGAAGTTCAGCGTGATTTTAATCAAAATTGAAAGGTTTCTTTTCAAACGATGAAGGTTTCCTTCAAAGTAGGCATTAGGCGTTAGAAATTGCTTCTTTTTACCGAACAATTGCTAAAGTCGAGGGGAAAAAAAAACAAAAGAAAAACTAATTCCAATTGCGCATCGCGCATATTGCTGGAAACATTATCCGGCACTTATTTCGGTCGATGGAAAAAAAAACGGACGACCGCAGGCCGTTAAATGCGAAAACAATAAAAGTCAAATATATGGTCGGCGGCGAGTGCTAGTGGATAGGCGGAAAAGCAAATACCTCGCTCATATTGCTCGCTTTCATTTCGATTGGTTCTCACCCCCTCTCCCCCCCTTCCCCTCCTAGTCACCCCCACCCGCGCGGTCAGCGAGCTCATCTCCGTTTACGAAATATACAAACCGCGCCTCTGTTTGCCACCGCTTTCGCTCGTCTATATAGCTGGTTCGCTTTTTCCCCGCGCATGAACGGGATTCTAGCCACATACTTTGGCAGAGAAAGAAAGATAGAGAGAGAGATAGTTTGATTTTAACTTCTGCTCGGTCGGTAAATCCAATTTGTCCTTCATTATTATAAGCTTTCGGGTGAAAGACACGTTTGCTATCCACGTGCTACAAACATCTATAGCTAAAAGTAATTTAGATTTTATAAACGTAAAAATTTACTAAACACGCTGTGGAATTTTTCATCCTAACAGATTGAACTGCTATCGAGACGTAAAGTCGATACGTTCCATTGACTTCAAATACCCCCCCTCCCCATTCCATTTCTCTACTCCCACGCATCTCCTCTATACTGATTTTTACGACTCGCCCAATTGACCGAAACGCGAGAATCAAGCGTAAAACGACCACAGCTTTTTCAATCGCATCCTTCGGTTTCACACATGTTTGTATATACGTATACGTACACACATACGTATGTGCGCAGGTGCAGGAACGGATTTAAGGAAGCGCGTGGATAAAAGATATAGATATATAAAGTTCGTTAAAGCTGCTGCGACTCGCTCCATCTTTCCTCTCTCGCACTTTCTCTCTCGACGCGTATTGATTTAGCGGGGTAGCACGCGCGCGCGCGCGCTCGCGATTTATACCGCATCTCTCTCGACGACGCGGTGCACTCGCTCGTCTAAGCGCCAAGGTAAATTTTTAATTTGCTCGAAGTTTGATAAGCTACGCGCCGTCGCCGACGCGCCGCACTGCAGCAGCAACTCCCGAGGGAAAATTAATTTCAAGGCGCGCGCGCGCGCGCGCGATGTAGGTCTTATTTATTTATTGTTTTTCTTTTTTATTTGCTTGTTTGCGAACTTACTCGGATGCAGGTCCGTCGCAGCTAAACTTCTTTTTAACCCAATTAAAAGGAGATATAGGACTTTGGAAGGAAATGAGGTTAGCGCCTGATGTTTATCCTTTTAGTTCGGTTGCCTTTGATTGCTTTATCGATTTTTTTTCTGCCGAGACTCCGCTATGGAGTGTGTGTTAGGAATAGACTATATGACAGTGATATAAGAATTATTGTTTGTAGAAATTATCGAGATTATTGTTATAATTATAAGACTGCGTATTTATATGCGCTTATCAGTTCATTTAAAAGAAATTTAGAAAAAAAAATAGTACTTGATAAGTTTAAAATTGTATTTTATTTTTGCTTTGAATGAGCAACGAACGTCCAGTAAGAATTGGTTTATATACAGTTCGCCAATAAAATCCGTCAATAACAGAAAGCAAGTTGAGGTCGTTGAAAGAGAAAGAAAAAAAAACTATCAATGAAATTATTGTGGCTTTCATTTACTACATACACAAATTGCCTTTTATTTCCCACCCGTTTTCTATTTTTCCCGTTCCGCGATAAATTCATTTACCAGGATAAATATTTTCCTGATTGGCAGACAACAAACAAAAAACAGTAAAGGAAACCTATACACTATCTATTGAAAAAGAGTCGTAGTGACTCGCGCTAGATGCAAGCGCAACGGCGTCTCTATATGAAAAATGCAGAATATCGAATGGGTGTGCGTTGTGTCTCCTTTATGGGCCATAAAGCTCGAGAAAATATGCAAATGCTTTCAAGAAACGGCTCCCTACAAAGTGCAGATTAATTTTTCCCTCCCTCCTCTCAAAGAAAATAGGTTGCCTATGATCGTCAAGGTTACTTTTTTTTGCTTATACACTTTTCATATATTTTCCGCACGACCGTCAAAACGTAGGAAACCCAGCCACTAACATCACTTACAATGCCCACGCCCTTCTTTTTTAACGGTCAATTACATCGAAAACGACGAGCAGCAACACTTGCGTGTGTGTGTATATATAGTTTCCTCAGGCGGCGCATCTCTCCTTACGAGTCGAGGTATTATGGTGTATACGTGTATGTAGCTCTGCGCACGGCATACGTAATACGCTCTCACGCGCTCAATTAGCGTCTCTGGTCGCTTTTGTGTTCTCCTCTCGCGTGACCGCTGCGCGCTGCTATACCACCTTCGTTGTCGTTGTGCGATATCTCCTACGTCCATTATATATATATATATATATATATATCGTCGTTCTCCCCTTCGCATATGAGCTAAAAGCTTTGCACTTTAGGGCGCGACCAGAGCTGGCAATTTTTTCCTCTTTGGACAGCGCGGAAAAACGCTTGATCGCGGGTAATTCGCGAGACGAAGAGTGAATAAGACGCGTGCCGACGATCGATTGTGTTACGTAAGAGTCTGTAAGGAGCTCTTTGAGAGAAACGGAGGAGGAAGTGAGGAAGAGGAGGAGAAGGAAGGAAAGGGAAAGAAAGGGGAGGCGTTACAAGACATGCCCGCTATGCTGCTGTTGTGGAGTCTGCGTTATCTTCTATACGTGTTATATTGTTGTAAGATCATCGTAGCCGTTTTTGTTTTGTACTTGGTATGATCCCAGACAATCGTTTCAATACATTTTTTAAGAGGTTTAATTATTATAATTTACTTCTTCATGTTTTCATACAAGCATTTTGTTCAATTATATAGTTTCCTCTCACATTCTTTGAGAATAATGAAGCAGTAACGCTGACAGGGCATGAATAAAAAAAAAGACTAAGTGTTAAAAAAATTATTTTGTTAAAAATAGTCCAACCAAAAAGAGAAACTGTTACATTTAATTTTTCGAGCACCACTCAAATTTTCAAAGCGCACGATTTGCCTCCCCCATGCCTCACGCGTCGTTCAAAAAGCCTTTTCCGCATTGACATGTTACGACTCTCGCTCCTTTTCTCTCGTGCTCGTTGCAACGCTTTAATTACATTCGCGACGAGATAACAAAAGAATTTTCTTTTCGTCCGTCCTGACCTATCCTACCAGTTATGCATCCCGAAAAATGCACCCTGTTCCTCGGATAGCAATTGAAACTCGTTTTCGTGGGAGATCAAGGGGTCATTCAACAACTCAGAGAGACAAGAAGGAAAACGGCTGTTCTGTCTCGCTCTTTGTACGCGTACGTGTGTATGTGTGTGTGTGTATGCTCGTGCGAATGGAAAACGGGTATATGTAAGAGGAGGAAAGAGAAACGACAACTACGACGGTGGCAGCGGCAGCAACGACGACGAGGAGGCAACAGTCGAGAGAGGGTGAAAGGTCGCTCCCTTTCAAAGGTATATAAACGCACGCGAGCCGAGGGAAGATGAGCGCCGCCGCCGCCGCCACTACGGCAGCTGCAGCTGCAGCAACAGCGAGAATCCGTTTAATATGCAACGCCGACAGAGAAAACATCCGACGGGGCGGGGCGAAACGAGTTTTTGCTTTTCCTTCGCGGTGGGAGCGGAGAGGTGAGAGGTGTGTGTATAGTAGACTGCCACGGTAATTGCGCGCTGCTTTAATAAGATGCAATTGTTTGGCCGGGCGAAGGCGGTTTTATTTTTATATATTTCGAGAGAAGTTAGCGTCTGTGTGTTAAGGTGAAAAATTTATCTCATATCTCGCGGGTACTCCTGTAATTAGGTATTTCAATTGAAGGCTAATACAGTAATGAGATATTCCATTAATCTTTTCTTTTAATTGAGACTGTTGAAATCGTCGTGCCTGAAATTGTAGGAAATTATGGAAGATTGGAGCGCTTATTGTTGGCGAAGGTTAGTCATCTTGACTATATATGTACTATGCAGTGCATAACAGTTATTTTAACCGCATAAGAATAGATTCGATGAGTAATACCTTTAGTCATTTTCAACGAAATGTTTTTTGGCGGTGCCAAACCTATACGCATTGTTTCATTTCTTTTTATTTATTTATTTATTTATTTATTTTTTGATCGAATAGAATGCCATTAATAAAATGAGTAAGTTCGTTGCTGTAGTCTTTTTGTTTTACATTTTCTGGACATGATAATTCTTTCAATCGATATTCGGGAAAAACAGTTTTGTCGGTCTTCATTTAAGGACGGATCTTGGTCACTTTACTGGGCGACGTGACGCACTTTCATCTAATAGCACGGCTAAATACTCAGAAAATGAATTACAAGAAAATTTCTCGCCGCTATATATGCTCCGTTAGTGCGCGCAATTATGGAGCGGTTATGCGAGCGAATATTGGTGACGTGCACTGTAGAGAATAAATTGTATGACTGTGAATGCATTTTTTCATCTGCAGAAAATTACTAAGAATTCTATAGGGTGAAAATGAGTACAATGCATCACGAAGTCTACGTTTTATATAAGCTGACAATTTTTATAGCAGAATTCATAGTGTTCATTGAAGAATTTAACGATTTGTTCTCTTTTTAATTAACATATCTTAAGATAAAGTTTCGTAACGTTTGATAATATTTTTACAAATGTTATACGTGCCCTAAATCAATTTCTATGAGATTTGATGCTGACATGAATGCTATTGTTCCATTTGCATTTTCAGGATTGAATAATTATTCTAGTTATTCGAAGTTGTCATAATATTCGATTGTTATATCAGTTTGATGAAGGATGAATCAGTATTGTGCACTCTACGATAATGGTACTCAAAATATTGTGGTGAATGTTCATGTATTTAATGATAACAAATATATGCAGAGTTTCATAGAGTATAAATCAATATAAAATTAAATTAATACGTATATATGTTCGAACCCAGCAACTGTCGTTAATCTTTTTATCTCTAAAAAAAACATTTTCAACGATAATCACGTTTTGATCAAGCAGAATATTCTTGTTTCGAAGAAAACTTTATACTTCAATTTTTGCTTGCCACGTAATCATAAGAACCACTCGTAAAAATGATACACATTGTTTACAAACAGTCATTTAAGATCGCCAAATCGCTGTATAAATTAAGCGCTTAACGCAAGCCGACTCTGCTCCACTTCCGCACAATTATTCAAGTGCAAAAGTAATCGCGCAGAAAACTAGGCGCGCTGCCTCTTTCATATTTTATTTTCGCGTAAAAGTAACGCGCTCACGCACACAAACGCGGCGAGAGTCAGATAGAGACGAAGGAATGGAGGAAAAAAACTGGTCATAGCTCGACATTTCAAGGAAGTTCGCCGACGAATTCCCTTTGAGACTCTAATTTACCCTCCCGCACGCGCATGATCTTTCAATTCCATTATGCCGTGCACACGTCGCACGTATTTAATGCAGACGCGTGTCTATAGCACGACACAACGAAGCGGTTAACGCGGTTTTAATTCTCAAAGCGCATATAGTCGTCGGTTCATCTTGCTCTTCTTTTTTTTCTTTATTTTTCTATACGATCTTCGTCTCTGTTTTGCGCTCTTTGCGTTCTGGCGCCGCATTTTCTCAGCGAACGAATTCTCCAGGAAAAAATGAGTAATAAAGAACGTTTCTTTTTAATTTGACAAAAGATATTGCTGTTTCTACGAGGCGCAGACCTTTTTAATAGGCAATATAACGTGACTGACGGAAACTCGACTCCGGAATAATAGTAGTAAATTATTTTTAGAGTAAAACGAAACTTCTTAACGGGAAGACCTTGCGCAGTTAAAAAGTTCAAGTCGTATTAAGTATATATGACAATCGCAAATTGGAATAAGACTGTGTGTGAACTAGGCCGAAGAGCTCTATTTTTTTTCTTCTTCTTCTTCATAACACGTTTTAATTATTAGACACCGCGTGATTAATGGAATATCGGAAGAAATCGACAGCAACAAAAGTTCGATCCCCCCACACAAAAGAATAATAAGCCACTTAATTCTGTACACACGAAAATGGACTTCCGAGGAATAAGCTCGCAAGCGAGCAGGCCAACAGAAATCCCTCGACCTACGATAACGCAAATGCCATCAAACTTTTTCCGCAATTCTTCTCTTCCACCTTCTCCTCCTTCTCTTATTCCCAGCAAACCTAACCTCGACGAATCAACGACGCGCAACACAACCAGCGGGCCTGCGAATTAAGAAGTTAGGGCTTGTAATGAAAGAAGGATCTAACTCGAATCAAAGCGCAAAATCCTTGAGAGCGCGCACGCATGCGCTCGCGCGGCTAGAGTTCTCTCGCATCCGCGAGGAAACTTGCTCACCTCAGTCACGCTTCAAGTTTGCCGCAACAGCGCGCCAATTCAATTATGCAAAACAAGCGCGCCGCTCGCTCACGGGTCAACCTGCAATGCAAAGTCGCGGTCTTTAGTTCAAAGGCGTATACGCTATAGTGTGATATATCAGGGATAAGAGATGGTTTCGCGGCGACGACACGAGTTAGAAATACACATCGATCTACAGTGGATCTGTAATGATCGACATAGAAATGTTGGCAAAAGAGGATGTTTGAGATGATTGACTCGATGACTTGCAGATAAATTGACTTCTGGCAATGTTATTATTATAATGCATGAAGTATCTTTTTTCTCTTAAAAAAAATATGGATAAAATCTGTCACCACAATACGACTGTTTTGATTGGTTGTTGTTGAAAAATTTGATTGGTCTATATAGAATAGGCGCCAAAATCAAATGTGTTTGAATTTTCAAGATTTAATTTTTGAGTTAAGTATTTAAAACTGAATAATTCAAAAAGTATAAGAAAAATTTTACTATTTTATTTACTAAAAATCCATCTCTATCGTATTATTTGAATTCATTGAAACCAAATTTTAAATTGAAACTAACAGGATCATGGTCATAACCTCAAAAAAAACATAGTACACGCAGCGATATTAATGTAGCTAGTAATACAAACAAATCATTGGGCAACTGATTAAGACGTTTTCTCGTTGATTCAATCATCATTCGTCAGTACGTACAAGTATCCGATTAATTAATTAAATTTTAGCAAAGCATAGCCTGTAAATCATTTCGTTTATAAACTATCTCATGTGTTGATTATCTAATACGACTCACTCGTACCATATCGGCCGCTAAGGATTAAAATTCAAACTAATTAAAACCGTTACTCTACGCCGTTGATGACATTCCAGCCAATCCCCATATCACTCGCCAATTGATATAGAATTATTAAACCGATCGAATGGAATTCGGCTGTTGCTTTAGCGATGAATTTAATTGACGATGTATCGCTATCATGCATGTGTGTTCTTCATTCGCTCATTTGGAAAATTAAAGGATTATATTTTTATATCGCAATTTCTATGATCGACTTGTACCCGAATAAAAGTTATTTGCAAATAATTCAGTCTTGGATACTTTAGGAATTCATTATGAAATAACTGCGTGAAATGAAATTCAAATTGAAACTGATCGAGTTCGTTGGTGTTACTATTATATTTGACTGTTTTTTATTAATCGACGCATAAACACCCTTGCATAATGTACACAAAATTGATGAAATGAATTTCGCCTGAATCGAAATGCCTGGAAAATTGAATCTCAAAAAAAAAACAAACAGTATCAATATGATTATAGACTGGTTGAATAGAAAGTAAAATGTCGACAAGAAACCATCCAGCATCAACTACCATTCGCAGAATAATAATTCTCCGCGGTGCTTGAAAGGCTGCAGAGTTAAAATCGCGTTTGCCATGTTCGCACGCAAACAATAGACGGCAGCCCCTTCCCGCGTACACATTGACGCTCGAGTCTGAAGGTGGGCATTTTTAATTGAAAAGGAAAAAGCCAGTTCGTGCTGTAGGAAAAAAATGAAAAAAGGAGCAAAATCGAGAGCGACGAACAAATGGGAGAGCCCAAGCAACAGTTGCGAGCTTCCACTCGCGATATATATACACAACGTAAGAACTTGTTATACAGGAGAGAAAATGGATTTGAGCCTGCAGTCGCGGCCATCATGTCCTGAAGGTCTGAAAGTGATTCCTACTTGTATGGGTGTGCGCGCATGTGTGTATCGTAGCGTGATGACATTGCAGGCGGTAAAAGCGAATCGCGCAACGCAGGAGTGGAAAATTTTATGAGAAAAGAGCGTGCTTCACTTTTTGAAAAAAAAAAAAGAAAAAAATCATTGTAATAACGTTACGTGTATAAAGTTGCGGTTGGACGGGACGTGAGACAAGAAGATATTATAGGTTTCCATTGTCGTCAATAGAAGTAATTTAATTATCGCATTCTTTTTTGCTTGAAAAAATTGACCCGAGTATTTGGTGAGGTTCGCAGAAGTTGAATGAAGGAAACATTTGTTCATGTCAAAATGAAACAGAGATAATTTATAGTGAAGACGTGTTGATTCGATCATCTCCATTGTTTTTGTCTTTTTCATGTGGGAAAGTTAGAAGAACCTACTATCAGGAAAAGATCTGAAGATTTGCAAAATGCAGATAGCTTGGTAAAGTACCAACATTTTTCATGCTTAGTTTTAATGAAAAATTTGCTCGGAAACAATATAAATTCAAGAAATAACAAAAAGCTGTCTAAATTTTTCACAACAAGCAATAATGATAAAAATTTTAGTAATTTTAGAAATAACTACAAGAAAATTCCATGAGTTATTTTATTTATTTTTATAAAATCAAAATACAAACCCGATTTTTGCCTTACAAGCCCTACGGTTTCTTCTACCTAATCAAATAATTGGTTAAAATTTGTTTAGAAAAATGTTATCTTTATATCATCTACTTAAAAATTATGATATTAAGTGGTTTTGGAATTTCTACTGCTATTTTCCAGAAGATATTTACGTTGATATTATGTTGAAATTCTAGATCACCTTAAATTCATACAACGAAGAAATGGTAAATGAAAACTAGGTCAAGCCCTTCATAAAATTTTGGCGAAGAAAGGGTTGAATTCAATGTTAAAAAGGAAGTGAATGTTACACGAAAAACAGAAATTGAATAGAGAAAAGTAAATTTCAACGAGCTGACCAAGAATAAAAAAACACAATACAAACGTGAAAAAATTTCAAGCCTTCTTGGATTCATATCTCCGGTAGTGCAAATAAATAGATTGAATTTGTTGAATATTAAATTTACAGAGATTATTTTTCGAAGAGTAATTGTTCGCAGATTTTCGATTTAGATTTTCGTTAGTTTGAAAAATATGAATTGATTCGTATGTTTGTCTTTTGATATCAAATCAGATTAAATTGGTAAAGAATCAAGTATTCGGTATAAATTGTTTATAATATGATTCATTTTAAAGATTTTATCATTGAATATGGAAGGAATACTAGAGCCATCAAGATCTCTTATTTTACTAATATTTTAATTTTTATTCTAGTGTGATCTTTTTAGCAGTATTGAACGAGTTATATCGAATCATTTAGGCTATTAATAATAATTGCAAAATGAGAAAAAAAATATAAAAATGTAACTACTTTGTTGTTATACCCTCAAATGTGTTATAAGCTAAGCATTCATATAAGTTTCAAATACTCATATACTTCTGTACGTTTAGAAACAATGAACTGATCAACAAGTTACTAAGCTACACATTATCCTATTATATACGTGCTCACTCGACATTTCTATTATGATATTTTCGACTTTATAAGCTTTCAATTACTCCAATATAACTAGTATAAAGTTCCTCTCTGTAACTGTATTATTTTTGTTTATGTATCGCATAATCGATTTATAAAATGCCATTATTATATGTATTATTATTAGAATTCATTATAAAACAAATATCAATCGTAATAATAATAATAATAATAATAATAATAATAATAATAATAATAATAATAATATTAAGAAAAACAACTTTATTAACGTAAATTATTAATACTATCAAATTAATTTTAATATTCTAATGTTATCAAATTATAAATGTCTTATAATGGCTTAGTGACACACATGCATGGTTATTTTGAAAATATTTTGCCTCTATTATTTTCTTATCCGTCATATGAGTACTATAAAAAATATCGAATAATCCAAGTTTTTAAACCTATTATTGTTTATTAGAAAATCCTTGAACTATTAAATTTATTGGGAAGGATTACTTCTTCAATACTTGCCTTTTATATTATTTTTTTAATTATGAAATAATGTTATTGGTTCTATTATTATTAATATTTTGAGATTATGCTAGTTATTATTATTTGTTGCATATTGTAGTAAACTCAAATGATATTTGGTGTAAAAGCCATGTACAGGGATATGTTCGGATATTGGACTATCTATAGTTATAACATTTTTAAAATTTTAAATTAATTTTAAATTCCTGTATGTAACAGCTGTTTTCTCTATAAAATTGCCATAACTTTAGGCAGTGATGAGAAACCATAACTTTCTTCATAAGCATGGTCAATAATTATTTAACCGATAATATCGTATCTCATATATTCCGTCATAACAAAGATAATAAATAACATTTTTATGAAAGCCTGTAAAAAATAAACGTTATAGAAAAAATATTTGTAAAAAGAAAGTTGTTCAATTATATAAGTCATCATTATAAAATTAAATAAAACTTTTTATCGGCCTTCGTTAAATTTTGAATGTTCTAGAGAAAAGATTATTATTATTATATAAAATTCTTTTTTAATTACTTCGGTAACAGTGTTTAAAATATTTAGAAGAACAGATTTCGTCAATATCACTTAGTATCAATTTAATCTCGCTAAAGTACTATCATGGTGTATCTACTTTTCGCAACTGTTTCGTCTCGTTTCGACCGTATCACTGTCTCTCTCCATCTTTCTCCTTCCTCCTGATACATTAAGAAAAGCAAACGGAGAAGGCAATAAAGCGACGTAGAGAAAGAGGCGAGAGATCGTAGACGAAATAAAAGAAAAAGCGCGAGATGAGCAAGAAGTCTCGACTAGCTGCTCTGCACTTCCATCTTATTCTCGTCGACGTCTGTCGCAAGATCATCTCGCGGAAAATTAAAAGTCCGGAAAAATGAACTGTCCGCCGGTTCCTCTCTCTCTCTCTCCCTCCCTCCTTTAGGTAAATTAACTTATAACGCGGCGAGCACGCGATTGCACGCTCGAAATTTCTTCGACGTCGTCTGTCCGACGAAGAAGTATGAATGATATATATATACACGAAAGAGGGGGCAGGAAGTGCAACCGCGACCGGAAGAAAGTGGCGTGTTCCATGGCGGAGTTGTATGCGCGCGCGCTGGCTGGTGGCAAAGGGATCGCCCTCGAGTATGCGCACACGCGGAAAAGAAAAGTGTACGGAGAGAGAGAGAGAGAGAGAGAGAGAGAGAGAGAGAGAGAGAGAGAATGAAAGGGAGCGCTCATAGAGCTCGCAACCGGCGACCAAGGTACTCCGGTGCGCGTTGGAAAGAGAGAGAGAGAGTATGTAGTGAAGAAAGGGAGAGAAAGGAGAGATATCTAAGGAAGAAGGCGGCCGGTTACTTGGGTATTAAACGCAAACGAGAGAGGTAGAGGGAGAGACGAATGAGGAACTCTCTCGCGCATGCCGCGCAGAAAGAAAGCCGACGGGAAGAAAGACGGTGGATCGAGAAAAGCGAGAGGAGACGAGAGAAGGAGAGGAAATCAAGAGAGGGTGGGGGAGGGGGAGAGGGAAAGAAAAGGAGAGAGAGAGTGAGCGAGAGCCGCGCGCGCGTACAAGCGAAACGCGAGAGAGAAAAGGAGAGGAGCAGCGGCAGCAGCGGCACATTCTAGGCGAGAGCGGTCGCCGGCATTCTGGATCAATACTCCCACCCAGAGCAGCGGCGGTAGCGGCAGCAGCAGCACCACCGGAGCTTGGCGGCAGCGGCATAGCTGCCGTCTCCCTCTCGCTCGCTCTGCGGGGTTTGCCGAGAGAGTGAGAGAGAGGCCAAGTACGCTCGACGCTCGAGGAATTAAGGGAGACTCTGCCGCTGCCTCCTCCTCCGCCAACGCCACCAAGAGTGAGAGAGAGAGAGAGAGAGGCTCTGCCTCTGTATAGCCACCATCGTGGCTCGAAATATTGAAAAATTATTTTCCCCCATGCGACAGAAGGAGAGCGCAAGCATCGGAGGTAATTCGAGGCGAGAACGCACGAAATCTCTCGACCTCTTTTCTTCGTTCCGCCCTTTGGATGTTTCTTCTTACTGCTTCCTCGTATTTGCTTCTCTTTTTCACTTGGTGACTGATGATGATTTTCACGCTGCGTGCAGGTGTGATGCGTGTCTAATCGTATTTTGGAGCTTTTTCTACTCGCGAGGATCGAGCTTCGATGAGTTGTGAGAAGCACGTACACCCATATGACTTATAGCGGATGTTTTATCATTAATGTCGAGTAAGATTGAAAGTGTGAAATGTTCATTTAATTCGGGATGTCGGCAGTTTATAAAATTTCGGTTTATAGGAGGTCCGAAGTGAAGATGGCGAATTGAATCGATAGTAAATGTCGAGACGATCTGTATAAACATTAAAGCTTCTTGAGTTACGATATGATTGTAAAGTACTTTTTCGTGTTTTTCGGTATATTTAAAAAATTAGACCAAATAAGCAGCAAAAAAATAAAATTTAATAATAGAATTCAAAAAAATATTTTTCTTCATTTAAAGCTACAACTTGAATTTACTGTAAACTGATTAAATCGCATTTTTAAATGACATTCTTATAAAAAAGTAACAAAATTCACTGAGTACGATATAATCCAGCCTTTAGCAGCATTGTCAAAAGGGAATATTCTAGCATGCAAAACTGAGTTGAAGATTTTTTTTTTATTTCAAAGCAAAAAAACCGAGAATCCTCCTGACACAGAACTCGTTTACCAATCATCACAGGTTTACAAATTGACATATCATGAAAACATTTGTTTAAGTAGATAGACACCAACCGTTATCACCTCGTTATCTTTTGATTTGTTTAACTATCGAAACGCACACCACGATAGCAGTGAAATTCGTTTGAACGACGACTCAAAGTGAGAACTTTGACAGCGGAAAACTTGTCGTTATAAAGAGTCAAACGCTTCGAAGATTTAAAGCTGATCGGCAAAGAGCGCGCGTGAGCGTACACGACGTCCACTCGAAACAATCAACCGTCTCTACCGCGCGAAGAGCGAGTTCTCTTCTTCCTTTTTTTTTTTTTAATTAACCTCCATGTGTCATTCTCATTCGCTCGGCCGCTCGAGAAAAATAAGAGTGCCAGAGAGGAAGATGGAAGAAGGCGAAGAACGCAAAGAGGAAGAGAGGAGGAGGGATCGCACCGTCAAGCGGTCACATCTTTTACCGGGAGATCCTCCGAGGGAAAAAGAGGCACGTGATCCTCGCCTCTTCGAGCAACGCCGGCGCTGCGAGTGGTAGGAAAGAAGATAAAAAGGATGCGAGGGACGACAGAGAGGAAGAGTGCGAGAGATGGAGAGAGTGAACGAGAGAGAGATAGAGAAGGAAGAAGGAAGCGCGCCGTTGGGAGTAAACTCCGCGTGCCACGTATACACAACTCGCGAAGACGTCGAACCCGATCTGCCTTCCCTTCTGCATCTTTCTCATATTTATTGTGCAACGGTGCCATGTACTATAGGCCTGCATGTACTCTTTTCGTACATTTTGACTATTCTATTTACACCGCGCTTTACAAATCTACATGATGAAACAATAATCAACAGTAGGAAATATCCTACTGTTGATTATTGTTTCTTTATAATTAAAATAATCATATTGTTATATCAAATATCAACTTGTATAATATTAATTTTCTTAAAAATGCATTAAAAAAAATGTGCTTGAATAAAAATGCATTCCGTACTCCGCGCACGTGCTAATCTACCGTGTTTACTTTTTATTCAGAGATAAGTCATATATATACTGAAAACGATGTCACATTAATTGAAACTATCCGTCCTTTGATAAAATCGATAAACTCAGAAGTGCTTTCAACGTCAGGCCTTTGGAATTCAAAGTCGCACAGCGAGGTCAATGGACTAATAATGAAGTGAGCTCGTGAAAACTTCCCTTCTCAAGGGTCATACAAGCTTCAAGTACAAACGCGCGCGGGCGTGCGCTAAAAGCTTTTCACATTCAGAACTTAACTGAAAGAAAAATAAGGGATATATATATGCGTCAAGTATCATCAAAATAGTAAATATCATCGACATTCGCGCTTATGCAACCGCGCACATGAAAAGATCAATGAATTTTTTTTCTTCTCTTTTCCAAGCCATTCAGCATGTGGAAAACCGAAGAAGCCAAAAGAGATTTCTGGATTCACAGACTGAGCGAGACACACATCACATTACACACAAACGAGCGAGATATCTAATTTCGCATATAGGGTGCATGTACCGGCTAATTCGACGTGAAACCTCGCCGCACTTCAATGCGCTAATTGCTTCTACTCGAGTAATGAGAGAGAATTTCGGAATCATCCTCAAAGAGGATCTAGCTTTTCTGGACAATTAAGATACACACACATATATATATATATATATATATACATACATTTCTCCAGCCGGACTAAGCGCCATCAAAACTTGGCAAGTATATATATATATACTACTTGTGCATCTATATTCGAAAGTGTATTTGCATGCGATGGAGAAACGACCCTGAATTCAGCTCCTACATATACTCCGCAGGAACCACGCGTGTTCTAGGTGACATTATATTGTAACACGGCGTGTGCTGGAAATATGGGGTGCGAAAAAGAAAGTGGTGGTACATTCCCTATTTTCACAAGACCGGATTCGCTTTCAAGGAACAAGAATTATTTCCCTGGTCGAAGAAGAAGAAAAAAAAAGAATGAAACGCCGGTAAGAGGGAGATGTAAATTCAGCTTTCTTCAAGTCGAAGGGAATACTATGTATAGCGAGTGCTTTCCTCACCCGATAAATCTCCATCTTTCTCGAGGATATAGTAAGAGAAATACTTTTCCCTGCCCGCAGCAGCGCACATACTCGATCAGGCGCGCGCAGTGTGTCTCTACGCCAGGCCCTAGTTTACAATTCAACGCTCGCCGAGAGTTCACCTCCACGCATTTGACAATATATACATATATATACACACACACACACATCTATATATTTTTGGCGTAGTTTCAACACACTCTGACAGACTCTAGCGCAGTGTTATATATATACATATACACGACGTATAGCCGCACGCTAACAGCCAGTAGCTTCTAGCTCTAGTAAAATGCATATTCATGCGCACGCGACTAACAACATTTCCTCCTTAGCCTACCCCCTTCGCCTCCTGTGTACACCACCACACTTACACAGATTATACTTGTCAGCATTACTCGCGCGGTAAACAGTTTCTGTATATAATAGCGCGCGACTACGGTGGTACTCGTTAGCGCGCGTATATAGCAATCTTACAACTTCATTCCGCGCCTAAATAACTAATCGGACCCGATCAGCTTTTTCCTCCTCACTCTCCCGTCGGAGACGTGTTATCGATCACAGAAGAGTTACACTGCCCATATATGCATGTTGAGTTGGACTGCTGCTACTATTGCTGCTGTTACACACTATGTGTATACACTGCACATCTGTCGTGAGCGGTGAAATAGAACGCGGACTAAGAGAAAGAGAGACAGAGACAGAGAGAGAGCAATGACGCCGGCGACGACGACGACAACTTCGGTGGCAGCTACAAGAGAGAGACAGAGAGAGAGAGAGAGTTACGTAAGCTCGGTTTACGCACGCGTTGCGCTCACGAGCTACCAGCAGACTTGCGGCGCGAGTGATGCATATTATGCGACGAGTGCTTCGTTGCGTGCCTGCGTGTGTATGCGTTCATGCGTGTGTATGTATGTGTGTGCATGTATATAGAAGCGAAGAAGCTACGACGGGTCGTGGCACGATCAATTGTGTGGCAGTCGCGCGCGTGCGGTACTGTACCGCGTCATCGCGTCGCCGTTTAATCGAGCGACGCCCGCCGCCGCGCGCACGCCGAGAGGATTCGCTAAATGAAACAGCTAAACGAGCGACGACGACGACGACTATGCGCGTGTTGAACGAGGAATAAGGTTTTACTGCATGCATGCGCGCGAACGAACGCGTTGCGAGAGTCCTTCGTTAGTCGCCCGCGCGCCTATATATAAGAAGGACACAATAAATGCTGGGTTCATCTATCTGTATATGTGTGTGGTCAATATACGTAAGCGTTTCTCGGTGTATATATATACGACGAGAGCGACCACGTGCACGCCACCGCGTATGAGACGCATGCACGCGAGAATTGGGTAGATGTGTATATGCGAGTACATAGCCAATGCATGCATCAAGGGGATTGTGCAAGTTTCGCGAACGCCTATATGTATATATATGCGCGCGCACCCTTGCCGTTCTGCTGACGCATGTAGCCTATAGCGAACAAACGCGCGAGTGAAAATCGGTCGCGAGGGCAAAGTACACCGACGCAAACACGCTTGGGTCTGGGGGGGCATGATGCTTTTTCTTTTTTCTTTTATTTATTATAGTATTTTCGGGAGATCTTCGAAGGCTGCATTCTTATTTACGAGGAAATTTTCTTATCGCGCAACGTAAGCGAGATCTTCATTGCTGTATGGAATGGCTCTGTATAGATGTAGTGTACGCGCCCGAGCTATAAATAACGGTTATAGTGATATGTTGACGTTTATTGCAGGGCGATAAAACGTGTGCTTTCGTATCTAACCATGTGAAATTTGTTCGTTATACCGATATAATACTAATAATGTTACTTAATAACTATGAAGGCAACAAAAAAAAAATTGAAATACACAATTGTAGCAGCAGTTTTATATTGCTAATCGTTAAAGCGCTATATCGAATCGTGTTAAAATGAATCTGCCTTTGAAAACTTTAAAATACCATTTCGACTGTTTGGAAATCCCATTAGCAGAAACAATAAGAGTGCCATCCACTTTGCGAAAGAATCTACTTAACAAACTATTCTCAGCCAATGTGTATATGTATGCGCGTTCATCCAGTGTCATTAAATTCGATTCGCCGTCAACAAACAAACACATACACACGTACACATGAGTATAGCCAAAACAAATCCAAACAGCCGCGCATGTGCGAGCATGCGCGTTCGCATAAACGAACGCAATTACAATGTCGTCGCGTGCCGCATCGCCGCGCGTAATTTTCGATCTCCGAAATTGTCTCGCGCCCGCGCTTATGCGCTCGCATATGCTATACCTGACCGCATGTACGCATATATATATGTATATATACGTGGACGACAAAGAGGCAAAGTGGAACTGACCGCGCGGGGGCGTGAGACCGCCATGCGCCCGCGCGTGCACGTGCCGAGCACTGCAATTTACGCGGACACTACTCTCTCGCGTTAAGGAAGTTTCGTATCGTTTTATCCTATATATATACGTGCTATCGAGGTAAAAAAATAAGTTAGGTGTCGTCATTAGGTTTTGCGTCTCTCCATCGCGAGAGTCACTTGCGGTTGTACGTTCGTGCGAGGGAGCGATTTTAGCCGTTCACTGAGAGTGAAAGAGAGATAGTTGGAAAGTGATTATTTAAAATAATCAATAAGTATTTAGTCAAATATTTAATAGAAGAGAGGATAATGAAATATTGATCAAGTATTTTTCACCGTCCAGTATAGCATCGTAACAATGTCAACATCTCGATAAAAATAATAAATTGATTAAAATGCCACTTGGTCTTGTAAATGGAATGGAAGCATCATATAATTTGCTCACTACTACGCTAACCTCTTGACCTTCTTTTCACGAACGAACCGTATAGCCTTCTTCCTCTTTCGCTCTATGAAAAATCTTGATCTCTTTTTATTATTTTCCGTAAATATTTAGAAGTGGCCAGAGTGAATGCAAACAGATCAAAATTGCGACTTAGAGACACACTTTAGGGAAAATGTGAGCAATATTTTACCGAGTGCAGCGAGTTACGTACGTTAGAATTCAAGATCGAAGAATATTTGCAATCTGCCGAGATAAATACTTCTTTTATTTCCATATTTCTCCTTAAACATATGACATATAATGTGCCTTTCAATATAGCTACTTTTATAAGTTTTTCTCACTGTATGTCACAGTAGTTTACTTTATAATGCAATGCACTCCGTCTGACGTAAATAGATACGTTTTTTATAAACTATTGAAAATTCAACGATAACACTCGTGAGAATATCGGATTTTTCCAATAAGTTTTTAGCGATGGTACTATAGATTTTGCTTGACGCATGCGTACGTGTGAATTAGAGGCAACGTATGTCAGTATCGAACCCGATTAGAATGTTATAAATATTCATATCTATATTAGAGCATGTACAAATTATGGCCTTATCATCATGGTAATGGTGTTACATAAACTTTCAATTAATTGTTAGTTTACGATACATCATTTAATAAATTGGTGGGAGGTTAAATTTATCAATTCTATACACGAGTGTAATGCAAATAATAGAAGTTTGAGTTATTATTGCATATAGCTCTTTGTCACTGCAAAGATATCCGAAGAATTAAATTGACAATAAAGTTAGAGATAACAATTTCCAGTACAATTATTTTAAATGATTCACAAACATTTCATAGCCTAATTAAAGAGACGCAAGAAATTACGAAGTTGAATGGCAGTTTAAATTATTATTTAAATAAATAGATCCTATTTCTTGTAATTTATATTTAATATTTGTTGACGTAATAACAATACACAAAACGTATAAATATTTTTGAAGCATCGAAAACCAAATTAAATAATAAATGAAGCGAACATGTAGAGATTGTATTAATTACACGTATATACGTAGGAAAATAATTTATTAAAAATTGGAGCATGCTCTGATAATTAGCAGAAAGACATGTAAATGTAGTCTGAGATTATTTTTTGTTATCATTTAACACACATGTTAAAAAAAATTGTCGACCTCAATGAAATTCCAATTTTTCATCTTTTCACATCTTATAGAAACGATGTCTGTATTCATATGCGATTTTCAAAAAAATAATAATAAAATTAAATATTTATTATATAAAATTTAAATACAAAATGGTGTAGACGTAGGAAAAGAAAAAGCATTTGTTTAAAACGTGACACGTGGATAAAACTCACCCCCCCCCCTATTTACTTTATCCAAGTATAAGTATATTTTCCCTAATAGAGTGAACCGAAATATATACATTACAGGTAAATTACAAGGCACAAGAAGTGCGCGCACAACGTGTGTCAGCAACTGGAGAGTGTAAGTCATGCATTTAGCTTAACTAGACGTAAAATCGAAGTCGACGTGGAGGTCAAGGACGTTAACAGAACTCGGATCCTTTTCTCCACCCTAAGAGCTGTTACTCTTTCCGTAAATCTAGAAAACAATGAACGAAAGAAATTTCACGTACAAAGCCGCGGGAGGAAGAAAAACACAGGATGAGTTTCAACAGCACCAAAGTGGGCAGAGGATTAACCGAGAAAAATTTAAAAGCAAGTACACCCACAATGAGGATAGACTGCAGACCTTTGCGCTTCGTGCGCGCTAAGTCATTTGTGAGAAGATAAGCTGGGTGTATAGTAAAACAAAGATGGAGAAAAAAAAACGTAGGGAAAAAGTCGAAAGAAGTCGAGATGTGCGCACGAGTCGGAACAAAGATGCGACGAACGTGCGCGCGTGTGCCGAGGGACTGCAAGCTAAAAGCCCGCGAGAGCGAATGACACAAGGGCGGCCGAGTGAAAGGAGCGACGAAGTTTGTTTAGATATATACGTGAGCGCTCTCTCTCTCTCTCTCTGTCTCTCGCGTTTGTGTGAAATTAGGACGAGAATGTGAATGAAACAGCGGAATGGGGAGAGATACTAGGGGAAAAAAGAATGATGGCAATCAATGGTTCTCTCTCGGGGAAGAAGAGAGAGAAGAGGGTGGAAGGAAAAAGGCAAAAAAAACTAGGGGAAGAGATCCAGTTAACGTCAATGCCTCGAGAAAACTCGCTCCCGCGTGCATGCACACACAATTGTCAGCTGTTTTTACGAGCCTACTTCTGCGTACGCACGCGTGACAATTCGAATCGGCAGCTTGCGAGGTATATATATATATATATATATATACGAGAAACCGTGTCACACAGTCCGCAAAACCGAGGCTTTTACGTTCCCTCGTCATCTCCTGTACCCCATCCGGTTTGTTTACATCAGGAAGAGAGAACAGGGACAATGTACGCGCACGCGCAAACGTGACGTAAGTGTAAGACCGACCAGCCGCATTTTTTTTTTCGCGCTCGTGCGTGTATGTGTATATATATATATATGATATGCTATAACGTGAAATGAAGGGGGCGAACGCAGACGAAGTTTTCTTTTGCTGGACGAGCGTTTTGTAGGGGAAAATATCGCTTCGTCGTTGTTACCGCCACATTGGGGTTTCGGCCCGCCACTAAGGCTGATTTATCGACTCGACAGCGAAAGGGAAAGAGAGAGAGAGAGAGAGAGAGAGAGAGAGAGAGAGAGAGAGAGAGAGAGAGAGAGAGAGGTATTTATGGTCGCAGAGAGTAATTGATAAGGCGCGCCTGCTTCTTTCGGGGGGAGATCGTTTTATGACGTGGAATAAGAAATGGTCGTTGGGTTGGATATCTCTGCGACGATTTTGGAAATGGAAAGTTAATTAGAAGTATTTGGGTTCTTTTGTATTCCGACTGTAGTAGTGGGGTAGGACGCATAAATGAAATGTTTTGGATTACGCGTGCAGCCAAATTTTTCTACGAAAGAAACATCATTGATTAATATTCCAATCTTCTAATAAAATATTCTCAGATAACATTAATAATAATGAAACGCAAGAACATCTTTCAAATTCGTCCCACGAGAGTTTTCTCTCTATACAACCTTCTACACAACACAATTTCCTATACTTATTTTCATTCAATTATATCAAAATCGTATTTTATTCTGAAGTTGTATAAAAACGAAAAATCATACCAAACGCTGCTTCCTCTGTCTCTCTCTTCCTCTCGAACCGATTCTCGTTGACCTACAGAGCTTGCACGTCAAGCTGCAACGCACGCATATATCCGGATTATACGCACGCGCCGTCGCCGACGCCCAGATCGAAACGTTGCGCGCCAGCGAAGCATCGAAAATCCAACGAGTAAACGTGTGTGTACACGTATAATACATACATATCTACATCTATATAGACACATAGAGAGAGAGAGAGAGAGAGAGAGAGAGAGGCAGCGCCCCGCCGGTTCGACACCCGCGTGCGCCTCGCATACTATATATATATATATGTATACACTGCTGCATGCGCGCGCGATATGGTCTGACCTCGGCAATGACTCGAACGCGCGCACTCTATACATACTGCCGTTCGCGCTCCTGTATATACGCGCGTGAATGTGTAATGCATAACGGCGGGAACGACTGTGGAAAGTTGTATATATATATATTTTTATATGTGTATATATAAATATAGATAACGTGTGCGCGCATACGATGACGTTGTTGTCGGAGCGGTGAGTGGGGATAGTAGTAGGCATTATAGCCGAGTCGTAATAATCGGCATTTTCTCAGGTGGTGGTGGTGGTGGAAGTAGCAGTGAATGTTGTTGTGGGTATATATATATGGCTATAATGATAGCACTGCAGGTAAAACAAGGAGTATAGACAGTGTTGTAAGTTCTGATTTTAAAGAATAAAGGGGAATTTTACTCAAAAAGAAACTTTCCTTTCGCGCTGTTAATTCTTGTAAAATTAATTAAAATTGCCAAACCTCGACGAAATGTGAGCTATATAAATGTTTGAAATGCACACAACAATCAATCATCGTATCTTTGGTACATAGTATCACGACAATATTGCTTCGAATGGCGCGTTCGATTTGTCAAATTATATATAAATTTTCATAGCACGACGAGAGTGACCGCGAACGCAGATCAATTCCACATTAAACTCCGATTAATCGCACTCGCGCAGAGATATACTCATCAGCAGGATGTAAATGGAGCGGCGAAAATTTGGAAAGCAAATATATAACACACGCGCTGTTGTCACAATCCAGAATAGAAACGCGTGCATTATATATATATATATATATATCTCGAAGCAAAGTTTTAATTGAGCCCTCAGCGTCGGATTTCCACGGCCCCGTGAAAGGGCTGCGAGCGCAATATCCCTATACTCTTCTCTTACACATAATACACGCACGAGAGAACAAGAAGGTACCACACTGTATATATGGCCATTGTCCTTCCCTTTCTATCCCTCTATGCATTGCTTATATAGAGCCACGAGACTCCGAAGTAAACAGCCTTCCGCATAGTTCGTTCCCTTCTCGCAAATGGACTACTATACCGCCACTATATACATATATGTACGTGCTTTCGTGCACACATCCTCGTAAAGTATAAGACTATATCGTTGAATACTATCGGCACTTTGGTAGAACCATCAACTCCAGGGGAAAAAAAAGAATTTCACTCGATCGTCGCTACGACGTTAATGTTATACGAGCAAATTGCACGCGGAGTGTATGTGTGTGTATATATATGTATAGTATATGTGTATATTTCGTGTTGGCACACGAGCCTGCGCCTTTTTTCAGTGTATATATATATATAAGGAAATTAGGGTGGGGAGCGTGTGCGCGCAGGCGAGTTTCTTGTAGATTTATTCATTTGAATATTGAATTTGCGAGGTCTGTGAACGATGGGTATTTTCGGGCCCTTTGAAAGTAGAATATTTAGGTCAAGCAGCGCGCGAGCGCGAGCGCTGACCTACATCGTGATTTACTATATATCTCGGCGCCTCCTCTCCCCCGACGGCAGATTACGCCGTAAGATGGAAGGGAGGAGGATTATTCATTCATAATTTGCTTTGAAATTGTTTTGTAATTATATGAATGATCGGGGACGATCCATCACCTGGGAATTGAATTTTTAAAATCTCGTAGTTAAAGCTTTTGTTTTCAATCATTATAAATCTTGCAGAAACAATAAATTTCATTAATAAAATAGGATGCTAAAATTCCATTTAAGTCTAATTAATCGTTACCAGCTGTACGTAATAACCAGCAAAGTTTGCTATATGCATTGTCGCTCGAATTAATTATTAACACCCGTGCGCACGCGTCACAAGTATAGTATATACACGCTCGTCCCTGTCTCGGTGGCTTTAAGAAAACCTCACGGTGCAAGTGAGCTCACGCGTGCGTTACGTATTGTACTATATACATACATATATACAAGTCCAGTGTGCCACTGGCGCTCTCTCGATAAAAGCTTTATCACTGCAGCCCACCCGAGCGAGAGAAAGAGGAACCTGTTGTACGTGCGCGCGCGCGCGCATAGTGCATCTGCATTCGAACGCTTTGGCCGTTTTTCTCTCGTTACGCGCGCTCTCAATGCTATCGGACACTTTTTTTGAGCGCAAGAATAGCGCCGGCGCATTGTGTGTTTATTTTTCGCCTACACCGGTGTTCTCTCTCTCTCTCTGTCTGTATGTGTGGGTGGTGATACTGATGCTCCTGCTGCTATATGTACTACTATAGATACGCGTTGGTGAATGACGTGAATTTCGTGTGTAGAGAGGGGAAAAAAGGAGGCCGATCTTTTTGAAAAGATTCTCTTTTTTTCATCAGTCGAGCAATACGGTTTGCACGAATCAGACAGCTTAGCGGGGAAATTCGTACTCGCGCGTTTTCCGTTATATCGCCACTTGACGGTATATAAAGCTAATTGAGCTTTACGTTAAATATATATAATACTTTATATACGTGAGGATGATTCGAATTGTGTTTTTCTTTTGGTTAATTTATTTGTTGAACGAATGTTTTGCTCTTTTCGTTCATTCGATGAATATTTTTATTTAATGTTTACGATTTTCGTTCCATTTTCATACCGAATAAAATGATACCTCGGATGCATGTTGTTGTGCCACAAAACAATTGAGATTTTCATCAAAACGTTCAGAGTGGAATAATTGTTAACTGACTAGACAGGCACGCGCATAAACTGAATTCTGCGAATTTGCTTGAAAATGCAAACTGGTTGTCGAGTGAGTAAACAAAAAAATTGTCCAATGTTAGCGACAAAAGGCACGCATATATAATGTTTGCTAATAAAAATATCTATATTATTGATTACCATGTATAATTCTCGCAATTCATGCATTCGCAATTCATCTATTCAAATATATTTTCATTCCATTATATTCGAATAGTAATAAAACAAAACATATCTACGAAAAGTCGGTAGTAACATGTTCTACCCGGAATTAAATAATGCTGTATAAAATATATCACGTTGCTGCTGCTGCTTTAGTACATACCGGAAGGCTTTTCATCTTCTTCCTCGACATCTGTATAATGATCAATATCAGCGTAAACCATATCAATAAACACGGAACCGACGTCAATCCGCCGAGAGCAGCAGCCTGTGATCGCGTTCGAAAAGCTGACTAATCAAAATCGACAAGTCAGCAAAGCCGCCGCAACCGGCTGGAAACAATAATCTAAACAAAGAAACACCACACGTTCGCGTCGCAATGTAATAACGCACACGCGGCATTGACAAAGCCCGACAGCCGGATAAAAACAAAAAAGAACTGTCTTTTATTCCACCTTACGACAGCTGCGCACACTCATCTCACTGCACATAGTCACACACTTTTTGCATAAATTATATATCCCCGAACGGCACGTTGTCACATCTTGCAAATGATCATCTCTCGATCTCGTTCCCTAAATGTCTATACATGCGTGGGCGTTGAAACGAACAAAACTACTCGCGTGTACGCGGATATGCAGAGATAGAGAAATAGAAGCCCATGCACGATGTCGCGAGCAACTGCAGAAGCTTTTCGCGGCGGCAACAACTGTCCGCGATCATCATTGCGCGCCAGTCGTCGTCGTCGTGGTCGTCGTCATCGCGTCATTCGTTCTCCGTCTCTCTCTCTCTCTCTCTCTCTCTCGTATGCGCTCGCTCTTCTCGGTGCAGCACGCTTGATATTGACAATGACCGAGTCAATCAATGCACGCGCTACTACTGCTGTTGCTGCTACTACTGCTGCTGCTGCGGACTGCGAGTGATTTTTACTCGACGGGTTTTTTCCTGCTCTCTATATGTACGTAGTCGCTGATGTTATATATGCAACACGCGCATGTTCTCGGCTTTTGTTCGGGTTGAAGTTTTTCACGAAAAAACCGTCAACAGTGTCGCTACTGTGTATGAATTCTATATACGGCACGGTAGCGATTTTGATTCTTTGAGCGTGTAATCATATGTGTGTATATACACACGCGCGCGCATGCATATACACGTAAATCCATCGGTAGCGCGTCGTTTTCCTTAAGAATCGATCTGCGTTGCAGATTGACCGTACCGCTCTATTTTTAGTCGACGAAGTAATTCGAACTATGTCTATGCGTATAATGCACTTGCCGTGTGATGCCGTAGTCACTTAAATCCATCGATAATATTCATGTCTCGCGCGGTTAATACATTATGTTGGATTTGGTGATTGATTTTGTTGTAGAGGACAAAGTCAATATTGATAATGGAATTCTGATAATTCTGAATTAAAATTTCTTGAAACTATGTTTGTCCCTCGAGGTTTTTCCAGATTTGAAAAAAGTTATTTAGAAATTTATTTTCAATGTAATTTAAGTAGGCGTGTTATCCTGAATTCTAGGTCATCTTTTTATTTATTCCGATACAAGGTACGAAAAAAAATTTCATATTTCAGGCATGTACGAATAAAGGTCGGACGGTTTTTATATTAAAATTCAAATTTAAAATATTGATAGATAAATTAAATTTATTAGTGAAATGGACGTTAGCGAATATTTTTATTTTTATAACAAAGGTAACATTTTACGAGAATTTCATTTTCCTCCTAATAATTCCATCAACCAAATGTTGTAACAATATTTATTTATGTAATTGATTAACAATTTTTACGGATAAATTTGCAACGTTGATTTTCATTTGATAATTGATTCAAACGGCCCAATCAGCAAAGCACTTTTTGAATCGCACGAATATACAGAAAAAAATACAAAAGAGGCTCAAGAAAGAGCTGATTTGATGAAAAAATCTTGATACCCAGCCCGAAAAGTTCGATGAAGCGTGCCCTATCGTAGCCAAGATCTCTGTCCAAAGAAGGACGCCTCATTAAAAATACTTTTTCTTTTGAGTAAACGCTCGAACCAGAAGCAATCAATTGATTTTATTCGTGAAATAATTCATTTCGTTTGAAATTAATACTCTATATTAAAAATCTGCATACACCATCAATATTTGAGCAAACACAGTTGGCAAAACTAATACAACAATACTAGTATATGAGATCGATCGAAGTACTAGATGTACATCCACTCCGCATTTAATCAAACATCAAGCGCTTATTGTAAATTATGCATTTACACGGATCCAATAAGTAATAGTAATACACATAGCGAATGTCAATCCTCGAACTAAGTCACAACAAAGTGCGATCTCCGTACACGTGTCAATAAATTATTTTATCATTGTCTTCACAAGACGAACGATTGTGTCGTTGCAACTCTAACGCTCTGTCTCTCTCTCTCTATCTCTCTCGTGTTACGCAAGTTACCCGCAGGATGCTATATTGTATTTCAATATCACCAGGTTGCGCGCATGTGTATGTAACTCCCACGAAACGAGCACATCACGCACTCGTGCACCTAACACCTTCCGCGAAACGTTGAAACCAACCTCGGCGTGTCTCTCTGTATACCTACAATTGACCCCACCGAGTCAGAGAGAAAGAGAGAGCGTCGATCGCATCGATTAATTGGCCGCGAATTCGGCCAGGGCACATGCGCTGTGAGCCACCGCCGCCGCGGCTTGAGTATACACAATGACCGCACAGCAGCAGCAGTAACCCGTGACGTCACGCGCAAGCCAACAATATACGCCTCACTGACTTTTTTTTTCTCTCCCCTGTTTTTTTTCGCGCTTATATACATACACTCGCGTGCTACGCGCGAGTCAACCGAAAACTCAGAGCGCGCCAAAAATGAGGTCAGCCGCCTTCGCACGCAGGTATATATATAGTTATATAGGTATGAGGGACAGGATTTCCATTCTATGTGTGTGT
>JAWWEQ010000045.1:30372547-30427593 GCA_035583055.1 Torymus tubicola | reverse complement strand
CATAACCGCAAGGTAGCATAAACCGGGCGACTTTAAATAAAAAAAAAAAAAAAAAAAAAAAAACAAACATATATTGAACATATCAATAATTTATTGAAGATAATCATTTTTAATTTATTTATTGTTTAAACTTTTAACTCAAAAATAACGAGTATTATGCGGATTATGCGGCAGAAATCTCGATCGAGTCTTCTGTATTAGTACTTTCGTTGCATTCGCCATCTCGCGGCGGCGTATCTTACTATTCTTAACTCATTGCCATGGTAAAGTCAGCGATCTACATACCGACAGTGTGCGCTATTCCAACTACGCAAGAAATAATTTTTCTAAATAAACTATTGTTTTTACAATAAAATTAGTAGCAGTATTACGTATATAATTACCATTATTTCATAAATATCGTTATTTGCCTTATGTTCCATACTTTTATGAATGTTCTTCTGAATTACACTCATTCAAGTTGAAAATTACTTATAAATAAATAAATAAAAATATTTGTTGTAAAAATATTTTTCTTTCGTTTATATCTCAGTATTCTAGAATTTTCTGATATCAAAATAAATTTTTTCAAGCAATAATGCATATTTTTTTAATTTCCCGCTCGGACCCGTACTACATTCGGCATCGCTGCCTAACCTCCCAGCTACAAGACGTCAGCAGCTTACATTTTCAAAGAAACGGGAAACTATACCAAGAAGCAGAATCTATTCTGACACCGACTCGAGCAGACACATCTATACGAAGAGTTCCTTGTACTTTACTATAAATATATATATTCTCATAAATTCTCAAAAAGCAAACTCCAAGTTCTATTCTACTTATTTCTTTTCCTTACTTTGAATTCCAGGCGTGCATATACAGACTCTCAAGTCTGCCGACGAAAAGAACCGTAGTTCCTGCACAACGACATCTATTGGATCCAACGGTGAACAATCAAGATACAACAAAACACGCTTTAGGTGTCTATATTCGTTGCCTGAGTGAGGGAAGAAAAATAACGTTTGTACCATGTACGTGACTTTCATTTTGGAACACTACATTTACTCAAGCGCGGGAAATATTAATATCGGCAATAAAAATGTTATAAATAGATATATTATGGATAAATAATAATTAAAATAAAGTCTTCTCTACAGACATCATAGATTATAGTGAAATTAAATAAAATAAAATGTTTTTATAAATATATATACTTAAGAACTCTCAATATAAGAACGTCACTCATTCCTTTTCCTTCCGTTATTTTACACTCAAAACATTGAGTAAATACACATTAGTTCTTAATACATATAATCATATTATAGTAAAATATTGATAATAAATACAACAAAACTTAATAACAATATAATTTTAATTTATAAATATTTATCATCATTTAAAACTTTCAAAATTTAAGATTTAATTCAAAATATCGCGCCTTTTTAAAGGTCAACCAATCAGAACACGTTTTAGTCGGCTTCACTTTTCTCGGATCTCTTTTTTAAAAAAAGATATATATTCTTATACGACAAAAGAATATATAATAACATGTCACTTCCATAAAATACCGGGTATATGGCGCCAGGGATCTCACCCAATAGCCAAGAAAAAAAAAAAAATTGGTCTCCGTTCGTGGACTCGCAAGCGGACGGACGTATCTTGTGTGCTCTCTACATCTTCCCACCTTACTGTCCCTCTTCTTCTATTCTAAGTACTATCGTTGCTTCTGAGGACGCCTGCTTTTAAGCCCGCGAAAATTGTTCCCGTTTTTATGCCCCGGAGGGTTTTTTTGATAAAAAATGTTTGGTATATCGTTTTTTTGAACTTCTGTAAATTCAAATTGTGAATAACTGATAGTGTTATAGAAGTCTTTAAATAAGTTGGCTGTTAACATCTAGCCATGATAGTGGACTGGTTACTGGGCGTTTTTCAAGAGTTTTGTGTAAATCTACATGGATTGAATTACAGATAAGTAGAATTGTTTAAAATTCACTCATATCCAAGGGCAAGCTGGTGATTAACATCTCACCGACGTAGTGAGCTTGCCTTTGGATGGCCTCTAATTCGTATTTTACATTATTGAATTCTGATTAAAGATAGATATATTTTATTATATTAAAAATAGTATTTGAATGTTAGAAGAATTTATAATTCAATGAAATATCTTGGAATTCCTGGAAGAATTTGTGTGTTTATGAATTTAACCTTGAGTGGGTTTCTGGAAAGAGGACAAATAGTATCTTCTTAGAAGCAGCTTATTTATATTTGAGACATATTTTGAATCAAACTCTCTGGATATGTTGACTCTAGATATAATCTGTCTCTTAACATTTTTGTAAATATACTACTAGTGACAGTAGTACAGTTTATATATTACATAGTAAGTGACATATTTACAGTTATAGTTATATAGATACCCGTACATACATTGAAGAATCACATGATGAGATTGGAGTTTGAATTTGATAGTCAAAGAGAGCGGTCGCATTTAAGTGCTAGATTTATAAGCTACATAGTGTTACTATTAGTGAACTGTGTTAAGGCTTAATTAATTAACGTGCCTAGATTTATTAACTCAGTGGATTCATTTTAAAAAGAAAAGAAAGTTTTTTTTTGTTTTGTTTTGTTTTGTTTTTTCTCATTAGTGGTCAGTTACTTTGATGATTTCATGGTTGCGTATGGGGTGAGTTGAGACCTTTTTGGGAGATTTGGAGTTTATTTTCGGGGTATAGGATTATTCTTGTATAAGATTAATATAAGTTTTAATAGTAATAATAGTTAAACTATTAAATTAAAAAAAAAAACCAAAAAGAGTAGAGAAGTAATACTTAATTACTATTAACTTGGCTATATTGTTAATGCATATGATTTTGTTTAAGGATTTCATTTAAGATAATTTCGTTTTAAAATTTGCGATATACCCATATTATGAATTTCATAACTGGGATTTAAACTCATCTATATGGTCTGTTCTGTTTGTTTTGTTTTTGATGACTGTCTATATAAACTTAATTTTAAGTCTATTCACTGTATGAAGTGAATAGCCTTGATACGTATAATTTAGAAATTTTCAATTTATAATAGTCTGAGATTTATTGGTTTTACTGTACTTTGTTTTCGTTTCCTTTTGGGAAGTTACTTGTTAATATTTATTTGTCTAATGGACAATAAGAAAAAAGGCAAACACAGTAATAGACCGAGCGGAAATAATAGCTCTGATGATTCTACCAAAAATAATAATTAAATTAATAAAATCAATAATAAAAAAAAGAAAATAGTCAATTAATAAAAAAAAGAAAAATTGATACGGAAGTTGAAAAATGTAAATCTAATAGGTATATTCCAAGCTCAGAGGCTCCATTTGTGGTTCACTTGAAGGATATAAGGGAGGGATATAATTTGGGAAATATTCATCCGATGGTATTGGGTAAATTTCTTGAAAGTAAAAATATTTCAGTGGGCTCCATAGACGTAAATAAAGATGATCGCATTATTCTAAATTTCAATTGTTATGAAGAGGCTAATAATTTTATTGAGGTAGTTGCTGAGGGTATCGACGGTAACTGGGTGGCATTTATCCCAAACTTTTCTTTTCAAAATATTGGAATAGTAAGAGACATTCCAGTAGAGTTTAGTAGGGAGGATATATTATTTGGTATAGATAATGCCGAAATTAAAAATGTGATTGAAGATGTAAGAATTAAACGCAAAGATCCATCTTCCCAGAAATTAATTGATATAAATACTGTAAAGATTATTTTCAAAGGGAAATTACCTTCGAGCATTTACATTTTTAGTGTCTATAGGCAAATACTTAAATTCATCCCTCAAGTTAAGAGGTGCTATAAGTGTCAACGTTTCGGGCATATCAGTAGCAAGTGCTTCTCTACAGATAGATGTGTTAAATGCGGTGGGGGTCTAATTTTAATTGTGGGAAAAAGGTTTTTTGCGTTAACTGTAAGGGTAACCATAAAGCTTCGGATTTAAGTTGCCCCTGTTTTATATTTTGTAAGGAAGTCAATAAGGTAAAAATTGTGCTGAATAAAAACTATAGGGAAGCTAGGGACATAGTTACACGTAGATATTTGATGAAATACCAAGATTTGGATAGTATTGGTAACTCATTCAAGAGGGTGATTGAAGGGCTTAATTTGAATAGTACTATTCTAAATTTGAAAGAATTGAATAATCAGCCGTTAGCATCCAGCTCAATAATTCAGGAAAATACGGTTCGTAATCGTAGGGATTCTTATAGTAAAGAGTTGAAAGACATTAATGTTGAAATTATTGAGGCTGAAGGAGTTAAAAGAGGGCTTAGATATATAAATAAGTATGCTGAAAATTTGAAAAATTTGTTGAGTAAGGAGTTAGGAGAAGATCATCCAATTTTTCAGAAGATTAAATTTGTAGATGCTAATTATCTCAATGTCTCAATGGAGTTAGAAAATAGTGACGATGACATAGAAGGGGATGTATAGTGAAATTATGCAACAGTATTGACGATCTGAGTTAGTCAATATTTTGTCGAATTGTTTGTTTAATTATGGATTTATAGAATTAATTTTAAATAAAATAATAAATAAATTGAAGTTTAGACTTTAAATTTAATTTAAAAAAAAAAAAAAAATAGAATTGTAGGTTTTTTTCTGATTTAGTATAAAAAAAATATATTTAAGTATAAAAAAAAAAATTTTGTTTTATGATTAAGTAGAATTTAAAAATGGATGTTTTGAATTAGAACATAAGAGGTCTGTCTGCAAACTGGGTGGATTTGGTTGATCTCTCAAAAGACTTCGATGTTTTGTGTTTATCAGAAACTAAACTTACTTATAGACGAAATAATATCGATATAAGGGGTTTTAATCATATTAGAAGAGATCGTGATATTGATGGAGGCGCGGGGGGTATGGTTACATATATTAGGAATAACATACAGTATATGTTGATTGAACTGGATATTAATATTCCTAGAGTTGAATATATAGCGTGTAGAATTTATAAGGGTAATATTGTATATAATTTAGTTAGTATTTATATTCATCCAGATATAAGATTTACAGAAGAAGATGCTATTAAGGTGTTTAATGCAGTTTCGCACTTAAATAATCTAATTTTTACAGGTGATTTTAATGCGCACAATGTAGCCTGGGGTAGTAACCTTTCTAATGGCAGAGGTGACATTATTGCATCTAAAGTAATTAATTATGATTTACATATAATAAATTCGGATTTAATTTTGAAAGTAAAATGGAAAGTACTGGATGGTAGGGGAAGTGACCATCTTCCCTTAAGTATTAAAATTTTAGATGCTAATGTTAAATTTGTTAGAGTTACTAAAGGTATTTCGATTAATGAGGTGGATTGGGTGAAATTTAGGGAATACTTTAGCAATAATTTCAATTATGAATCTGAAATTAATATCTCAAATTATTTAGCTCAATATAAAAATCTTATAGATACTATATATACTAGTTTAGAGAATGCTAATGCTAAGCTTCCAAAAGAACCTCTTGAAATCAGGAAAGAACCTAGGGGTGCTTTATGGTGGAATGATGATTGTTCAAAGCTAGTCAAAGAAAGACGAATACCTTATAGAAATTTTTTAAATAATGCGTTTATTGAAAACTTTGATCAGTTTATGCTGCTTGAAAGATAAGCTAGATGTGGTCTAAAAAAAGCAAAGAATGATAATTTCAAATCTTTTTGTGATTCTTTAAATCCTAATTCACCTTTGGATAAAGTTTACCAGGATATTAAAAATTTGAGAAGAAGATTCCTAAGTGATAAAGTTGAATCTGTTGATGAATATAAAATTGTTAATAATGAAGAGGTTAATAAAGCTTTTGATAAAATTTCCAAATCATTTAATTATAGTCAACCGATTGATCAAATTGTTGCAAATAATAATTTTGATGGTAATTTGCTTCTGAATTATGATATAGACATCTTTGAAGTAAAGGTAGCTATTAAGAATTAAAAAAAAGTCTAGTCCTGGGATAGATAATATTACCTATAGAATAATTAAAGAACTTCCTCTGGATTTCCATAAATGGTTGGTTAAGTTTTATAACTTTGTTATCAAATTTGGTTTCATTCCTGATCAATGGAAAGTTTATAAGGTATGTTTTATTTCCAAGGGAGTTGGTAAGGGGTTTAGACCAATTGCTATGTTTAATACGTTTTTAAAAATTTTGGAGAGAGAAATAAATGATAGGTTATAGTGGTGGGCGGAAAAAAATAATTTGATACCAAGGAATTTCTTTGGATTTAGAAGAAATAAATCTTGTTACGACTGTTTGGGGATTTTTCGTACGGATATTTGTTTAGCTAAGTGTAAAAATAAATTTCTAGGTGCTTTATCTCTAGATTTACAAGGCGCGTACGATAACGTTAATTTAGAAGTTCTGTGTAGACTATTAATCAAATTTGGGGTTCCTAATAATTGTATTAGATTCATTTATAATATTATAAATAATAGGTCTCTTTTTGGAATTTATAATGGTTTTGAACTTGAGCATCGTACTACAAATAAGGGTTTGCCTCAAGGTAGTATTCTTAATCCGCTTTTATTTAATATTTACATAAGTGAAATTAATTCATATATTCATAAAGATTGTAAATTAATTTCATTTGCAGATGATATATTAGTTTATTGTAGCAATATTGATACCAATGTCATTATGAATTGTCCAACTAAATCAGCCAAAGATATTTCTGGTTGGTTAAAGAGTTTAAATCTTAATATTTCTTTTGAAAAGTCTAGATTTATAATGTTTTGGCATATTTTTAAAGATGTGAGACCAGGTAGTTTTTCCATTCAATTTGATAATGTCATACTTAATAATACTAGTTCAATGAAATACTTGGGTATTATCTGGGAATCTAATCTTTCGTGGTAGGCTCATATAAATTATGTGGTTAATAACACTAGGAAGTTATTGGGAATTTTTTATTGCATTGTTAAATTTAATAGAGGGGCCCATCCGACAACTGCTCTTATGGTTTATAAACAATTTTTAAGACCTGCAATCGATTGGGGGGGGATTTCTCTTTCATGATGCAAATCTAGGATATACAAAAAATCTGGATGTTATTCAAAATATGGCACTTAGGAAGAGTTTGGGGTGCTTAAAGACAACTTCAATAAATGTACTTCATCATCTTGCTGGTATTCCGTTACTAAAGTATAGAAGAGAATATTTAACCAACAGATTTTTGTGCTCTCAGTTTAGTACTCTTGATTCGATGCTTGTCCCTAAAATTACTCTTTTGAATGAGTATATTAATGCGAGGCAAAATTGTCCTCAATACATTAAGTGTTTTTTATATAGGTGTTGGGATATGATTACTGAATGGAAAATGTTTATAGAAAGAAGTAGGAAATGTAGTTGTTATCTTATAGAGTATAAAGCTATGTTTCAGACCTTTAATATTGATACCACCTCTGGGAATTATATTAGAATAGACTCTAATCCTAATAATAAATTTTTGGAGATCGTTAAAGATAAATTTGATTTTAATTCTTTGAAAATAATCTTTACGAGCGGATCTAAAAAAGACGATAAATGTGGAGCTGGTTTTTGTATTGATGATCAGTATGAGTTTGAGTCGTTTAGATGAGTCGGCTGAAATTTTTTAAAGGCTTCTCTTAAGTTTGTGAAAGATAATGACTTAAAGAATATCTTGATTTGTTCAGATTCATTAAGCTCTCTGAAATATTTGGAAAAGAAAGGTTTGAGACCTAAAATGTCGCCGTGGATTCGAGAAACTATTGAATTGATTTATGAATTAATAAGTAATAAGGTCGATGTTAATTTTATGTGGGTCCCAAGCCATAAGGGAGTATTAGGCAATGAAAGAGTTGACTTAATTCCAATAGAATCCTTAAATAAAGTAATAATTGATAGTAATCTTATTTTTTATGAAGAATTATTTGGAGTTTTCAAAAGGGAGCTGAGAGACTATATGTCTTTATATACAAGAGAATATGATTATGGTAAAGGTAGAAAAGGTATCAAATATGTGGATAACAATGACCCTTTTGACTTTAGTCCTTGGGTCCATAATTATGATCTGGATAGAAAACGTATTACGATAATTAATAGAATTAAGTTAAATCATGTTAGAACTAAGGATCATTTTTATCGGCAGAATATTTTGAATTCTAATTTGTGTGAGTGCCGACAGGTGGAGACTCTAGAGCATTTGATTTGGGACTGCCAGAGATTTACCATGTACAGGGAGTCTATGATATTATTTTTGGTTAGAAGGGGTATACTTCCTGGGTCTGATATATGTGAAATCTTTAATAAATCTAGTATTAATGTTGTAGCAAGAATTATTCTTTTTATTTTGCTAAATAATATTATTGTCTAAGTTGTGCCCCACGATATGCTCTTTTTCATTTGATTTGGTTTCTGCTTATTTCTGTGCGTAGCTGTGTAAGTATTCAAATGTTTTCTGGCCAAATATGATGTATGTACAATATAATCCACATTAGCAAGAGTTAATATTATTATGAGTTAAAGTTCAATTGGATGAGGACGTAGCCTGGTGCTTATACCTCTACAAGGAAGAAAAAAAAAAGTATATTATATAGTGGTGCCTTCATTTTCAGTTTCAGATTCACACTTAAACTTTTGAATTTAGCGCTTCTAACAGTCTTCCAGGATATCCAACAGAATTCGTTGATGTGATGGCCGTACATTTCAATGGTGCCAACCAAATAACTAAAGAAGAAGAAGATTATATAGTGGTATATACAGTACTGTATAGATATATAGAAGATTCTTTCGGTTATTTTGAATACTGCATACATATAGTACAATTAACTTACTTTAAAAGTAGTTATTTTTATCAGTCAAAGTGAAAATTCATTTATCTCTAAAAAATTTATTTAAAAATGTATTAAAGTTTGAAAAAATACTTCAAGGTTTTCAAGGTTAGTTATTGAAATACTTGGTTTACTATGTGCATTATAGTATGTACTCGCATTTCCTTTTAATATCATTAATTTTCTATTAATTATACTTACACTGCAATTTTCAGTACGTGTGACATCTTACATTACCATTTACATTACCTGATATTCCATTTAGAAATGGAAATATCAGATAGTTCCTCTGAAGACGAATGCAACCTTTATACTAATGCAGCCTTAAAACTTAATGGTAATAAATTGATTTTTCATAATTTAATATACAACTGAGAAATCATTAATTAAAAACTATTATATATTTATTGATATTCTAACAATTTACTATCCAGCACTTAATCGTCGAGCCAAATTTAGATTTAAAGAAAATGAAGATGAGAATGATGATGATAATATCGTTTGTACAACAAAAAGGTTAACATAAAATAACAATTTATTATATTTTCTTTTTTATCATGCATGACTCAGTGCAAAGAAATTAATGATTCTTTTTTTTTGCTCAGAGACTCACCCATAATCAATGGTAATAAAGTTAACCAAGAAAAAACAAATAATGTGTGTGTCATTGAAGATTCAGAAGAACATTCAGAAGAAGATTCAGGACAACATGAAAATACTAATGAAGATACAAGTGACGATGATGTTGTTGTATCTGTAGAAGTAAATGATTCTCCCATTAGCAATAAAACTAGATCAAATCGAACAACAAGAAGAACAACTCGGAACTCAAACAAAACAAATACTGTATATTATATATTTTTATTTCTGTAGATTTATCATTATTATATAAAAATAGACCTTAAATTTATTAATTTTATTTATAGATTACTCCAACCGTGGCAGAGCCAACAATCGAAATCAATGATAGCATAGACCAAGATTTAAATCTTACTTATGATGATTCCTTACAATTGTCACAAGAGGAAAATGATAGCTATATAACAATAGGATCTCCTCCTCCTGCAAAAAAGACTGAAAATAGTGATAATCATGAAGTTAGTGTTAAAGTTATGTGGAAATCAAATAAAGTTGAGCGTTTTGATGTTCGAAGGGTATGCATTTACTAATTTTTTATGTTTCTTGGAGTAATTAAAGTTTTTTTTTTAAAGAATTAAAATAAATTAATGTTTTGCTTTTTAGTATGAAACTTTCCAAAAAATATTCAAATATTTTGCCAATTTAGAGAAAGTTCACGAAGACCAAATACTTATTATGAAAAAAGATAGGCGTATAACTCCTTTTGATACACCTATGTCTATTAATTTGTCAATCATAGATATTCTAGGTAAATATTTTGGTTTCGTATTGGAATTGCACTAATAAATAATCAATTTTTATTTAATTTATTATTTATTTTGGATAGATGGTGGTGTTGTTAGTGCTGCAATAGCAAAAAAAAATAAAAAAGATGTTCAAGCAGAAGAACTGGAAAATGCTTGCAAGATTAAAATTCAGACATCAGATAAACGAACTTTGACAGTAACATTAAAACATGATCAAACATTTGCAGCTTTAGTTCACAGTTGTTCTGAACAATTAGACATTCCAGAAGAAAAAATGAAGTTTTATTTTGATGGAGAAGTAATTGATATTGACGAAACTCCTGAATCCCTGGATATTGATGATGAAGCTTGCTTTGATCTAAAAATATGTAAATAACTTTGTTATGTACCTGTAAACTGTACAAAATCATACGTAATTTAAAAGATTGAATTTTTGCGATTAATTTTCATAAAATGTGAGCAAAAAATAATTTTAGTCAGAATGACTAAATTCTAGGCTGTATTTATTGCTTATTAAATTATTAAGTACATTGTTAACAAATAATTCATAATACTCTGTACATATACATATTACAATAATTTTAATAAATACTTTTAATAAAAATCCATAAGGCTTTTTCAATGTTTTGTTGTATTTGTATTTAAAAAAACACTTTAAACAATTAGAATTATATTATCTTTATTTTATTAATACGTACATGTTATTTTATTTAATTTTTGCTTTGAATGATTCTTGATTTATAAATTGCATAGTACATATACAGTCAAATCGGTATCCTTTTTTGTATCCTTACACATATCATACCTTCATGAGCAATTATAAAGTAACATTACATGAGCATTACATTTGGTAACAAGAAAGTATGTAATTCGTAATTTTTTGTTATACTGTGAAAAGTTTCCCTGTGTTTCATCAATGCTATAAACAATTTATCTTCATCTACTTCTGGCGTAACACTGAGCCTTGCTTAACAAAATAATTACAGAGCCGATTTTTAGCAATGACGGCGTATTCACAAATGCCAAGTTATCTTGACTGATTACTGCAATGAGAATTTTATCAATTTTACAGTTACTTTCTAGCTATGTAGAAGTAGGATTCTTTTGTTTGCCATTCAAGAATGTTTTGTTTTCATTGCATTATCATAGAAACATTAATTTACTGTCACTAATTTGTTTAGTACATTTTCTCAGAGTATACCTACCCTGATTCATCTTATTTTTTATCACATGTACTATATAAACTATTTGTATTTATTCGGAAAATGTGCAAATGTGGAAGAGTTTAATGTACATAGAAGAAGAACTGTACAAATATTGTTTGTTTTAATACAAGAAAAAAGTTTATGATAAAAAAGGAAGTGTGCATTTTTACAGTAAAAAGATGTTTTCCTTTATCGCAATTGTTCAAAGTCTTTTTCAAGAAATGATTATCTGAAAGTGTAAAAAAAGGTTGATTACTGAAAATCTTCCTCAAAAAATTTGATTTGAGATCTTCATTGTGTGTGCATTGATATTTCAAACATTTCAGTCACTTGTGGTCTTTCTTATATCAAGCAATATTACAAGCTTTGATTAAAATCAAAAAGTAAATATATATTTATTTGTACATATAAAAAAATGCATTGAACGAAATATAAAACCATAATGTCTCTTATACATTAAAAATCTTACCGCTACATAAGTCATTTCGTGGAATAGAATATGGCATCGCTGTTGAATGTTTACTTGAAATATATTTATATATATAAGCTTCAATTGAATGTCCAATAGAAATATTAATTATATATTAATAATATACAATATAAGTAAAATTTGCCACAAAAGAAAAAATGCCGCTTATACAAATTGTCTTCTCTCTTGAATATATATACTATATAATTGTCAATTTCGAGGTAATAATGGCACTACGAATCGTAAAAACTGCAACTAAGTCTATGTATATATTTATATATACCAGAGTATAATTATGGAACAACGACCGTCCAATTCGAAATGCAGGGATTCAAAGACCTCGTATACATTCCACGTCGTTACACATTTTTGTTATCTCTTCCTCTCTCCCTCTCTCTCTTAAACTCTTTACTTTCCTCGCGTCAGTCTTTGTAAAAATTATAAATATGTATGTACGTACAATATTTTATTCGGCTCAATTTCGATATATCGGCGGTATAATAATTTTCATACCGCGAGCGCGTATTATTCCAATGAAAATCGTATAATATCATAATCTCTGAATAAATTTCATTCGTGACCAAATTTTTTTTTTTTTTTTAATATTTATCATACATCGACGCTGCGTCTGCGCGTCGACATATACTTATTAACAATGAGCATAACATTTAAGGCGCTCGTTCTAGAGAATCTGGCAATATATATTCGACAGTGCTTTATCGAATATTTTAACAAAATCTTTTACAAATCCTTTCGCTTTTTTTTATTATCCATACTTTTTTCTGTCTCAAAAATGCATCGTAACGTTTTCGTCTAACGTTTTGGCAATTATCGTTTTAGCTTTCAAATCTCTTTTCGGACGGATCTTAGGATTTTCATTAAATGCCGCAATAATTTAAATATATAAATATGTATAATATATATAAGCTTTGAGCTTTCTATTTTAAATCGAAAGTAAAATGCTAAATAAAATAGCTATATAATAACAGCATTCAGAAGTGATCCGCATTGATCTTTCTTAAAAAGCTGCCAAAGAAACCACATGATATTTCTTGAAAAATATCTTAAAGATCAACAAGATAATTTTTCAACATTTTATATAATTTTGACATAGTTAAATTAAACAAATATTAAATAGCTTTTTATAATTACTATTAAACTTCCCAAATATATTGTTATACGAAGTCAATCCACACTTGAAATTATATATATACGACGGTTACTTATATTCTCAAAACATGTGATTTATTCAGCAGATTTAGCTCTATAATCATTCAAGAAATATACATAAATTTAGTTTTCGCTATAGAGCTCTCACCTTATCGATTTCAGATTGACTTCAGCGGAATTTCGAGAAAAAAAAATACTTTACAATAAAAGTTAATATTTAATAAAATTATTCAATAACTTTTCCTTTTACAATCAAATTCACTTTACAAATAAATTTTTCCACATATACCCACAAATACAAAGATTGTCATCCGATAAAGTGATAGCTCCATCCGTGGTTTGCAGCGTGTAAGAATTACGGGGTAACGTCACGGGACAAGTCGTTTCCATGAAAAAAATAATATATTTTTTGCACGTTACACAATAAAAAAAAGAATATAAGTTATATGCATATATATAAATGTTTTACAACGACGTATAAAGAACCAACTACTCGCTAATTTACAGCCCTCGGGTGTTATACGATGACCGCAGATATAAATAAAACTTTGTACAGTTATCCTCTTGTAGTCGCACGCGTGGGTGCTTATTTATTCGTAACCCTGACGATTTATTTGTCAACAACGCTTCACGCATCGCCGTAGTCGCGTCGTTGTCTACAATTATCTTATTGACATACACGCTCGCTTTTAACATTCGTACGTTCGTTCACGTATACACGCGCATTATACATACACACACAGACATACATAAAGGATCGCACTTTCGTTACCATTATACTTATACTCGATAACCGCTTTAAATTTATATTATATTACAGGCCGCCGAAGATCGCGCGCGGCACGCGGTTTTCTATACGGCGACGAACGATTTTCGTCATGGTTTTGAAGCTTTCTTTTAGAGGACAGTGTTCATTGTCTCGGCAACGATAACGCCCTCGGCGTCCTCGCAGAGTCATGTCGTCGACGTGGTCGTCATCGTTGTGCTCGTTAAATTCGAGGGCTCCGCGCGCCATGAGTTCGCCGCCTCCGTAATCGTTGTAATCTGCAGGAATAATTGCTAATTTAATTTAGAGAACGTAATTAATGAAATTAAAAGTAATGATTTTGCTCTAATATTTAAAGCGATATGTATTTTTTTTATGAATTTCACATTTATCACAAAGGCTTTAATTGTAATTTTATATAATAATATTTAACGTAAAATGTTATTTTTATCAAATTTTAAAACCTTACACATTGCGATTTCATTATCATTATCATGTGAAGCTTTTAAAATTAATTTTGATATGTTTTAAGTAACCTTTCAACTTCGTGTATTATATATGGTATCGCATACGAATATTGGCGTGTTTCTGTTTTATTATAAAGTATACGGGGAAAATCGTATACAATTAAAATTGTATACATAATTGAAAGCAAATTTTTTATGAAACTCAATACACAAGCTGTTCAACATTTTCTGTCTATATATTTTGCTTTTTGCACTTTTCCTCGCGCTAAACAGATACAAGAAGTCAAACTCCACGTCACTCATTTCAACAAACAGTCAACGCATGCATGCAAGAGTATATTATCTCGTATATTATATTAACACTCGTGTAACAACACGAAAGTAATGTTCTTTGCCCCCATTAATTACATTATATTACTATTTTGTAAAGGTTGATTAGTAATTATTAATAATTTTTCAACCGAATATCTATAAAAATATATAATAACACTCAAAAAAAAAAGAGAAATAGAAAAGAATACGGTAAGAAAACTAAAAATTATGTAAAAAAACTAAAGTAAAAAAACGCAAATAAAATAAATAAAACGAAAATCCTTACAGATAACCGCTCGGTCAACGGGCTCGTATCGTCACCTTATTGTCGCAGCCGATGAGAGGCGTCTCGGCTGTCGTCTCGTCCGCCACACGGCCACCAGCGCTTCCCGTCATATAAGGATGAGGCGGCGGTATGTAGATCGGTTTGCCTGCTGCTACTTGCGCGTAGATCGTCGGCTCATTTACCGACGAGGACGTCGCCATCGAAGACGTTGGCATCCTACGCGGTAACGTCGACATGGGCAGTAGCTGTGGTCGCTGCACCGACGACACGGGCACTGGCTGGTAACAATTTGGTGGTACCCGCCGATTGATCCTCAACGTTAGGTCAGCATACTGCATCTTCGACGCCTGCCGAGAAATCGTTTCGTACAGTTCTATCGCTTGCTTCTAGAACGGAAGGGAATAAGGACACGAATGCCAGTTACTATATATATATATATGGTTCACTGGTCGGTATAAGTACTGAATATATAATATCAAGATCGATATATAAATAAACTGAATCTGGTCTTAGATGATTTTTTGATTGAATAATAAAGCTTCCTTTCCTCTATACTTTTTGATTGTTATGCGATTATTTAGAAAAAAAATGTGATAGACGAAGAGCAATATCGGAAAGGTGATCGAGAAGTCTCGAACTGTCACTCGAAAAATACCTATATAAATAAATAAATGCATTCTCATCGCTTCGTTTTGCTTTTAAATAACTCTTAATGATGCTCGATAATCAAATGAAAAATGCACGGTCGCTCGAGTTTCTATTCAACGTCGAACGTAGGTGTGACATATATATATATATATATATATATATATATACACACACCTCATACCACTTAAATAATACTATCACCGCTCGTCGATAAAATGCGCACGCGCACATATCAGCAGAAAAATAAACTTGACCCACATATACCCTCGAGCTTGGTTTGCGTATTGTGTTATAAAGCTTTAACGCTCGGGCTATATAGTTTGTTCTCTTCATCCAGAGCGCGTACATGCGTGCCAAAGAGTCAAAGATATATATATATATGGTCAGAGATATATATATATATATATGCCATGCTCTATATCGCGCATATTTAAAGGCTCAAAGTGAAATTCTCCATGGTAAAAGTGTAACCATATAAATGGCCAATCGATTCGTCTCTCTTGTAACATCATTTTTCCGCTCTAAACAAAACGCGCGCGTGGAGAAACTCGAAACTATGTTATATATATATACGCATGTATACATATATACACACACAACAATAATTAGACAGAAACTTATATATATAGTATATAGACATTATTATGCACGATAAATATTTAATGAAAATCGCGAGACAGGCAGATCACGTGCGAAAAATTGCTAGTATGAAAGCTGCGAGTCCTATAGTTGAACCAGCTATACCAGTAGAGATAATATAAACAACGCCTGAGGCCGATAGGTATATATAATATACACTGAGAAGAAATGCAACGAGAGGCCACGTCGTAAACGTTATCTTTTTTTTTCTTCTTCCGTATATATATACTAGAGCTATGTATGCCACATGGACAAGCGAGAGCGTTACATATACGCGTTCGCGCAGCTAATGCCACTCTACGGTTATTTTCTTGTTTTCTTATCTTTTTTTCTTATAAGATATAGGTACAACGTCGTCGCGCGACGTTTATATTGTATATATGCTATATACTCACGTTGTTTATCGAGCCGAGCGCACCGGGCTCGAGTCGAGAAGAAGCCAGGTGATGTTGCTGGTGTTGCTGCTGTGCCGACGTTGCTGCCGGATGCTGCTGCTGGAGTACGTAACGTGGCGACGTGCTCTTGCACAACTCCGCATATGAATTGTCTGTAACCCCAAGTCCATTGTTATTGGTTTTTGCGTATGTATAGATGCTTTGATCGACGAAATCATAATGTGAGTTTTGCTTGTCTTTGGTTGCGGAAGTGTTAATGTACGTATCGTATGGATTTGATAAAAAAAAACGCAGCAAATAGCTATAACTCGATTTTAACGTTACGCATAACGGAGCATCTTTTCTATTTATTACGGAGAATTAAAAAAAAGTTATTATATCAATATAGATAAAAAAAAATATATAATAATAATAAATACAATCATAATATTTAATAGCTTTTTAATAAAGAAGGTAGCTTGTTATAAAATGAATTCCTCAATAAACTGCGGAGCTATTCGACAAAAGAGTCGTCGTCGGAAATCGATCATCTAGAAAATAATCCCGGAAAATAGGTCTCGAAAAACAATACCATCGCCGAGTTGATAACAATTTCCTTAAACTCCCGCAATAAGAGTTAACCCGCGGCAAAGTGACACAATTGCCGCACAGGAGAGGAAAGAGAAAGAGGGAAAGAGAAAGAGAATGGCTGAAAATTCAATCGCACGTACGCTGACCTGTCGCGTGGGGTATGATGTCCGGGTCCTTCTCGAAGCTTTCGACGCTGTCGCTGCTTAGCGGCAAAGACGCCGTCTTGTCGTTGGGTGCCGTCAAAGTAGCCATGCCACCGTCGTCGTGCTGCGAGTCCTTGTCATCCTGGGGCCGGCGTCTGTAACGTAACTTCAACGCTAGGACGATGAGGAAGATGACGATGACGAGGCCAGCGGGCGCACCCACGACGACGCCAAGCCAAGGGCCCGACAACGACATCAACACCGGCGACAGAGCTGCGGAACAGAAGAAGAAAAAGCACCACGATTACAGTTTGCCTTTCCGGGTGGCCATCAAGTGGAACGACTATTGCAGCTGAGTTTTAGAATTGGTAAGGGAGAAGAGAAGGAGGAAAGAGAGAGAGGGAGAGACTGGACGGAATGAAGATGAGAGGGTATATCGAAGACTGCGCTGCAATAACGACTTATATAGACGCGGAGGAAGACGAGAGGTTTTCTCCTCGGGTCGTCGAGTTTCAGACCTGGATTGAATGCTTATATTTATCGAATCAATTCGCTTTGCGGATTCCAGAAAGTTATTTAGTTTATTAATATATATATAACTTATTGAAAAGAGAACATTGGGGTTGGTTATTTTTAATTAAATCGATGAGGAAAACCAAGCCACACAATTTTAAAAACTGTTTTTTGATTATAGATTATAATACTAAATGTATTCTGGTATCCTTAACGTGAATCTGTCGACGATTTTTAAAAAACAAAGCCTAGAATTTTTATTTTTTATAAAAACATAACGTAATACTTCAAATCCACTTAAAAATTTATGTTGAATTATTTGTTCACATTTTTTTCTTCGAAATATTCGTCCGTTCATTTTGACAATTGCATGTGAGCCTTACAATTAATTTTATTAATATCGTTTCAAAATAATTAACACATTTATGTATTTCAGATATTTCAAAAGCCTGACACGATGGAGCAAGCCTGATACGGGATTCATGTAACAGAGGCCAAAAAATACATGAAAGCATATGATGGAACAGTCAGAAAGACATACGCGTTTTTCATTTTTTTTTTATTTGTGTAATTGAGTAAAGAGATTTGAAGTAAAACTATGTTTTTCTAAGCAAACATCAATTTTGTTAAAACCGTACAAAGGCATTGTTAAATTTTTTAATGAAAGTAACAATAAATCCATACTGGAATCAAATAACAATGTTGTTGTAAGAATTTTTAATATTATTTTTTTGAGAAATTCCATAATAATTATAACATATATATGTTAATTGGAAAAAGATTTTTGGAAAATAGTAATAACGAAACATGAAACCATAAATAATGTAATAAAATGATATAAAATGGCTTATTTAACATTCAAAGTGTAAGACAAAAGTATATTAAAATTCGATAAAAATGTAAAAAAATAGTGTTTCTTAAATATGTAGAGGGAGAAGGGTCTGTTAAGGAGGCATTAGTTTGCTGCCCAAATTTGGCTATAAGTATATGCTCTCTACTCCAATTGAGGTTTAACTTTTTAATTAGAAAAATCTAATACTTCGTTTTTCTTTATACAGTTTTGTTAAAATTATAAGAAAAATAAAAATATTTATCATAATTGCTTTAGTCAGGCATAGGTGAGGAAAAAATTATGCTAAACGCGCAGCTATATACACTTACGCAAACTCTCTCCGATAATTCAAAATTAAATAATTACTTATTATTATTTCCACAAAAATTATAGTACAAACATTACTTACAAAAGCACTACTATACTATATATAAATTGCTAAGGCATCGAGACCAGTTCCGTCTCATTAATTCATTTGCACCTGAAGTTGAGTGTACCTGCTCCATCTCGCCAACCCCCGTAGCCCCGAAAAAGAGAGCATTAATGCACACCACGCATCGAATCCATACCCGATGTAAGGTTAAATAATAGAAGCACGCTTTTAGCGCTCGCTGAGCGCACTTTGCTTCCTCAAAGAGATTTCGCTCGTCATGACGAATCAAAGAGCAGCGAAATATTATACGCGGCGCCTATACTCTATATACGCTCTATATATATACGTCGATGTTTGCTAGCGCAGACTTCGCTTTCTCGTAATTCGTCGATGACGTGGGTTGATTTCCCCGCGTGCGCGCACGTGTGCGTATATGTATATATAGGAAGTAGCCCTGTGTTGGAGAATGGGTTTAGCTGACGCTCGCGGAAAGAATATACCGGCGATGTTTTGAATTTGCAATCGTTGGTGCTGAGTTCGCGTACGTGGATTATAGCCGGATAAACGTTGAGGAAGAATCTCGGAAAATTTTGCAGTTTACTGGGAAGGACTAATTGTGCAGCGCTAAAACACGTTTCGTGGTGTTTTAGGGGAATCGAGAATAAACAATTTTTTTTTATTCCGAATGGTTTACTTTAAAAATCAATACCTTAAACAATTTGTACACTTTTTGAGTACAAAATAAATAATATTTTATATGATTTACCATCTATTCGATATTTTATTTTTTACTGTGCACTATTCTCGATGAGCTTTTTTGTATATTTTATTTTGTTAGTTTTTTTAGTATTATAATTTTTCAATAGCAGCTATAAATATTTTAAACATATCGTGTCGTATACATCATTGAAATTTACTGCGGCAATTCCTGCAATATGGGACGCGCTGTAGTTATATTTATAAAAAAAATATTCAAATTCAATATATCGTAGTGATGATCTTACAAGATTCTACGTTTATTCCGATATGGGTTTTAATTTGTGTCATACCAAAATGGAAAGCAAGAAGATGACGTATAAAGCTAAAATAAAACGGTTACCTTTGTACTCTTTGAAATCAAATCTTACAGTTACACAAAATTTAATTTTTGAAATATAAAATATCTTTATAAATTTTTAGTCAACTATAACCTCTTTTTGATTGCGTACTTATATAAAATTGAAAGGAGACATTTTTTCTATTGCCAACAAGATTAAATCAAGAACTGTATCTTATATCCTCACACACGCAGCATACGTTTAAATGCATGATATTTAGTTTATTGAATTTTTCAGCTCTTAAATATTTTAAAATAAAAAATCTGTAATTTTTTTTCTATAAACGAAATTTTTTTTAAATATTTGAAATTGAGAAAAAGTTCGAAAATATGATCGTTGATATTTTAAAAATAACTAATTGAATCTTCCCTTTTAAAATTCATTTCTGTATATTTGTCTATCAAATAATTTATTTTTAAATTCAAATCAACTAGGTATGATTTTTTAAGTTATTTTTTAAAATTAATTTTTAATTTAAATAAACTGCTGATTCTTTAAAAATCGGGATTTATGATTTTCCATTCACGAAGAGGAAACATTGACTTTTAGTAAATGCTGATAACCGACTTTAAAAAAGATTCGGAAAGCTAATTAATCTTCCTCACCTCCTTCAAACTGGCACTATTTGTTACTATTTCGTGATAAATTTCCACGATGAATTATTCTTTCACCGGGTGCCGCTCTTTTTATTCTGCTTTCCAGTTCATTGGGGAGAGCTCCATTGACGCGTCTCGCACGTTCGTTTTTCGACGTTAATGCTCTTTCTCGCTATTGAACGGGTTCTTTTATTATCGTTGACTGCTACGAGAGGTCTATGTTTTTTTTCCAGGGTAGCGCGAACGAACGAACGATAGTGACGATCGACGTCAATAATCTAAACAACGTATTGTTACGCGTAACGCGCATGTCAGGACGGAAAATAACCATAACGAAATTGAATAATCGAGAGAAAAGTAAGCTTATTTTTAAATCTATATATGTAGAGCCTGCGTATACTTTATTATATAGCGTAATGTTTATAAACTACGGTTGGAACGTGCAAAAATTTAACGTGCAATAAAAAATGGCAGGCATAAAAAGTTTTCTTCCATTTTATAATGCAAATTTACATGCACCTACTTATTAAATACATAAGATGCGCGTCCTGGAGCTATAAAAAAAATTATGACATGTATAAAGTGCCGTAATCCCAAAACAACATTTCACAAGGTAAACTCATAAACAGAGCATGCACGCGCGGGTCTACAAGCAAATCATAAGGGAAGCTTACTTTCGAAGCGAGGCCAGGCGGCCGTGCATACGCAAGCACTTTCATTAATATCCATCAACGCGTTGCCGACGCTGTCGTTGTCGTCGTCGTCCTCGCATCCGAAGCGAAAATTCACGCGTCAAAGGGGTGTGTTAAACGATTGCTTCATTTTAGCCCCGTGTATTCTTGCATTTTTATTTTTTTTTTCATTCACGCCGATAAATAGTATTCATTGCCGTACGTAGATAAATTGTAGAAAAGGATTTTTCGATTATTATATAATCCAATAATACGTTATCCTTCATAAAGGATTCAGGAATTACCAGATTAAGGACTAATTTTTTTCTGCTTTTTATAAAAATATTATTCCGAAAATTCATGGTGTTTTTAAAGAAATTTCATCATATGCGTCACTAACTTATCTCATATACTATTATGGTAATCGATTTGTCCTAGAACATAAGAATATATAAGCTACTATACTGTTTGCGCATAATTTCATAAAAGCTTTTTAATAGCTAAACTTTAAACCGTTCTGAAACATTTAAATCTGGAATTGGTTGAATCTCGTAAAAACAGCGATTACATCTGCTTACCGAATGCATTTTCGAACGCATTCCCAAAATGTTGATTAATTTTTTTATTCCTATAATATCACATTTAATATTATTTATATTGTTTTTTTATGAAGTTTCAATTCGTGCTACGAGCACAGTTTTTATAATTAGCTTCTGTAAAGAAAATAATTTTTTTATCAATTCTATTTATGTTAACTAGTTTTTCGACAATAAAAATGACTTCAATCCTAGTTTGAAAATAAAATTATCAAATTTAGTAAAAATTGAGCTCTTGAAGACGATTTTTACATTTATCAAAATTGTAGAAAGGTAATTGAATTAAAATACATGAAAAATATTAATAAAAAATACAATTCATGCCTTACAAAAAATAAAAACTATAACATATACTTATGAACAATCGTAGAAGTACATTATAAAGACATTTTTTTAATAATTAATAAAAAAAACATCTGAATATTTAAAATAATGAGCAGAAAGTTTTTCACATTGTCTAGACGTAATTACTAATTATCTATATTTCCAATATTATAAATTGAATAATTAAATTAATTGAATGCAGTAAAAGTATTTTTTCTTACTCTATATATAAGCTCATCATTAAAATATTTCTTAAAACCTGAATTTTACAATATATTTTTTTGTCAAATCAGAATAGTAACTCGAAAATAATCAATAAAAATGTTAAAAATTTTAGAAAACAATATCGTATGTGTATTATGTTATTAGTAAACATCAAATACATTATTTATAGTATCAAACTATATCTTCGTTTTAACTCATGCATTAATAGTCAATACATTACAAAGCATATTTTCACAATAGTATCCCCTTTATATTGTCAATACACTCTAATTCTTTTCGTTCTGTATCATTAATCCAAAGGAAACCAGTCTTTTCCTTTTCTTTCTACCATTTTAAGACCATCTCTAATCGTTGGAGTGCAGTTTCGTTCTAAGTACAGACAGTAAAACGCCACGACAAGTAACTAAAGAGAAAACGTACACGAGTATTCGAAGCACAGTATTATCAAGTTTACCATTAAAATGCTTTTTTGATAAAGTTTATATTTATAAGTTTGTGCTAGACAGTAACATAAGTTTCGAGAATCTATTGTTGCAAGAAAAAGAAAAATTAATATCTCCTGATAATCTCTCTTTTAGTCTACTAAGATTAATTTCTACTGGAATCTGAGTGGGGCTTAAAGTTGAGTAAGCATTAAGTTCAATTAAGTAAGTTCCTTCTATACAATCTCATCAGAAAGTTTTGTCTCCTTGGGAGTAGAAGATACAGGGAGAGCAATTTTATAATAACCGAGATAACGTTTTCTTTAGTACGAAGTTTATTAATTTTACAAAACAGGAGATTCTATTTAAATGCAATTTCCGTATTATCCACGAATGAAATATAACTATTTTATTTATTTACTTTTTGAATAAAGAAAATATCTTTTCCCGATACCCGAGCCATGAAATTTTATAGTTAGTGTTATTCTATACCTCCGAAAGAAGATAACAAAAATTGATATTATATTGCGATTACTCGAAATGAAACTACACTCCAAGCATTCTATCGTTATACATATATATATGTAGAAACATTCTCGTCACACATGTTCCTTTCCAAAGTATAGAGTATAACAAAACAGAATATACTACAATAATGTCAGGCACGATGATAGGAATGATATAGAGTATAAAAGATTATCAAATAACACAGTATAAATATATAATGAATATATCCATGCAGGGAAGAATGGGGAACAGCTTGAAATGCAGTTCCTCCTCTCGTCTGCGTATCTCTTGAATTCTATACCTGGAAATGACGGGTCGTCCTGGTTCTTTCCATCGTGCATTGGATGTTGACTGCGTAGTATCGTCGCGTCACTGGTCGCATGGGCAGCCATGATCCTGAGGAAGAGCGTGATACCAGATTGGCTACGTTCGGCAGGGAGGTCGGTCACCTCGAGGAGAGATGGACTCATGCTCGTCGCCGAGGCCAGCAGACGACGAGTGTCCGTGTCGAAGACCTGCAGCACGTAAATCGCATTCTTCTTGTCCACGTAGTCGCTCTCGGCACAGCTCACTCTCACCGATGTCCGACTCTCGTCTACGATCGTGCAGTTCTCTGGGGATGGCGGCCGGGTCTTCTCACCTGTGGACCGGGCGATCGAGTGGTTGTGGTTTTTCGTTTTTTTATAATGTTTCGCTTGGGAGGACGTTTTTTTTCGTCTTAGATTCACGCAGAATGGTTATAATTTTAGTTGGGACGACAATATGTTGATTCGAGCGTCGGGAAGTTTTTTCATTGGTTTACAAGTTAACTGCATATGTTATGCAGAATGAGTAATACAAATGAGTATGCATCAAAAATTAATATATACGTTGTTAATCTTAACAAGCACACGTAGAAAGAATCCACTTTCGATAATGCTACGGTATATACTATCTTTCTTTTAACGTGACTTTAATCCATCTGCTTGTTCTCCAATTAAACGGAGACATGTATTAATTAACGAAACTATTCATCCCTTACTGATTATCTTTAAATACCATTTTTTCAAATTTAATTAAAAGCGAATTTTTCATTATCTTTATTACACACATAATGTGTATATATATGTGTATATCGTTGATTAAAAAAGTCAATTTCACTATTGTATTTTCAACGTGCTCATCAGTTAAAAGCTTTCATTCCTTTTATTTTGCATTTCCTGTTTTTTTTTCGTCCCCCCTAAAGAAAGTTGCTAATGAGAAAAGTCGATGGACGAATTGATCCCAGCCTTCGTGAGCCACTATACTTAGGTTCTTCTCCCGCAACGAAATAACAAACTATATAAGACTCGACGAAATTAATTTTCACTTCGTTCTTTTTAAGTGACGACGAGAAAGCCCTTGGGAATAGTGAATATATATATATATATATATATATATATACGCCGTTTAAGCTGCATGAGCGTTTCAGATATATATACCGAAATTCCTGGCGATGTAGCTTCTACTCTTATATAGAAGTTTAAGGTGTCGTGCCCAATGTGGCTCGGTGCCATATTTGCCCCGAGAGCTTAGCATGTACGAGCGATTGAAACACCGAGCCTCCCCAAAAAGACTATCGGCCTAGCGCGCACACAAGGGGAGGGAGGGGGGAGGGGAATTTTCAGTGAAGAATTTTTCGTCGTTCCTTTCTATTCTATATACGTCGTGAACCCTCTTTAGGGAAGATGCGCGCAGTTGAATTTTATGAAATGCATCGGGAGAGCAATATCTTTATGTATCAGATAGTAAAAGTCAAGTTATGCGCACTGTGCTTTTGCATGAATGATCAATACCTTTTCATCTGGCAATGCACTGTAGTGTAGTGGAACATTAAATTTTTCCGGGCTATACACTCTTTTAGTTTATTAAAAAATATGTACACATCTCCGTATTAGATCATCTTAAAATTACAACAAATGAAAATTATTATTGCGGTAACTATTTATATTTAAATTGTCCGTATATATTACACGCGCATTTAATTTTTCCTTTGTTTTCATTCGAGTCGTCTGCAATCTTATTTTCGCGATGGTGACATTTTTGGCGACGAGCCTTATTCTGCACTCTGGGTTTATTTTCCTAAGACAAGGATTCGCCGTTTGCATTTTTATTAGAGTTAGAAAATTAAGGCAATTGAAACCTCTACCGCAGACGACTTTCATTACCTCGCTCGCGTTTCATGCAAATTAAGCGATTGAATGCGAAAGATTAGTGTCGGTAACCCAATTTAGTGATGGCCTCTCTCCTATAAGACTTAATTAATTTCATCTGATACGAGTGTTAAAGAAAGGAATATTCTACGTGAGAAATAAAACCGCGTATAATGTACATTTTTTACGACGGCATCAAAATATTTCTTTCAAATGTCAGTCTTATTTAGCTTTACTCATTCCTTTATTAGAAACTCGACTAAACAATCTTTTTTATTTTATTGCTTTTAGAACAGTTCTTATAAAACCGTTTGATTGCCTCTGTGTAAGAACATCGTATATAAATAGGTAGATTGATTACCGCACAGTGAAATGAAAACAAGTATTTGTTCTAATAATGGATTTGACCTCTCGTCAACAAGGCGAGGCGCACTTCGCATATTATTTTACGGATAATGAAACACAAAGAACTTGACCGGATTAAAGATTCTTTCTCTCTCTCTGATTCCCTATCCTCCCCGTCAATATTCTATATGCGATCTCGCGCGAAACAGAAGGAAAAGTCAGAGCCGCGCCTTTTTCCTGCAGCACTGGGAAAAGCTTGCTGGTGGCTGACGGTGCCGGATAAGCCCAATCAATCAGCGAATGAACGCGGAAGCGCATGAAACCGCATGAATCCAGGAGAAGAGCAGGCGAGAGAGAGAGAGAGAGAGATCTTCCAATCTCGCGCCCTCTCTGTGCCCCCGTCCCCACGTTGCGGTGGCATTGCGTCCCACGCCGCGCATCGTACAACTCGCCCAAAGTGAAAAAGAATAATCTCAGAATCAGCAGGATGGAGAGATCTCCACCGCAGCTTTCTCTCTCCCTCTCTTTCTCTCTCTCACTACCACGCTCATTCTCTCAATCTCTCAATCTCTCCATGCCTAGGCGGGCTTTCGCGCTCGCGTGCGCCTATTCGATTTCCATAGTCTCTGCCGAGTCTGCGAAACGCGCGCGACAGTTTCCTCTCTCTCTCTCTCCCTCCCTCGCTCTCTGCCTCTCACCCGTACCCCTCTTTTCAAAAGCAAACTGCACGGGTGCGTCGAAGTGATCAGCCCCGCCGCTGCAACCGCTGCCGCGTGCACTTCTCCTCCGACATAGAGGATAAGGACGGAACCATGCAGAACTAGAGAAACAGAGAGAAAGCGAGAGAGGGAGAGAGAAAGGAAGTGAGGTAGAGAGAAGCGTCTCTCTCTCTCTCGGGCATCCCGTAAACCGTTTGTTTAGCCGCTCGATCGATGGTGCGCAAGCCTCCCTTCTATACAGGTATATATATACTTGTACTTACCGTGTACATGTGTGCATGCTATATATATATATTATATGTGTGTGTATGTGTGTGTGTCAGTATGTTTGTATGCGTGTACAACTGCGAGGACAATCAGTGCGAAAGACGTGTGAGAGACTGAGCGTGGCGAATGGTTCTGGCGATGTCGCTGTTCGTCGCTGTAGGATGCCCGTGTGCGGATACATATATATATATAGATACAGACACACGTATAACACAGTGCGAGTGCGGAAACGAAAGACTCGCGCGCACCCGTGAAAGATAATTTATCAACGGCTGGAACGCGCGGAAATCACTTTCCAACTTTGTAACTGGTTGCGAGGCACCGAGAACTTGCGAGATAGAGGAACAGAAAGAGAAAGAGAGAGAGAGAGCGAGAGAGAGAGATATGCGATATCTGTGCGCAGGTTGATTTCGAGGAGACAAGAAAAGTGTGTAGTTTCAATTTTACGTTTAAGTTAAAATCTTATATAGAGCGCTTGAAAATAAATTTAAGACTGGCTTGACTATATCGTTTAATATATTCTCTAAAAACATTTAGAAGAGGTAATTATGGCACAAAGAGGAGAATTTCATAATTCACGCCGTAAACAAGATCAAAAGACCTGATAAAGGAAGTTTTTCATGCATGATAATTTCTTTCAACCCCCATAGTCCCATTGTATGAAATGAAAAGTCTGATATGAAATTCATGTATTTTTCAGCGGTATGAATTTTTAAGATCTTTTCGTTTTTAAGTTCACGCAGCAAATGTCAGAAAAAAGTTTATTATGTTTTATCAACCTCAATAAAAAGTATGTGTGTATATAGAGTACGACTTGTTTCGCCGAACTTACTGTCTTTACTTTCAATATATATGCAATGCAATTAAGTATTGATTGGAAGCAACAGCGCTTTATTAAAGTACTCTTCGAAACATGAATTTTCATAAAACAAATGGTTAACCGGTAGTAATTGTTTTCTCAATAACGTATGTCAAAAATTTATAGATACAGTATAAACATTTTTCCAAATGTTTATTTTTATTTATCTCATGTGAATGAAATAGTTGAAATAAAGTTTTCAAATGTCATTTATGTTTTACGGTATGCTGCAAAACTTCATTAACGGAATTTAATGTTTTTACTACAAGAGAGGAGTTTTGTGTTGCGCGTCGATAAAATACTATTTGGCACAAATTTTCTCTGACAGGAGAGTAAAGCATGCTTAATATGGAAAGACTGACGTATGCAAATATTTACGTTAAACATTGTTTAAAATGAAATTGAATGAGCTTTTTCACAATTTTTGTAATGTAAAACTGAAAAATCTTTTCATTTTATATTTTATTTTGAATATATACACTTCCACTCAGTAAATAACGCGCGTAATCAAAAACGCGTGCAATCAAATCATGTTTTTTATTTCAAACTTGAGTTTATTTGCTGCAAAACAAATGCAATTAATATATACAAAATGTATTGTGATTATGAGTAAAAATGATTGGACTACATAAAAATAAAATAATTATATACTGCAACGATTTGATATTGTGTTCTACGTAAAAAATTTCGTTTCTAATTATTTTCATCTTACAAATACTATATAATAACTTATTGCTCGATATAAGTATTCCTGTCGAAAAGAAATTGAATTTATTTTCCTATATATTTGCCTCGAAGTATTTATTGCATCGAACCAACCCCACCAGTTTTATATCATTAATTGCGCGACGAGCTTTTTGCCAACGTTAAATGCGTAAACAAAATATATACCAATTTACTCAGTCTATTCTCCAAAGCCTTTTCGTCGCCACGTTTAACCACGTTTAATTCTCACCAACAGAAGCTCGCACACCCGCCGGCTATATATGCGTACATTACAAGCAAGCTTTCGCAGTGCAATACATGTGTATATGCGTGCGTACTCAACGCGTAATAGTGACGATCATCTTTGCTTATCTATATATATATATAGATATATACACGTGTACACACATACACGCGCGAATATGTGTATATGCGTGCTGCTCGTAATGCGAGGCGCGCGCAAGTGCACTTAAGTGTGTACCAACCTGTCCGGCGTTCGGGCTGGCTGAACGTCGTGGCGCGCAACGCGATGGGCTCGCTACGGCCTTTGCTGTTGCTCGCGTAGACGATCAGCTGGTAGGTGGAAGCAGGCTCGAGGCCGCTTATGCTGAACGCCGGCATTGTATTCGTCAGATTGTACACCAGTGAGCCAACGGCTAGGTTGCTCTTCGACGACGGTCCCGTCGATTCGAGCTCCACGAGTAGCGTGAACTTCTGTGGCAAACCGCCGTCGAAGCTCTCCAAGCACTCGACGTGCAGCGCGTCCGTCGTCGTGTTTTGCACCGTACAGTTGTGCGGCGTGTCCGGGCGACCTGCGCTCGTAAAAGTTGTTGTGTATACTTTTATTCTTTATTTATTATATATTAATTTTAATCTTCATTTAACATTTATTATTTCAGTATAGCAAGAAAATATATGATAGAATTGGAAATAATATAATTTCCACATTTCTTGGAAATTGATTGTAATAGCAAAATATTTTGGAAAAACAGAGAATATTATATGATAAATATTTTCAGAGTTAATGCATTGAGTGAAGGTAGATATATTCGTTAATCAAAATGAACCTTTTTACATTTTGTTATGTTTTCAGAATCAAAGTATTTAGTATACTAATATGGATAATGCACATTGCGTAAAATTAATGTTTGTTTGATGTATAATATATTATTTGCTTGCAAATAAAAGAATTGAACTTGTTATTATTTGGCTTGTTGATTTCATATGGGTAATTCATAGCTTACTCGAGATAATATTATTCAATAACTTAGGAGGTATATGTTGTTATACGCATTAAAATAGCACGACAACTTTAGCAAACATTTGCTTCTCTGTTACTTTGTCGGTGTTAGTTGGCTTCGTAATATTGTTAAGATATTGACATGTCTTAGTAGCTTTGATAATTAAGTTTGCTAACTTGTAGCCCATATGCAACTGCTTACCTTACTGCTTAAGGTAATAATTTACTCTCAAATCAATATTTTACTTTTCGCTTGCTTTCTAAATTATTACATTTTTTTTTGAGAAAATGAGAAAGGCTCTAGAAAGTTGGACGAATAAAAAAATTCTTGAGTCAAGTGATTTATTTCTCTGCCACCAATTTTGTAAGAGCCCGAGTCATACGTGGAGGTACATACTCTTTCACAGCGAGATCCATTTGTTTTCAGAGAAAAGTTTTCGCTTGAATTTTTCCTCAAAGTTTTTCCGAAACTTCAATGTACTACCCACACGATACTTTATGCCTTCCAAGAACAAATTCACGATTCTTGCTAATATTATGAAGCAATATTGACTCAAACGAGTTTTATTTCAGTGATAATTGATTGATTGCAAGATAGATAATTTATTAAATTATTTCTAATCAACGGATCTTCATCATTTTATTTTTTATATTTAATATTTATTCGTTTGAGAATACAACAGTGTATTTAAATATTTTTAATGTACACATAAACTTGCATAACGCTGTCAAACTTCTTAAAAATACTTTGTTAAACAAAGAAGCCACAAAGTTAATAATAAGAAACAAGCTTGTTACAATTCACTACCCATCTTCTCGAAACTTCATGCCAAATATATTCAATTATAAATCGCGCGAACAGTCAACTCTTCGAAACTCTTGTTGAAAGACATAAGTTAATTACTAGCGGGTTACTCTCGTTAATGCATATAATTATATCAATACATTAAATATTTTAATACAATATATGTAATCTTAATTACCGCAGTACATTATTTCTCAAATTACATTTTTACATTAAAAAAAATCTTACCCTCTACTCTTATTTGAAATGAAGAAACGAATAAAAAAGTCAACTCACCAGCCGGTACAACATGAAAGACACAAGGATCGAGCTGTGCACCCTGCTCATTCGTCCCGGAACACAGGAGCGTACCGTAATCCAACTCGTTCATGGGCGTGTACGACACGATGGAGTGCGAGCCCTCGCTGGTGATCAGCTCGAGTGGTATGTCCATGGCTTCCATCGTACTGTTGAATTTCCAGGTGAAGATGACGTCCTTGGGGTTGGCGTCCAGGATACACTGTATGCGTACAGTCTCCTGCCGTGCCACACCAAATACCTTCGTCTGGCCAGGTCGGCAAACCGGCGCGACTGCGCAATTGCCAAGGGCAGAAAGACACAGAAAAAAAGATAGAGAGAGAGAAAGGATAAGTCAAGAGAAGAGGGACTATACTCGTGGGAATTTTTCGATTCCCCACGAGTAAATAGCCCGGCGAGAGCTTGAAGAACGCGAGTGAGGTTAAGGGGAAGGATTCGATAATTCTGTCGGCGATGCACGAGCTGCTGACAAGATTAAACGTCTAATGATCCTTAATCATTTAATAGGCTCTCACGGGGCAAAGGGTTTCGTTGAAGTTATCGTGATTATATTTGAATAATATTAATAATGATTAGTGAATTTTTTTGTTTATTGTTATCACGCATTCGAATGGTTGTAGTTTATAAAAAATTGCAAAGCAATACCGGGAAATGCTGTTCTTGTCTGACCCGTTTCGTATTTTACTACTTGTTATTTTAAAGAGCGTTATCACTATACCAGTTTTCTCATGCAGAAATTTTATAATTAATTGTCATGTTATATCTTTCTTGAAGAATAAAACTATATACAATTTGATAAAAAATACAAACAAAAATATCATATAGAAAAGGAAAATCTTAACGTGAGATTTATATAGTTTTCGTCAAAATTTGCATTTTACTTTCGAGGCAGTGGCAACACTTACGTAATAAATTGCTTAAAATAAAGTTTCAAACATAAGGTAAGTCGAGGGCTTTCTAAAAGTAAGGCACACAAGTTTCTGAATTTTAGTTCGCAATAACATCCAAGCAAACAGCAGGCGGAGAGTCAAAAGCACCGCACGACACGAAATAAAGACGGTGAGCTTGAATGTATGTTGATTCACTATGCTCATTTAATTTTCCCATTTTCTCCGTTATACACGGTATATTTGATAATGAGCAAAAAAACAAGCATTTATTATTATTATTTTTGTTTTGTACGACCTAGTGCGTCAAATATGCTCTCGTGCATATCAAATGAATTTTCAGTTTATTCTTTAAAAATGAAACGTATAGAGATTAAAAAAGTAAGAACGTTAAATTTTTTCCCGCTTTTTAATGAAAATGAATATAATCGCTTTAATCATTGGAATTAGTCTGAACAATTTGAGGATAGAATATAACAAAAGCGAAAGCTAAATACGATTTCGCAGTTTGTACCACATAGTTACCGCACGCGTAGGCTTCGTCATTTAAGAGACCCGTAGTTTCTTGCTCCCCCCCCCCCACACCTCGAGTATACTGGAATTGCAGTTGAAAGCAAAGTTCTCACCGCGCGAACATTGCAAGTTTACAGAGCGCATAAAGGCCTTGTCACGTTGCACCGTTCGCCGAAGTGCACATAATGAGCGTTGGTAATGAAAAATCCAATAAACCAAAAAGTTCGTCCCAGCTCGTACGCTCATACAGCCTGAAAACTGTTTTAATTAACAATTTTGCTCTCGTAAGCGCGATTTGGAATTTGAATTTTGCGAGTGAAAATTTCCAATTATTCGCCATACTATATATATACACACACACACACACGTCTTGGCTTAATTGGAGCTAATAGCAAACAGCTTCGGCGAGCTCGAGGAAGAGAGGGATTCCAGAAAGTTCACGCGGAGCGGTCTCGAATTTCAGGTGTGCACCGGTATTTCCGGAAAACTGGAGAGCGAATTGAGAAAAAGAAGTGTATGTATATATATATATATATATATATATATGTATATAGAACGCGTGCGGTGCATCGGGAAGAAACTCGGGGATTCGTTCTCGATTCCCTTTTTCTTGGCAGTATGGTGCGCATGCAACTTTTTCATCCGCATAATACTTCGGGGCCGAAGTTCAACTGATCCGCGAGTATTGATGCAAGAAAGCTTTAAAAAATGATTCTACGACTTATTTGCTTTACCATTGGAATTTCTAGTGCATCTTGTTAAACGAGAATGTTATTGCGAATTCATATGTTTGTATATCGTGATGTATATAACAATACTCAGTTTACATGCGTTCGCCTTCATACAAGTTATATAATTTCAAAGTACATTAACATCATTATGTTGTTTTACTTTTCGCTAAACTTTGTAAATTTTAAAATTGAAAAATTTAATCAATCTATTAAAACGATCAAATCGAAATGTAAATGGTTAAAAGTCTATAAGAACATCAAAGAAATATAGTTCCTAAATTATTCAAAATCATTTAATTCAATCAATAATATTATAAAGTTCGCTAAAATTGGCACGCTAGTGACGACGGACTTTGATCCCAAAAAAAATCTATGGTCGCGCATTCCCATAAAAAAAAAAAAAAAAAAAAATAAGGATAGAAAGAAATCGACAGAACTGTACGTTTCCCGAAATCCCAGTGAAATTGGCGACCACAGGGCAGAAAAAAACTTTCGCCGGGGCAGCGGCACGCTTGCTGCAGGGGGTGAGGATGGGTGTGAGTGAAAAGAAAATTCATGTACGGAAACTGAAATTCTCCTCCTCTCCCCCTTTGCGCTCGACGCGAATTCAACTTTCCCATCCGTGCGCGGCCGCATGCTTCGCGGTATATAGGAACAGCCGTGCGGCGTGGCAACGCGAAAGTTTCGGTTCAATTTCGATGCGCGCATGCCCTCGCGATCGATAAGCTTCGAAGCTCTCGCCGGCGAAATACCTGATAGTATGTATATATGTATACATAACATATACATATATACACAGTAGACAGAGCCAGTTTTGACCTGGTGCGTATAGCTCTGACACTCACACTTTATGTCCAAATGTAGCTGATTGCTCTCGCCGTCGCCTTCTTGATTGCTGCCGACGCAAGTGTAAGCGCCGGCTCTGTTGCGCGACACGTTCTGCAGTACGAGGCTCTGATTGCTGACTATCGTGCCGCTGGTCACGTTGTGATACAGCGGGATTCCCTGCGGGCAAGCAGAAGGGGGCTTTTTCAGTCAGTTTTGCCGGCCCGTTCGACAGTTCCGGGACTGAGTAAACAACAATACATGCGTGTGCAAAAAAAAAGGATGACATGCAATGCGCACGCGTTCTCTATGCCGCTTGCTCGTTTTCATTCACAATAGGCGCAGAGTGAGAGAACACGCGACTATCCTGTATAATAGTGCGAGGGAGCAAAAAAAAAAGTGTTTGCGGTTCGTTGCAGCGAGAGCTGCTGGATGCAGTTGATTCAGCGCGTTCGACCGTGAAGAGTGCATATTTATTGAGTCCTAGTGCTGAAATATTTTTTAGGACACAGCGTAGTAGTATCAGAAAGATTCGTTAACAAGCTTTACAAGTGATATTGGTTTTTTTTTTTCGTTGTCACATATGATATGCGTAGACGGATTGTTTGCGCACGAGAAATAGTATAGATACATTTTTGACATTGTCGGTAAATTTTTTAACATCGCGGTTATATTTTCGATCCGAAATTTAAATTTCATTTCCATTTGTAATTGTTTTTTTTCGCCTTTCGACATTCGAAATACGTTAAAATTAATTATTGAATTGTTAAATTCGTCGAAATATTGTAGATCGAAAAAATGTTATCTCTAACAAACTTTTCGCTTTGTCTTTTCTTAAACTGTATATTGTATACCTGTCTGTGATGGAAAAAGCAAGAAATGCAAACCCGTTTACAACGCAAAAAATAGTTTAATTTTAAAAGAAATGTTTAAATATTTAGTTTTGGTAAAAAGTACATGCAAACAAAATAAAACATAATTAATTTTTTAATTCATGGTCTATTGTAAAATATTCTAAAGCCATAATTAAACGAATCCACAGAATAAAATGTGTATTCCATATACTAATTTTAAAATTTTTTTTCTTTGCTTTTTTTAAACTGAAATAAAAAATAGAAGTAGTAGAAAGAGTATGAAATATTTTTGTTTTCCTATCGACAACGCTCGACTGGACGCTGATCCGCGCGTAGCGAACTTTTCGCACTCACATCGTCGAGAATATTAATTTACCTTGATTGCATGACGAGTAGCTGGCCGTTTCGCGAAGAGGCCGAAGAGCGAGAGCCGTACATATATATATCAGCACTTTTTCACTCGAAATCACGAGCGGGAACCACGTCAACTTTAAAGAGATACTTCGGTAAAACACTTTCAGCGCTTTTTCAGCGCTCCATACATACCTCGCGTCAAAACACGCGCTTCAATCAATTCGAGTATAACTTTCAAAGGAGGGCACGCGTACTGTGATGCAGCACCTTTTTTTTCTCTGCCCCAAGCAATGAGAGAGCACTCGAATAGCCGCTATCTGTGCGCCGCTCGCGTTTTATTTTTTCCCCCCGATAAAAATCCTCTCGAGCAATCTCCCGTTGTAAGCGAAGAGCCGCGCGAATTTTCATAGTACGGTTCTCTCTTTACTTCCGCGTTTTTCTTTTTTTGCTTTCTTTCTTTCTCTATCCCAGTCGAGCGGCAGATCTACCGGATTAGATTAGCGCTCGACGCGGCGTCAAGAACGACGACGACGACGACGACGCTGACGGGGCGGGCGTAGGTCGTCGTTTAATGCGGTACTTACGTTGTGCTTCCAGGAGACTTTGTTGACCCAGGGATTCGATGTGATGCGGCACTCGAAGTAGACGTCGAGGCCCTCGCGAATGGCGCTCGCATTCAAGTTACTGCCGAGTTCTAACGTGATTATCGGCTGGTCTGTAATGATTGCCAGTCGGAGTGAGTCTTGATTGAACTACCCGCAACTGCGCGGGCCGCAGCCCTACTGCGCTGTATATAGGGAAAGACGGAAGGAGAGAGAGAGAGAGAGACAGAAGGAGTAACTCGCACACGCGATATTGCCGTGATGCGAGGCGCTTCTATGTAGAAACGGGCGGTGGTAGCGAGGAAATTTCAGAACTTCCGGTTTGCTGAGCTCGCCCGTCAAGCGATAGAGCCAGCGAGCCAAAGTGCGTATAATGTAGTTCGTCGGTTAAGCGCGCGCACACGCCAACGATTGTCGGAGCGGGGGAAAATTGAAATGTATAATGCCCTGGCTTGCACGCTCTTCAATGTGTCTAGAACGAGGCTCTTTTGAGATAAAATCTAGTGGGGAAATTTTGACGAGAACGAGGGAATATTTGAACTGCATTAAATTCAGATTTAAACTATTTAAATGATTAAAATATAGGGAAAAGTGGTAACCATTGTCTAATTAAAGCGTGATAAAAAAACTTGGAAAGAACTCTATTATTTTTCAAGTTTAATCCAATTATTGTAGGATCATGTAATAGTTAAACTTCGGATACACCGACTGGTCAGTCACGAAAGTGCGTGTATCACAGAAAATAAGAACAAGATGCGCGAAACAAACGAATAACAAGCTCGACCAATATGTGGACACTCCCAATGCGGTTGATGTACGAAACTTTGGCCGTGACCAATGTCATTCCCACGAAAATCACAGACTTTGTTTGACACTCTCATTCTCCACTCCTCTCTGTGTCTCTCCTTCTCTCGCGATGGTACAAGGGATTATGAGAGCTGCCACGACGCATTTGCATGACAGTGCGCCGTGGCATAAATTATTCAACGTCCCACTCTCCGAATCCCATCCAGTGCCCATCGTGGAACGATTCGGAGGGTCCAAGGAGGAAGTACTTACAATGTATATCGAGCTTCCAGTTGTCCTCCATCCCGGAGTCTGGGATTGCGGTCACGCTGCCCTTACAGGAGAGAATCTTGCCGGCGTCCTCGATCTCCGGCACGAAGGTGAGAATGCTCGTCGTCGTGTTGCCGTCCGGACTCACCTGCGAACATTTCGTTTTCATATTTATTTCATTTTTCATATTTGTTCATGTATTCACTTTTTTTTATAATATATAATTGTTGGATGAATCAAAAAAAGCTCACTGATTGACATTATGTTTGATTTTTCAAAAAACTGTTCTTTTTGGACTAAAAAAAAAATATGATTGCCAGGTAGAATTTTACAAATATACTGACGAATATTATTCGACATGTTATTGACAGTAAAAGTTTTCATTGAAATATTTCTTTTACGTTTATAGACGTATATGAATAAAATCCAATCAATAGATAGTTTTGTATTAAAAAAAAAAAAAAAAAAAACAATTATTTACCAGAAAACACTCACGAATATAGAAGTGAAACAGTCGCGTTACGAATAATAAAAACGTGAAGGAAAATGAGCTCTGGCACACTACAAAATTTAATTTCCTAAAATTAAAATTAGAACGTTTCTACAGAGGCATAAATAAAGCATACATTTTTCCTTAAATTTATGCATCAAGTAGAGTTGGCTTAAATTAAGAAAATCCCGAGCCATTCAATGACAAAAGTTAAAGCGGGACATGTATAAAGCCGTTGAAAAAAAGGGGAACATTAGAGATTGTAATTTAGGGAGAGAGAGAGAGGGGGAGGGGAGAGGGAGAGAGAAATTAAAATGGTAAAAAAGCGCGCATATTGTTGTCGGAATTCAAGTTTTCCGCGGGCGCACAATATAGCGGGTGATTACAAAAAGTTCTAATAAAAGTCGGGATAATAAAGCTTACAACGTAATTTAAAAGCCAGCCACGAGCGGGGAGGAGGCGAGGTAAAAAGTGTTAATGATACTGTCTGCCTCGAAACGTGAAGTATGTAAACCGCAACTTTAAAAGCGTTAGAACGTTTATTAGATCCCGGTCGCGCGAATATTTTGTTTTCGCGCCAGAACTAAAAGCAGGCGAATAGTGCAATAGCAAAACGTTAGGTAACTCAAAATTAATGAGCGCGCGACAGAAGAAATATGAGGTGGAAAATTGAAACGAAGAAAAACAATGTAATTTATTTCGCTACAATTATCTTTACCGCGCAAAAAGCCAATTATAACTGCGTTCAACAACATTTTCTCTCCTTCTCTATTCTACCTTATCTCTCTTTCGCACTCTCTTTCTCTCTCTCTCTCTTAGGTAGGTACGCGCAAGATCAAGCGAGTAAGTATAGAGAACCACGTCGTATATATATTTTTCGCCGAGGCGCGCTTGAAAGGGAGCGAACAATCGTCACCGTTGGCGTCTAATAGCCGCGTCCGCTCACTTTCAATTTTCACTATCTCAGCGTTACGTGCACCGTGCGCGCTTCTTTTTAGCTTTTAATTAAATCGAGAAGAACATTTCTCTGGCTAGCATACGCGGCATGCTATAGTTAGGAGCGAACGTTTAATTGGCGCGGAAGACTGCGTCTTTGCCCGCTGTATTATTAAATCCTTATACGCGTTCTATATGTATATGTGTATATATGTGTGCATTATAGCGATATGTATATAGTATTCGTATACTGTTTAAATAAATAGTGTAAGAGAAACAGAGAGAAACAGAGAGAAATAGAGATAGGGAATATCTCCATTAGATCCTTTTGACGAAAGGTCGGTTGAAAGAAACGCGATCGATGTACGGTGAGCGCATCGAGGTAGAAGGCATAGATTATTGAACACTTACATCTGGGATCGAATTTGACTTTACTACGCAGGAGTAATGGAAACTCTTACCTTTCCAAGAAAGTTTAAGATTTATTTCTCGTTCTGGCTTTGATTTCATGGATTTCAATGACTTTTTTAATAATAAAGTTGAAGGTAAAAGTCAGATTTTTTTACAATTTCTTCAATAGTATATGAGAACAAAAAATTAAAAATCAGTTCCTTTAATTAGGTCACATTACTTTTTTGCAAGAAATATTTTGATTTCTTTTATTATTTCAATATTCTTCGCAAACAACAGAATTTACAACATTTTATTTACATTATTTTAATTTGAAAAAGCATTGCAAAAAATATATATATACGTTTTCCTTCCTCACTTTAAAGCAAATACCATTACTCGCGTCCCAGCGAATCCGCAGTGATTAATCCAGCCGTAATTTCGTCACACAAGAATTAAAGGCGAAAAATGCGAACTGCCCCGCCCGCAACAAAAAGCCAGTTATTTCTGGCAGGGACATGTACCCTCCTCCTAACTTACACCCTCATGCACATATATATACCATACAAACGTATACATACATATATACGTGCTGCATTATACGCAAAGCCCCAGGAAAAAGGAAAAACTACAGGGAACCTGCGACTCGTATACACACGGCAAAAAGTATGTATGTACTTTAATCGGAAAGTCCGAGAACGAGAGAGTAAGGGAGGGGGAGAGAGAGCAAGAGAGAGAGAGAGAGAGAGATAGAGCGAACGAGTTTTCGGCGGTGGCGGCGCGTCCGAGGGGACTGGACCCTGGAGATATTATCGTCGGCGTCGGAGGCAAGAAATTTCCGCCTTGGGACGCATTAATGTGTACGCGATTCGCGAAAATCGAGGGAGCATAATCCGCGGCGCGCACGACCCAATTAGGCGCGGGTAACTTCGCCTTTGCGCGCAGGGAGAGCAGTATAGTATATAGAAGGGGAAGGGGGGAAATGAAAGGGAGGGTTTGGCTGGTAGTGGTGTACGGCCATTGGTGCTGGCAAAAGTTAAGGTACAAGGGAATCGTGAGGTATGGCCATCGCGTACACTTGTGAATCAAGCGGAATTGAGGTGTGCCGAAGTCGTTGTTAATCAATGCAATTTATTTTGATGAACGTTCCGACGAAATTGGATTGGATTTTCCGACATTGCTCGAATAATTTTTAACCAAATGGCACTGGTCAATATGTCTGTATAGAATAAAATTCTTTTCAATTTAATATAATTGTATCAATTTAATCTTCAATAACACACTTTCTGTTGGAATCGGAAAATTAATTCATTTGTCAGTACATCAAACAGATTTCAAGCGAAAATTGAAAAACTGAAGTGGAACTTGTACGTGGAAACATACAAAAATAATATACGTTTCTTGGTTGTATGTGTATTGTATTGTTATAATCACAAAGGGTAAAGAACAATAGAAAAGTGCACCATATATAAGTATGTATATGTGTATTATTTGAATGGTTGATAAAAGACAATATTTTATGAAAAATAGCTGAATGTATATGACTTTCAAGTTTCAGGAAGCATGGAAAGTTTTATAGATGTAGGTATACCGTGACCTACATATATTTACAAAATTTATTTGTTGATAATAACAACTGTATGGTACAAAGAAACTAATTCGGAGAAGAGTAGGCTTCAGGATCACGAAGTGAGTTCAAATTTGGGATATCTTTCTGGATTTGAATTACATTTGCTTATGTAATAATATTACATGGACAGTTTCAAAATTTTGCATATTTGTAATAGTACATCGGTTTAAAGAGAAAATAAAACTTATTTCTTTTTTGTAATTAAGTATATTAAAAAAAATTTATAAAATGTTTAAAAAATTAGAGTAGATATATACTATAGACAGACATCAATGGCAAAGTCAGACTACGTAGTCATGTTTGATTTACTACTTTTTTCGTTAAAATAAATCATTCGTATGAAAAATCTTGATTTCTAAAACAATATATTTTCATAAATACGTAAAATTCATAAATAAATGCCCCGTATATCGTTTTCATTTAATAAAGTATAACCGAAAAATTGAATATCTCGCGAACGATATGTTACAAGAATCCAGTGCCATGCCGTTTACATCAATGCACTGCAAAACCGGTGCGAGAATGCCTGCGAACTTCATAAATATGTATGCATATCGATTTGTCAACAAATCGAAGGAAAATTCAGAAGAGAGGGAAAGAGAGAGGAAGAGAGAGAGAGATAGTAGGAGAAGGGAAGAGGGACCAACAAATCACACACAAGCGCGCTTGAGGCGCCTTTCTTACATAATCGCTGCCACGGAAGTTCTGCAAGAAATTGAAGCTTCTGCCGCGGATGGCTTGAATTCTCAAATCTTTTGATCGACATCGCCTTGCACAAACACACACATATACACATATATAGGTTACTCCATACTCACCGATTCGCGAACATTTCCCAGAGAGACGCCTCCCTTGGTCCATTCGATCTTCGGCCTCGGCTTGGCACCGACGACTTCGCATCCAATTTCGTAGGTCTGTCCTGCGCTCAATGGCCGGTTCTCCCGCAGCAGTTTCACCCACAACGGCCTCACTGTAAAATATAATGCGCATAGTTTTTCGACTGGATAAGAGAGCGAGTGCGCCGGCAACCGAGATTTTTCGTTTTGGTCCCGTTCGTATATATTGGTATACAAGGATTTAAAGCGTCAGGAGAGGACATTACGGGACGGTTTTTTTTCGAATATTCCCATAGGACGACGGGAGAATGCTCGTTTATTTGGAAAGTTTCTTTAAAGCGCGAGGCTGCTCGATCGACGGCCGAAGCGTATTTTTTTATCGCCTACTGGAGAATTGGACAGCGGGGAGTCGTTTGATAAAGGTATCCACGTATCATGGCAAAATGGAACCTGATTATTTCTTAATGCTCCGTGATTATTGTATTACTCAGTTCGAAACAGAGAAAATCGAGAAATAAACAGAATAAATATTAATGCCTACATTTATATTTTGTATAAGCATTTGTAAATTTATACCTATTAAAATTTCATATAGACTTTATGTAGGTAATTGTATACATAAATTTTCGATTGCATAGAAATGCTTAATTATTTAAATTATTCCACAATTTATGTTAACTAACAGATCAATATAACTTGTTTATTTAAGAAATATTAATCGGAATATATAATATGCGTGTATTAATTTTGAGTATTAAAATTAGTTCGATTAAATATACGAGATATATTTAATGAACCTTAAAATATTTACGATTACGCGTTCGCAAAGTAAATCATAGTAAACACATCCCTTAAATTAACGAGATCGAAATAATTTAACGTTTAATAACAGAAAATGTGAGGCAATTACACGGTTACACTCTAATATAAGTTTCTTACGATGCTGAAACTTACGCGCGCGCGATAGTAAAAGTAGTAGAAACTTTGTCATGAAAAGTTATAAACGTTACTTGTTCGTCGAACTTGAATGCAGAAACGCACCTCTGCAGATTGCGAGATGCAACGGTTATAAACGCAGTAATAATTTGCCTAATTGAACTCAAAACTTGGTTCTTTGTACCTCAGCTGTAATACATTAAAAAAATTTTGAAATGAATCTTAACGCGTTGAAAATCCACCTTAAAATATATTTTTCTCCTCTTCAATCTGCATACAAACGAATACTTGTATAAAATCCGAGATAGCTGGGATTCCACATCTTATTGTCGATTATAATAACCGTACACTTCGTTTATCCCCATTACAGTACAATCCCGATTTCTTCTTTCAGGCGCACTCACAGTATATACGCAGCTATTTGCATAGTGCAAAAATTGAAAATATGAAAATGCTTCGCGTACGTCGCGAGTAAAAGGGACATCTTTGCATTGAGAGCCGGGCGGTACTCCTGAGCGGTGGCGAAGTGACATGATGCACACTATGCGGGTAAGTTTATATGTGTATATATATGCTTACGGTTCATTTCTAGCTGCACAGAGCTAGATATAGGCGCGACCATGTTGTTGTTCGATGCTTGGCAGATGAGCACCGCATGGAGATGCTTGCGTTCAAGCTTCTCGATGTGTAGAACGTTGCGCACTTTCTTCGTTTCGAAGACTTCGCAGCTGTCGTCCAGCAATGCGTTCTCCTGCCACCACGTCACCCGAGGCTGCGGCCGACCTACAAACAGTATCAAAGATATATAGAGTCTGAAAATTAGAACGCAGATAGATAGAGGGATACGAAGAAGAGATGGAGGGAGAGAATGCCATTAGTGTACTTTGGAAATCCATGCGTCATCAAAATTGTAATTATGATAGTAAGTAATTATGATGTGAAATAGGAGGTAAGGTTTGTTTATTTTATTTTCAATCTTCTATACATTCAGAAATGCGTGCAAACGTATTATAGCTAATCAATATTTTTTAATAAAAAATATTTCTTTTTTTTTAATTTGAAATAATCATTTTTATTATAGGAGTAATTTTTTATTATTTATATTGTAGAAATAAAATACTAAATTTAAATATAAAGTTATTAAAGCGTCATAGGTATTTTTCAAATATTGCGGAAGCAGATTACTGTGACTATTTTTTGTAAATAGTTTTCTGTATTTTATTAAAAATGAATAAAACCTTATCATTTCGATATCCACTATCAGAATGATTTAAAATATTTCATACGTTTTATTTATATACGCTTTTGTGATATTTGTAAGAGTAATTTTGCATATATATTTAAAATAGTTTAATAAACGATGAAAGTTTAAAACTTTATACAATATATGAAAAAGTGAAACGATAAAAAACAAGAAATATGTGAAATGTATTTTAATGATGCTGTAAGGCATCATGGAATATGACAGCAGTAACCGCAACCGCAAGATATACGATACAGTCGTTGTAACGTGACATTGAAGGCAAAAATGTCAAGTTCTTCCATGATTTAAATTATTTCTGATTTACGTGTAAAATATTTTATCTCTTTTATTAATTCTGCAATTTAACAGTAAAGTCAATCATATAACCAAAACGCTAACAATTATTTGTTATTTTCTTTAACGTTTTTTATTTTCAAATTTAGAGTAAGTCGGCCTTTTAAAATGTTTTAGATTTATTTTTAAGTAAATTTCCAGGAAAGGACAAATTCTAAAGTTTTTCCACCTTAAAAAAAAAATTAAATTAAAAATTTTACAATATCTACTGTTATAGTTGTATGTGGAGAAATACTACTGTCAGTAAATATGTCGAGACTAATTTTGTTGTAAAAATTACTATATTTGATTGCAACTGAGGAATAGACTTGTATGCTAATGAATATTACAATAATTTATAATAAAAAAAGCTGCGATTTTATGAAGAATGATTTAATGAGAATATAAATCTGTCTCTGAGTTGTAATTAAATATAGTTACTTTTACAGCAGTACTTCTAACGTTTTTACGCCTCAAAAACATTGGTTTAACAAATATTATTTGTAAGTGGATAACCTAATTACAGACACTTAATTACTACGTCTAACAATTCTATGTTAATTTTCAGTCTTTAACATCGAAATAGATCTTCGCTAGTCTAATTAAATTGTGACGTTAGGGTTTGCACGCGTAAGACATTATCTACAAGAAAACCACTTAAGCCTCATTATTTCAATTACTGTAATTCCTGGTAATAGAATCATCAATTTAATTAAATATTATAATTACATGCCACAATAAAAATAAGACCATTAACTGACTTTCAATGCTATACTTTGCAATTTACACTAATCTAGTATAGCTACAAAACGTAAAAAAATTAATATCGACAGTGCCGCTTCTTTTACTTGAAATATTATCATAAAAAAGAAATTACTTCCACTAGAATAAATAATTCCAACGCATAGAAAATTGCATTTGTAATAAATTCAAACTACATCCATCCTCGAATTGTAAATGCGCACACACCCATTATATATTATCTAACCGAATTCACACAGCATGGCATGTCATCCCAATATCATGTAGTACCTTATAAAAGTAGAATTTTTCCACTCAATTGCATATAATTTCGCTGAACGTTTCTGGGAGGACGTACCAATTTATAATTTAATCATCTTATTACTAAAGGTATTTTTACGGTTGATTTCAATTCCAGAAACTGAAATATTGCAACAAACATGATAATGAACCTTGAAGTACTGGACATTCAACTTATGAATCATGGGTTGTAGGATAAATCCTACAAAATGAAGATCACTCAGAGTAATTTGATCTCGTAAAGTGGGATATTATTATGGAAGGTATATTCAACTATCGACATTTAATAGAGAGGTTATTTTTGGAGTGGGATATATAAATAGCTAACAGATTCTTAAAAAAGCTAGTCTCGATACCTATCTAACTGTTAAACCGAGTCCACAACAGCGATATAAATCAATTTTCAGCTTGTCGAAATTTCAATTTGATTGTCAAGTAGCCAGGCTAACAAGTGTCATTTAAACTATGTAGTCTTCTTTAAATGAAGTTGAAAAAAACCAAACGAATGCACATGTATGTTCGGTAAGTTATACACTTCTGAGACTGACGGTAGTGCAATATCAACCCTGACGTTTTCCTACATAGAGAATCCGTGACACGAAGGTTTCGATTCCTTCTTATTACACTAACGTAACCGTTTGATACGCGCTAGCGTATATAGGCCATCATCGCGCTAAAAGAGAGAGAGAGAGAGAGAGAGAGAGAGAGAGACGAGCGCTCACGCTGACCCAGTTAGTCTCTGGGGCGCGAGATGCGTTATCAAGTGTCATTACTCAAGTTCGCGCGCTCGCGCGCTACCGGGCGAAGTTCATTAAGCGAGGCGAGGGAAAAATTTTAACGATGCCCCGAAGTTTTATAAAATATTATACGTTTTATCAAAAAGTTCGAGGATGAGCGTGGCGAGCAATATTGCCGCTCTGCCAGGTAAGCATAATGTAAATCGTGTGGTAATTATGATAATCAAGTTCGAATGTACACTGCGCGCGGTGTGTATGTATTGCACCGAGGCATTAATATTTCTTTGGCTTATTGTTGCGTTGCTACGGATTTTTATTTAAATTTCGCGCTCACGGATTTTCTTGAAAAGTCGAGAGTTGATCCTTTGAAAACTCACACGCGGCTTATATATATACTTACTAGCGATACTAGATTGGAGTGCTCCTCTAGATGTTTAAAAAAAAATTTAACTCTCCGCGCGCATATATACGGGATAATATTGAATTAAAAAAAATGTTCATTATGCTAATGCGAGGATTAAACCGTTATAATCTCGACTACCCCCGAGCATTGTATGTGTGTGTGTGTCTGTCACATAGAGCTACGAGAAAAAAGTCAAGCGAATTATACGCACTGTGCAGAATATACAGTAGCTCTCTCCCTCTGCCCCTGATATTACACCAAAGACCGCCTTAATGAAGTCCGTCTATATTTACCTTTGGAGGGAGGGCAAGGGTGATAATAAACGATCTCTTCTATACCTTTCCCTCCGCTTCGTTCTCCGTGGTGTTTTCCAACGAGGGAAAAATCAGGAAGAAGAATTCCTTAACAAACCGCGTGCCAGCGGCTCGCCCTCGCTCATTTGCAACGTGAATTGCGCTTAAAATGCAAGGCGGTGGCGACGGCAGTAGCAGCAGCAGCAGCAGCGACGCGCGACTCTCTTGCCCCGCGTGCGTTCGCGAAGCCGAGAGCTAAACCCAATAAGTCAAGGAGTATTATGTAAATGCTGCTTTTTCTCGCAACACAGCGTCAAACGAGCGCGAGAGAGACGGCAACAAGTAAACGTCGCGCCGTGTTATCCGACGATACGAAATGCAAATTGGTTGGCTGTACTGCGGAATTTAAGGCACGCGCGAACGTCGAAGAGCGTCGCGGGAATTTTCCTCTCCGCGAGACTTCCGCTTTTCTCATTCTCTCTCTCTCTCTCTCTTTTTTTCTAACTTCCCCGTTGTTTTCTCTTTCTCATCTCTCTTTTTATCACTCGCAAGGTGTGCACAGACGCGTCGACAAGAATCTGCGTTCACTATTACGTATAATTGTCGAAATATGTTTGCGAAGATGCAGAATGGTTATCCATTTATCAAGTAAACTTTGCTATTTCGTACGTATGTGTACATATAGCGATGTGTGAGTATATATAGTCACACGCGGGCGCGTTCTTTCATTGAATATCGTAAAAGCTACGGGTAATCAGAGCGAAAGCTTTCATCTCTCTTGACTTTCGAAGAGCTTCGATCTTTCGGAGCGGCTCGAAGCTCTCTCGGACTCTATAGCCTATGCGTTGAGATGATGATGCAGAAGTAGAAGGGGGAGGTTACGAACTACATACATACACACACATACTCGACCACTCGTTTCCTCTTTCTGTACTTTATTCTTTCAAAATTATGTAAGCGAGAGGAATTTTATGCTCGATCTGTTTGCAATAAGGTCGATCTATGCAACACGGACCAGTCAAGCTGTTTTTCTGAAAGTTTCCTTCTGGCTGGCGTATGTATAGTCTCGGATAGAAATATATTATACAGTTTGGAATGAAAATTTTTTGTATATCTGTTTCTCTCTTTTTCTTTTTCTATCTCTTTAGTTGGCCTCGAAATAATGTATTTGGATTTTGCTTCCAAAAGCTACACACGCATTACGCATTTCCATCGCAAAGGTTTTGCCCGAGCCGTGTTGCAATCCTGGTATGAATTTAACTTCAAAGGGTAAAAGGAAATAAGGATAAAACTCATATATTTTAATTAAATTTTGTAGGTCTTTTCATGTAGTGTTATGGTAATAGAAATCATTCTTTGTAGTAATGAAAAACTATGTTTCAAAAAAACATACATCTATCCAGATAACGTATAAGTATAAAAATATATTTTATGTAATCCGGTGCCTGGAATTTAAAAATTACGTCCACGAAAATGATTGGTTCTATAGTGAATTTATTAATATTTTTAGTGGAAACAATAAGCCTATCAAACCAGGCATATTACATTTTAGAAACTTCTAGTACTACAAAATGAGAAATAATAAAACTCTTATTCCAACAAAATATTATATTTTTATTAACCTCAAAAATTTACCATAGATTATTGTAAAATCCATTCTAATAGTCTGCTTATAACAAATAATAAAGCCTGAAAACATTATAAATATATACCTATGTAATTAGCTAATTGTTTTAAAATTCACTACAAAAATAAATATGCCTCAAATTAAAATTTTCTTCGGCATAATGAGTTTATCAAGAGTTTTACTAAATCATTTGAGATTCGTTGAGCGTAAGAAAAATAGTTTGCTTTCCTAGTAGTTTTTAAAAACCACCCAATCTGGATCGAAACACTAAAACATCTAGTTGTTAACAATACCAACCAATTAGGGTTCCAATAAGAAGAAAAAGTTTAAATAATGTTTAAAGTCATATACTAGTAAAAAATAGTAAAAGTAATGGAACCGGTTGTCATATTAAAATCTTATTTGGATGTAATTTTGCCACTCATGCCGATTTATTACTTCTAAGTTATCAAAGACTCTGGGATTTATGAAACCGTTTCTGAATTTACTGATTTTGTACTTGACGTTTCCTTGCATAAATATTTTAATGAGTAAATTAGAATGAGCACAGCACAAGTTATGTAACACAACTTTCAAAATTATAAAGCCATAAACAACAACAAAGTTATTCCAAAATTTCGAAATACTATATCATACAAACTGTAAAATTTCTCATTATGTTGTGATGATTGTTTATTGACATATAAAATTATAAATCACTAGTTAAATTCTAATACTGTTTCAACTGGTTCCTATGAGATGCAAGTCACTCACTCTTTTCATAATTTTAGAAACGTGAAAGCACCTCATTCTTTTTATTCCATTCTTGAGGTAGTCTAAGCGAAAAATAATTTGAAATTTCAACCTCGGTAACCACACATTTTAGTAAGATATTAAATTTTAATGTTGACAATTTTAGCATTGATGTATGATTACATAACACATTTTCTGTTTCAAATAAAAATCGTTATTTTCAATGAACTTTAATTTTGTAAAATATTATTATCAATTGCATATATGTATTGAGAATTCTGTATACATTTATTTATGTAACGTTTCAAATAATTATAAAATAATAAATATTCCATATTTTTTGTTAAACGTGCTATTTTGACTAATTGGTTCTAATGTACTCGGTCTACTTTACGAATGATTTTCTCATTTTAAAGTATGGTGTGATAGGAATTTCTGTAAAATTTATCTTGCCAATTTAAATAAATAATAAGAGTACTTTATTTACCAAAATTAACTTATAATTTAATTATTTATTCGATATTGTATACGAATTTTAATTAGAAATGCCTTCTGTATGCTATTTCCATTGCAATCAAAGAACTCGTACTATTAATTATAGTATTATATAAAGAAAATTTTTCCTCATTAGATAAACTCTAGTACTATACAGATATTGAATCGATCTCCAATCGTTCAAGTATACTCCTATACTTTTCGTTCAGTAATTATATTTGCTGAGCTTACATTCAATAAAAAAGTTTTTATCAAAATTTCTTTTTTCTTTCTTTCTTTCGTAAAACTGAAAAAGTATTTAATAGAAATTTATTATGCAGTTTTCTATGAACACAAATTTCTGCCGTTGGATACATGAATATTAATTAATAAAACAACCAATCGTTGTTGTTGTTAGGTCAAACTGCATATATAAGAACTCTTTTAAAAAAGGGCTTAATTAGCACTTTTTTTCCTTGAACATTAAGATAAAAATAATATATTTATTAAAATTGTAGAAAACTCATGTATTCTATATTCATGAGAAGAAGTAAAAATATATAATTTATTTCACGGTAAACTCCATCATTAGTGCTGCATTTCAACTTTTTCCGCTCCGCTGAACCCGTCATCAGCACCTCTCCTCTTGCTTCCCTCCCCCCGAAAAAAAGAAAATTAAAGCGCAAGTCAACCACCCTGCGCACTCTCTCACACACACACACACAGTTACGCTCTCTCGGTACTCGCGCAAGCACATTGAGAATGTCAAGCAGTTAATTCAGCGCCAGCGCGGCACAACAGTGCGACGCAGAGGAAGGGAGCGAGCGCATGGGGGAGGGGGGGGGGAAGGATTGTATATTTGGCGAAATGTTGATTGCATTTACTGACCTCCAGCGGCGACACAGGTGATGTTGAGCGGTGAACCCTCGCTGAACGGACCGAGCACGAAGTAGGATATGTGCGAAAGCCCGTCATCGTTCAGAATGCTCAGCTGCTCCGGTGGTACTGTGAAACATACATATATATATAGTTGAATGTGAGTGGAAGAGAGAGGGAGAGAGAGAGAGAGGGTAAAGGGGGTAAAGGGAGGGGGGTGAGGATGAAATGAACTTTGGCGCCGGGGTGTGCAAAGCGGCCCGCGAGGCGCATTATGAGCGCTTTCATAAGCAGCAGCACCACCGCGCTCTTGGCCCACCCGGGCGTAAGCACGCGCCGGACTCGTAGTAGTAGCAGTAGCAGTTGACTCCCAGCGCGAGCGCGCGCACGCGCGTACCCACCCTCCGCTATGCACGCGGGGATTTTGGGTTGGGTTAGCTTCGATTGGAAGCTGTAGGAGAGAAATTGAAAGGTTTGTTGTTTTGGACTGTGTATCTGGAAAGTAGATGTGGAAAATTGGGCCACTGTAAATTTAAGCCAATAATATTTTTTGTTTATTTTTGTTTTTCTTTTATATTATAAATGGCGCGGGATGAAAAATCACGTTAACTTGTGGAAAATTTGCCAGCAAAAGTTAAAAATTTTATTTAATATAGCAACATTACGTATTTCTTTCTTTCATTTATTTATATAGATTTTCGATAATATAATATTTTATATATACTTAATGCTTATATCATGTTAAGATCACGGAATTTTTTTACATTCTCCTGACTTGATCAGAGAGTCTTGAAGCTTAATCCCCCTACAGACGAGACAAGATGTGATCTCCATCTCGAGGCGAGTTTTTCTTAAGACCGCGTGATAAGAATACCGACAAAGATCTTTTGTCTCGCATATCTTCATTTTCCAATGGATGACTTTCCCCGCTACATTACAGGGTAAAAAGATTGGTTTTTCAAGAAAATCCAGTATGGTTATTTAAGAGAAATTAATAAAAAAAAGGTACAGTTAAATTGGCGTTAATTTAAATTGAATAAAGATCCCGAGATATTACTGTAAATCTTCTCAACATTCTATAAAAAAAAGAACGCGTTGTTGTAGATTGCTGCTATGAAAATCATTTAAAGAACAAATGTATCTACAAAATATACACGTTAGCTTAAGGCAAAATTATCACCTCGCAGTAATTTTCTCTAACCATGCTTGTCTAAATTAAGACACAAAAGGCATCGACGTTTAATTTCGCAACGCGTCGCTGTCTCTCGTACACGCGCGTTATCTTGCCGCCGCCTCGTCCCATCGAAATTCCTGTAGTGCTCGTTTCACGGACGCGGACCCGTGCAGGCTACCATCGCCTCTCCCTCTTACCCTCTCTTACCCTCTCTCACCCTCTTTCTCTCACCGTTTCCACCCCCCACACCAGACTATATACCTATATATACACGCTACAGCTCTCCTTCGCGCTCTCCTCGAGGCCAAGATATTAAATTTGAGTTTATACACGTTAATTGTAAGTTACTTCGGATAAGACTCGCGCGCGCTGTACGAAGTTGCGCTCGACGCGCCTGACTCGAATTCGATATTAGCCCAGGGTGCGAGCGGGCGGGAGAACGCGCGTTCTCTCGAGCCTGAAATTCGACGCGCACACGCGCGTTAATATCTTTGGAGCTCACTGGTAATTTTCGTATGATTGTAATTTCTATGAAGCATCTCGCGCTCAGCGTTAATCTCATTCGCGGGTAACTGCGTTTGCAACGCTCGCACGAGGCGGCGGAGGGGGTGGAAGAGGTATAGAGGCGTTGATGGTGGTGGTAGTAGCTATATGCAGCCCCGGCTTTAACCGGTTTAAGTCCACGACTTCTGTTCTCACGGGTCTTAGGGACTCGCGGGCGCGCGAATTTCAGCTGCATTTAACGTTTCGACGCGGAAGGATGACGGGGGAAGGTGAAAGAGGCGAGGAGGAGGGAGTCAAGGGTGCCTGAGCAGAGGTAGCGGCGTTTAATGCGCTACGCCCGGCGCTACCACTGCCGCAGCATCCACACGGTCCGATAAGATTGATCGCGGACGATGCAAATGAACGATAAGCCGGCGAAGGTGGATAGAGGCTTGGCGTGATGTTTTAGACGCGATTACGCCTGGTTAATTGTGTTTCGAAATTGAAATCGTTTTTCTCCTTGGTTTCTTTTGTGTCTATGTTTTCAAGAATTCAAATTATTAAAAAAAAAAAACAATTAGAAATAGGTGATATATTGGTTTATTAGCTGTGCTCGTCTCTCGAGCGAAGAAGAATTAAATTTTATCTTATAAAGAGATTAAATATTTGAGAAAGAAAGATAATATTTGAATTTTGCGATCTTGCGTGTTCATGATTTCCGGTTCGAGAAAGTATTCACTATAGGAGAATATCCGGAAGTTGTCTTGGCAAACTAATAGGAATAATTAAACATAGTTACTAAATGGAGTATTCACAAAAGTAATGGCAAGGTTCAACAATACCATTAATGAAAAATTCCTATACACAATTCTTCAGTGAAAATTTAATTAACAGAAACAAGCTTTGAGGTGTTGTATCGTTGGCTGCTATATTCTTTCTCTGAATAATAGTAATTTGTATTTACAGCACAAACGAAATACGAGCTCTCTTCATTGTTGAAACTCGGTACAATTCACAACAGCGCCTCACCGAGATAAATATTTTACGGAATGAGCGAAAACGGTAAGAACATTTAATGAAAGAAATGAAGTACGGGGGAGCCTTACTTATGACGGTGAGATTGACTTTGCTGTTGCGCGTCGGCGACAGCTTGAAGTCGACACGGCAGCGATACAATCCTGCGTCGCTCTCCTTTACGTGCTCGAGGTGCAACTTGGCGGGCTTCTCGTCGTGCTTGAAGAAGGCCCGACCACCGAGGCTGTTGTCCTGCCAGTGGTTGCCTGGCGGTACGGACGACTGATCTCGCGAGTCAAAGCTAAAAAAGAAATGAACATATTTTTGTCTCGTTTTTTTCTTACTTTTGCAGTTTCTTGAACAGATGCAAAATTTGAAACTTGCGTTGAGGTTGTTTATATTGAGAAGCAAGTGTAATTTAAAATCGGTTCCAATAGTAGTAATGTTTTATTCTTCTGTACTATAGTTTCAACGATATTAAGGATAACTGATTACTCAAGGCGCTGATAATGCCCTTCACTAAATAAGTGCTTTGCCAAACTAACTCATAACATTTGTTAATTTAAAATAATTGCTCAATCTTTTACTTCTTTAAAGAGTAAGTTTTAAACAAGAAAAAAGTATCAAGACAAAAATGTTTTAAAACTTATTTTAATAATTTCACTGATGCATAAATTCTCCTTCTTAAAGAAAATTGCTTTTTCGTGACTGTGTGCGTAGCCTTTATCTTAAAACCACATTACCTACGCTGATCTAGTAAAAATATTTCTTTTACTTTTTTATGGGAAACTCAATTTATTTTAAATTTCTATATTTTTTATTGTTTTTTCGTTATAGAACAGCAGCAGAACTAACTTACGTATTGTTATGGAACTTAGCGTATCAGTCAGTGTTTGACACCTTTTAGTTCAGAATGTTGACCAGAAAATATTTATAATTTTAAAAATACTTCATGTTCAAGGTTTGTAATATTTTATATCTTATTTGTAGTGGAATTAATTGTCATTATTTAAGTTTTAATCATAATATATTATTTATTAATTCTATGATAAGCTATAATAAACTGAAACAATTACTTTAATTTGAAGAAGATAAACATTAATGAATCAACGTTGATTTGATATCGAAAACAAGAAGTTTTTGCAAATATTTAAAATTTTGACTATATAAAGAAAAATAATGCAAGATAATGAGTAAACTTCGTTTTATTCAACTTTCTTGCACTAATATAGTCCATTTTTAATATAATTCAAATATGACCAGACTACTAAACTTTCTTAATTCGCACAATTAACACTTTCAGATAAGATAAGACCTAACGAAGCATTCCTGGCAGATTGTCGGAAGCTATGCGCAAAACGCTTCGAGGTGTCGTCAATAAAGAGCTAAAATTGAACTGATTTTCAACCCTGTATTATTACTTCTCCGTTCAATCGGACTTTCTCCGGCAATTTTTTCCTCCTCCGCTTTCTTTTGACTCTTTCACTCGGCTCGCCCGCCTTCGCCATCTTACTTTTCTTTCTCCTTTTAGCAAAGTCCAAGTTAATTTGCATTCGTCGGGCAGATGAAAGAAAAATCCGCCTTCCCCATCAAATACGAACAAAAGACTGGGCCTCCGCCCACCCATTCCTACTCCATTCCCTCTTATTCTACGACCAGGTATATATAGAGCACACGAACGACCGAGAGATTTTCCCTCAATTATCCGCCAATCGATCAGAGCGAAATCTTCGCGAGCGAATAACATATCGGTGCACGCGGATGTGACTGCTAAGGATTATACGCTCGCGCGTGTACATCTCGTACCCCTTCCTCTCGACGTTCATCTCCCTCTCTCTCTCTATGTAGGTATATACGCGTCCCCGTGGGATATCGATTGGATCTGGTGAAGCGCGCAAGAGAGGAGCAGGTGTCATTTGGCCTGCGCGTATTTCGCGCTGAATTTGAGCGCGCTCGCGTTACGCCTGTTTTCCGCGCTTTCTCCTTTTTTCCTGTACATGCGATCAGCCTGTACATGCATGTGCAGCGGAAGTGTGAAACGCGGGCGGTTGTTGGTCCCTATACATACGCGAGTACAGTGGGAGGGACAGCGAGGGGAGGGGGAAAATACATGGAGATGAGCAGCGCCAGTGGGTGAAATCGATTACGCGCCGTGTTTAACTTTTTAACGGTTAGGTTAAGAGCGAATTGCCCGTGATTGCTGCAGGACATACGTGTGTGATTATTCGCGATAACAGATGAAATTACAGACGAAAACGATTTATTCCCTTTTTTTTATTAGATCGAATTGATTCGTTTTTATTCTGCAGAGCAATTGACTGATTCCATTTATCCAGACCGCCTTTAATGGAATTTTTTTTTAATAAATTTTTTAAGAATTCGCTCTTGTCTCGAGATTTTGGTTGAGAAAAGTTTGTTTTATTCCACTACGTGTTTAACATTGAAGTTAAAATTAAGAAAAAATTCTGATTTTCCCCAAATAACAAAAGCAATATTAATTTCTTGCAAGAAAAAAGAATTATTATATCAAATATGGAAACTAAATCCAAGTAATAATGAAATTAAGACTGAGTATAAAAATTATGTTAAGATATTAGATAAGGTAATAAAAAAAGCCAAATTAATGTATGATCGAGCCATAATCGAAGATAAAAAAAATGATTCTAAAAGTTTGTGGAATTTTATAAACAAGAAACTTGGTAAAAAATTTAGAAATAGAGATGAAATCGCCTACATTTATGACGA
>JAWWEQ010000045.1:30316651-30372447 GCA_035583055.1 Torymus tubicola | reverse complement strand
ACTAAGATTACCTCTGTGGGATTGCAATGTATTTTGGTTATATTGTAATTACGCTAAGTTACTGGTTAATAAATAAATAATAATAATAATAACATGAATTGCAGATTTAAATGATAAAAGGAAGGTATGATATAAACGATGATGATGATGCTGATTTAATTAGTTTATTGGTACAAACTTTTCCTGTCTATACTAAGTGGTTTAGTCGTCGTACTTGCAGTCATGCTTTTATGTAAAATGTTTATTGTTAGTATTAATTTATGCCCCTTCCAAAAGAACTTTATTAACACAATAATGACCATCAGAACATTTCAATAATTTTTACAAAATAACAAAAAGAAATCTAGAATAAGTAATACTACATCACAAAAAGGAAATCTAGGTAAAAAAAGAAATAAAGAAATAAAGAATATCACTCGAATAGTACTCTATCAAACAAAGAAAATGACAATTCAATCAACATAAGCATTGTATTTGTAAAGTTGGAAGAAGATTTGTACTATATTTTTATTTTGAAGCTTCAAGTTTAAGAAAAAATGATATATATATAAAGTTTACCTATTATATAAATTTATATTATAACTTGAAAGTTACTTTTTAGGATTCAATCTGAACATCTTATTAGGAACTTTGCAAATTAAATTTAAAAAAAAAGCTAGGATAATAGGAAGAATTAAAGACTTGTTTTACTTAAAATTATAGATACAAATTTTTTGAAATATGTTACAAAGGGCTTTTAAAACAGGCTGTAAACAAATTTATATCAAAGGGCTATATTGAAGTGAATATTTCAGAGGTTAAACTCACCAGATTCAACTCGACATGGTACACTTGAATGTGGTTTTACAAAAATAGAAAATTTTAATGTTTTCTACCTAATTATATTAAATTTTAAGAAGAATAACTCTATTCATAGAACGCTAAGGGTATGAGTAAACGTATAAAAATGAAGATTAGCTTATATAACGAATCTTTTAAGTTTAAAAAATTAATACAATATTAAGACTACTATATTAGAATATTCTAATAGACTATTTAACATTTTATAAATTGAACTTAATAAAAATTATTGCCTGATAACTAATAAGTAAGATTATTTTAGTTCATAATTGTATATAGTAAACTTATTTTTTTATTCTTCATAGAACTAGTTTAAATGAACTCGTTATCATCATAGCTTTTTCGCATTAATCTTTTTTACCTCCAGCATGAACTAAACACGACTCTAAAATATTAATTTACTCCTACCTAAATTGTTTTTTGGAAATTTGGTACTCATACAAAAAGAAGGTCAATCCGACTAAAAATTTGCTTAAGAAGATTGTAAATTCGGACTACTTTTTTTATTGCACCACGTAGTACGGCGTTCAGCTTTGATTAATTATTCATGCAAATTCAAATAATGATCATGCTTTAACATTTTCCTAGAATAGTAATTTAAAATTCGCTCGAAATAAAAATAAATTCCGGCGCTTCCTGTGAAACTTTTTGCCCGCATTTTATTACAATTCTACCAGCTTTCCCTGTAACTTACATTTTTCCCAGTCTCTGTTATAAAACCTTCAAGCACTCTCGAAAAATTTTGGTAAATATAGTTACTATATTCCTGTTAATTTCAATTATGCAAATACACCGTTCGCCCCCTGCAATTTAACACAAAACGATTTCCGGGAAAAGAAATTCGAAAGAGTTCAGCGGCCAGTGAGGCCAGGCCTCATCGTGCGGAAGCACCGAGTTCTCATTTCCCTGAATAAACAATCAAATTGGCCACGATTCCAGTGAGGTGGGCGCTTGTTCTCTCCATCTCATTCCCCTCTTTTCCTTTGCCTCTCCCTTCCCTCCTCTCCCACTCTTGGCAACGTAAGTCCGGGGCAATTATTGCCGGAGCGCCGAATGAATAATGAAGACGGCATGCGGACTGTAAAATCGCGATGAATAATTTTCGATGAAAAACGTTTTCCGATATTGGCAATACTCGAGACGAAACGGAGGAAAGGGTCCGATCGCTACGATAGTCGACGCAAACCGCGGTACACTTCATGATTAGGTCAGCAGCGAGGAGCAATCGTAAAGACTCGGACTTTAACGGCTCTTTCAAGCGGCGCGCGAGCGCGATTATATCGCCTCTCTCCTCTCGCGTTGCGCGCGCACGGTTGGCTTTTAATTGATAACGCGATTAACGAGCGCGCGGGAGCAAAGTTCCCGCGGGTGAATGTTGAGCGACGATTAAATCTTACGGAACAAAGTAACTGCGATCGTGCTGATGGTCGCTGGTCGTTTCGTTATCACACGGACGAATGCGCATGGCTCTGTTGGAATCGAAATAACGAAGCGAATTTTTGCACCGTTAATTAAGTGAAAGACGTATAACGTCTTTTCCAGGGCAATTTATTCGTTACTATTTAAAATATTTTGTTAAAATGTAATAATTACGTTAGAATTTCATGAATATTCTCTATGAAAAATTTATGTGTTTCATACCGATAATAATTAAGATATAGTTATGAAAATTTAATCATGATAAGGTCTTACACTAACGAAATAGTACAATGGTTAGATATAAATGTAATTATGATGAAAATACATTTAGATCTGAAATGTGAAAACGAGTTTGACGAGTGTCTACATGTCTGACCATATGTTGACCTTTTCTACTTAAACTTCTAAATTAATATTATAATTTAATTTCTTTTATTTTTTAAATTACTTTTCCATACTTATTACATTCTGTTCGTTTGCTGTACAATTTTAATAGCTCTGAATTGATAAAATTTAACTTTTGAAAATTTGCACTTCCACTTCTATCTCTCAAGTTTGAATGATGAGTCTTACTCAAAAAAGAACCTCGAGTAATCCCTCTCGCGTCGCCCATGCATTATGAGTAATATTTAGAGGGCATCGCATCGACGTATACGTACGTGTATATAGGTGTGTCGATGGGTTCCTTGTACCAGATGACGAGATGCACCCTGTCGCCTGGTGCCGGTGGCTCGACGTCACAGGGCAGCTGCGCGATATTGCCTGCCACCGCCTGCGCGTCGCTCAGCGTCCCTGTAAAGCACAGACATAGCCTTCGTGAGTGCGAAATATTTCTCTCCGTGGCTCCTTCTTCGCGTCCTGCATTCTTTCACGCGTAGGAATGTTGGGGAGCGCGCTCGCGCTCTGCTTCTGCCTCAAAAGGATTCTTTCGCGCGTCACCTCCGCACGGCGAAGTGATTACGTGGAAGTAGACATGAGGATGAGGGGAAACGGGACGCGCGTGGGTGTGGTTTACGAGTTGTAACTCTTGCGTGGCTACACTCGCTCTGCGTGCTTTCATTGCGAGCTGTGGTTATGTGTGACCGTGATTTTGGGAGTTGATGAGTTCGTTAAATAAATTAGCAAAGGTATACGGAGGGACTGGAATTTTACGAGGGTTGAAATTTTAGAAGGTGCGATCGTGCGACAATAAGCAGTTTCATAAATTTTTATGTTGAAAGAAGCACGAAATTCGGGTTTAAATGTATTTACTCGAGAATGTAGATTATTATGGGTTTTATTATTGTGAAAGTTTTTTTTTTAAATGTTGACGCACTAATTTTTGTTAAATGATAGCCTGGAAATTTATTTATTTTCGTAATTTGCTATATAATTGTGGTACATGAATTCTACGAGAGATCCACTCTTATGTATTTCAATATTGCAAAAAATTCCTTTTGGAAAATTTTTTCATGCATTTGTTATAACATATAGGTTCATATTAGTTAATCGGTGATTGCTCTTTTAATATTATATTTGAAATTCAAAACTATACAAAAAATGGTTGCAGAGGTGTGCATTCAAATTTTTTTTTTATTTTTAAAATGTCTAATAGTAGATTTCTTATGGGATTTCCTATATGCATTTTCATAATTTCTCAACTCACCAGGGATTTTTAAACTCCCATGGCTCTAACATCATTGAGATAAGAGCGTGATACTGTGAATTTGAACAAAATTAGTGTCTACAGAAAATTCATATGTTTTTAAATTCAAGAATATAAATTCAAGAATTGTTTTAAAAATAATAAGCTCCAACTTTGAGGTACATTACTTAGGAGGATCGTGTGCAAGCTTCAGAATCATTTATTTAATTCGCTCTTTGAGAATAAGGAACGATGTCATCTGGCTTTAAAGACTGTAAAGTATGTCTTATAAATATTTTAGTCATAATAAAGCATGTTCATAAAAAAGGCACGGTGTAGAAGCTTTTTGCCGTTTAAAGTTTAAAATACGCTCTCTCTTCGCTTCGCTGAACAAAGGTGAATAGTATAATAAAATTAACGCTTGAAATTCTTAACATTTCATAAATTAAAATTCTGTATTATATAACTTGTGTAACTATGATAATTCCACTAGAATTTATACTGTAGTAACATAGGAATAACAGCAATAATTTATTAATAAAACTTGAATAATGTTTCTGTCATATTTCATGTTACTTTAAACTATCTGTTACGTTTAATTCCAGAGAGAAATTCCGAAATACTGTTGTATTCTAAAGTTAAAAAATTAAATTTATATTGAAAAAAGTATGCTATACTTTGCGAGCAAACACCATTGTAAAAGTATATAGCAGAAGCGTTACTTATTTCCGAAAGATGTATACTTCTACTGTATGGCTTTTGGAACATTAAAATTTATCAATCTCGGAAAATACAACAATGTTGTATCAGAAAAAAGTTATTCTATTGATTGTTTAAATAACCGGTATAATTTCTGTAAATAACATTCTTTGTTGATAGAATTCACTCTAAATTAAATAAACATCCAAGACTGTAGCCGTATTACGCATATATTAATTAAGAACGCAATATTCTCCAAATTTTCGCCGACATAAATTGCATTTTTTCCGTCCCCCATTATTTGTGCTTTAATGTTTTAATGAGAGGTGGGGAAACCCGGCAAATATTGTCATTTATATAACAATATTAACAAGCAAAATACATGTATTTACGTATAATAACGCAGCACTTTAGCAGAATTCCCGACCATTACACTTCGTAATTTAATGCTAAATAACGCGCTTCTGCATTTTCCCGCCGCACGACCAACGGTTTGCGGAGGCAGCCGCAGTAGCGCCGTTTTTCACTTTGGCGATGCTAGAGGGACGGAGAAGCGAAGCGGGAGGACGTCGCTTGCTTAAGACGAAAAACCAATCGTTTTAATTAAAAACATTAATTTTCTATTTAGCGTGTAGAGGTGTAGTGAGACTTAATCGCTACTGAAGATAAATTTAATAACCTATTAGATGTATTTTGCATTTTCCCCGTTGCTGAAGCGCGATTTAGCTCACTAAAGCGTACCGTATATTAACGTTTAAAGAAGTATGGGTTACTTTTTAACGAAAATTTAAAGTTTATGGCTATAGGAATTTATAATGCTATGACCTACATCGAGAGGGACATACTGTTTATCGTGGTGCATAAAATATTTTATTAAATATTACTCTAACACATAAATCTAATTTTTTTTTTTAATATTTTGAGTAATAATATTTCAAAAGTAGTTTTAGAATGCAATATCTAATTAGTATGTAAAAGTCTCCGCGCGGTGATTGACAACTCTAGGAGTGTATTAAGTACACTATTATTTTCATCTAAGTTTGAGAAATCAAGTTTCGGCCACTCAATCGAACAAATATTTCATCATTGAAAGTTAAATGTTTTATTTTCCGATGAAAAGAATACAATTGTCACGTTAGTAATTGATGACTGCATATTGACGATCCTTGGGCAATAAAATGGAATGTCGAGTAATATCGTTGGTACAAAACGTTATTTCATACTTGAATAAATGACGTGTGATTGGTCAAACGACAATTGCGACTATGTTAGCGGGTATTAAACGTTTGATGGGACATTTCAATTTTGCAAACTGACGTGATTAATAATCGATTGCGGTGTATGAAGTTCATTGAATTTCGTGGACCATAAGGAATCAATGAAATGGAAGATTATCTGGAATTAAATTCTAAAATTAATTTGGATGATAGTTGTATTTTTCCCATCTGTAAAATCAAAATAAATAATGTAATAAAACAAAATTTTTTCTTAACAAAGTGATAGATGAAATCTGTCATAACAATAAGATCGTTTTGGTTAGTTGTTGTAGACGTAAGTATTTAGAACTGAATAATGAAAAACTATGAGAAATATTTCATTACCATATATTTGTCAAAATGTTATTATCGTTTAATTTAAGTTGCTAGACAATAATTTTTAAATTGAAATTAACTTGATCATCGTGTTCACATAACCTCAAAAACAATAAATAAAAAAAAATAAATAAAATAAAAATATATAATAGAATGTATCTAATAAAATTTAAAAAAAACATTTCAAGTCTTCATTTACGTTTGTTTTTCACCTCAAGTATTAATTCTTCATAAACTGAATTTTTACAAGAATAAACCGCATTATTATCAAACCACATCAGTGTAAACGCAAATATTATACCAACATCAAGCTTAACCTCATAATTATGATGATACGACGGTACGCACGTTCGCGATAATATTATATAAAACATTCCGTCTCTTCGTTCTACGTAAAACCTGGACGAATGGAACTTCAATAAATTATTATTCGAAATCGTCATAAAATACGTAATGCCGGGGTTCTCTCTTGCGTGCACGTACCTCTGAAATATCGCACGAGCGAGAGCGAGCGACTGTTCTCTCGCAACTTGAAAAAATTACGCGCGTTCACATGTATATGTATATATAGACGCGTATGGGGCGTGTAGGAGACTGCCACCTCGGCTCACACCCACCGAGTCATACATAAAAGATCGGCTGAATAATTCTCACGCGGCGTGACGCCACGGCAAACGGACTATTTCATGTGGTCCCCCTTTCATCGAACCCACACGTATGAGGGCTGGTAGCCTGAGAGAGAGAGAGAGAAAGTGGGATTAGCGCGTCCTCGCGTACGTCCCATCAAAAGTAGCTTCCCTGCTACTGTACGAGGAACGAGAGAGAAAGAGAGAGAGAGAGAGAGGGGGCAAAGAGCGACGGCTTATCAGAAATGCCCGCCGCGAAAAATACATCAAATGCTTTGTGCGCGCGTTACGAAAGGGATCGGAGAGAGGCAGAGCGCGAAAGAGAGAAAGAGAGAGACTCAGTGCCGATTAAATGCGAATCTGACACGGCTGAGCCAAGTCCTACTGTGTGTGTGGGGTATATGCGCGTGCGCGCGTTTTACACGTCCGAGTTTTATCGCGCGCGCGCTCACTGGGGCTTTTTGACGCGCGAGAGCGCGACGACGAGCAAAAGAGCTTATCTGCATAAATACACCCCGACGGGTTTCCGAATAAAGTTTCCGGCGAGTAACATATACACGCACGCGCGCACACACACACATATATATGTATACACACGCGCACGCGCTTCAAAGCCGCTGCGTCGGACGTGAGGAAACGAGAGAGCGAGAGAGAGGGTACACACCGGTGTGACGGTGGCAGCTATAGCGTATAACCCTAGCGCTGGTATCATTCATATTCCGTAGCGCGAGTCGTCCCATCAGGCTCGTCGCTCTTTCGTACCATTTTTTTCTCGTTCTGCCCTCACGCGCGTACCTCTCAAAGGGCTGCGCGCGTTACGTGATCGCCCCGAGGATGGACCGAAAAGTCTCCCGAGAGTTAGCGCCGACGTTGCCGCGAAATTTATGCGACGACGATTTTCCTCTTTCGTAGGTGTATATACGTATAACCCGTGCGCCTGGTGTCTCGATGTTTTTATACCGCAACTATGGATCTATATATATATATATATATATACGCCGATAGCAGGCGCTGTAACACCTCGGCTGAGCTCCTCTCACTCTCTTTCTCCTTCCTCTCTATATATACCTATACTTGCGCGTGCGCGTGAGTGGCTGCTGCAGAGTGGTAAGAGGGGGAGAGCGCTGTGTGTTTTTGCACCTAAATAGCCTCCGATGGGATTATGCTAAGCGATTAAATTTTGAGCGTGTGTTTACCCTGCCGAGCGACCTGCCACTGTGTATATATATATGTGAGCGCGCACACTGTCAGTTCTGGATAATGGATTTTGCCGGGAGCGTGGAAGAGAGAGAGAGAGACAGAAGAGTGTCATGTTAGCAGCTGAGTATGTATGTGTGTATATATATGCTAAAAATGTTTTTAGGATCCAAATGATAGAGCCCGTGTTTTGCGGTTTAATGTAATAGACTTTGGTTATGCAGATTTAACTATCTAAAGCGTTACCAGCAACCGTTAGCACCGAAGCGACACGAAGGTGTATACACACGGCAATTTTATTAAAGTCTTTTTTACGAGAGATTTATTAGGGTGCGCGCACACGCGCGTGGTGGTGTCACTCGCTATATGTATATATATATATATATATATATATATATATGCAGCTTTGTGTATTTTTTTGCTCCACCGCTATACACGCTCGTTATGTATGTATGTATATATACAGCCCATGTGATATCCAAAGCGAAACTAATTGCTTATGCTTGTAAATTGGTTAAGTGACTCGGGTAGAACGACTATAGTGTCTACTCTTTTTCAGACCTCATAAATCTTGCAGTGAGCGTGTAGAGATTTTTAGTTAACATAAAATTGGAAAAATATATTCAAAGGTATTAATATTATTATTGTTGTGACAATTTTAACAGCCCGTAAATATATTATACACGTATAATATGAAATTTTATGCCCAGCTACCATCAAAATTTTATGAATTTTCACGTGTTACCATTAAATTTAATACAAAACGTGTATCAATTAATTTCTCGTTGTCAAGATGCGTAATATATATTAAACGACAATTTGCACAGTGATTAAATTAAAAAAAAAAATGTGCGTAAACTATACAATACAAATCTTTTTTACTTATATTAAGCAAACACAGCAGCTTACAATTAGAAGAAAGAGCGTCAATTCCGTAATGAGGTGGCTCAACATGGCGGTATTTCGGTGCAAAAACAAAAAAGAAAATAAAAAAAAACGAAACTGCAGGCGACAGCGCGTATCTCCTCGATTACATCCAACACAATTCCGTCCCCTGTGCTCTCTCGCGAGTGACGCGCGCGCGCGCGGAAGCACAAATGCCAAGGGCCGTCCGGAAGACGTGTGACTCTCCGCGTGAAAGGATAAGAAAGAAAGGAGCACCATGAGTAAAGTGCAGCGTGTATATATATATATATATAAAAAGCGTGGAGTGCGAGAGAGGAGGAGACTTTCAACGAGCGGTGGTGGCGGCGAGTAGCGACCGCCTACTTTTTAAGGCAGCTGAAGTGCTTTGAGCGATCCTTTCTCAACCCTCCCTTTCCCTTCTCACTCTTTCTCCCTCCCTCTCTCTCTCTCTCTCTCTTTTTCTCTCTTTTACTCCCCTCGTCCTTATAACAAGACTTTAATTAGCTAAATTGATTTCGCGCCATAAAGGTACCGGGAATCTATAATGGCACGCGAGTGGGGAGTTGCACTTTGGTCGGAAGCTTCCTCTTCCCCTCTTCTCCTGCTCACTCCTTTGTTTACCTTTTATAGCGTCTATCGCTTCCTTTTGCGCGCGCGCGCACGATCCTATCCGACATTTTTTTCACTTCCTTCGGGCGCTTTACTCTCTTCCCGATACTTTTCTTCCTTTAACATTCTTGAACGAGGCATTGATTGGATTTTTTGTGCCGAAGCTATACTTATAATCCAGTGCAATGGATCGCACTCTTTTTTCCCCTCGACGGTTGTTCGACGAATTCGCGAGCACAAACTCCTTATTGTATAATTTGAAGAATGTGTAACTTTGTTAAATATATTAATTTAAATTTATTATTACCGGAAATTAATGTTGTAGAAATTCCTGGATAAAATCTTCATTCTTCTCTTTTTATTTATTCGATATTTAATTAATTTAAATCGATATTCACTAATTTAATATTACATATTCCGATCTGGATAAGTTATTCTCGGAAGCATTTGAATATCAGCGCTCGCACAGTAAAACTATATTTAATCTGAAAATTTAATTTCACATACTAAAATAGAATTCTAATTTCCTTAAATTTTATATATTTCAATTATTGTAAGTATGAAAAAACTTCAAAACTATTGGCAAAATGCAATAAATAAGAACAATCTTTCATCTTTCTCATTTTAAAGTGTCTGATTAAATCTATATAATGAAGTACTTTTATACTTGAAAAAGTTCGTCTGATTCAATTTACGACACAATATAACGACTTTATTAGATATATAATATAAATATAAAAAAAAGAGAACGAAATCGACGAGTACACACGCTTCTATTCCATTATATCATAATATAAATTTTACCGTCTGTGTGTATCCTCGGCAAAAACTTGGAAGCTCGCACAGAGTACATAAATTTCCCGCCAATATAAGCCAACTCGCGCGCCGTGTGCGAGGGAGACGACACTATACAGCGCTCACAGGAGCGTCAACTCAGCCGTGAAAGAATAACACACGGTGAGGAAAAACGAAAAATCCCTAGCGAAAGCAGAGTAAAACCAAACCAACGCGAGGTAGAAGAAGAAGAAGACGACTACGAGGACGATGAGGTAGAAGTATAGGGAGGAAGGTGGGGGAGGGACGGAAGCTTCTGGGCGAGATGAGAAATTCATCGACGCTCTTTCGCGTGCGCACACGCAAGATAAAAGCAGAGAGAATAAACGCGGGTGTATAGATATGTGGGCATTGGTATGTAGGTAGGACATTGTGTGTGTATATATATATACATGATACGACGATGCGACAACTGAATGTGTACACACAACGTAGAGGCAATGTTTACAGATATTACATTCCCCCGGTCGTTCTCGACTCACCGAGTACACACCTCTTCAATGGCTCGTCTAAAAAAAAGGACAGAGAGGGAGGTAGAGTTGGGGCTGAAGAGAGGAGAGAGAGAGCAAGAGACCGAAGGGGAGATGCGCACAGGTGACGTACGTGCTCTATCGCACCACTCGAACTTCGAATCAGCGGGTGGAAGGGCAACAGAGCGGCACCGTAACCAACCAAGCGGATAGAGAGAGTGCCGCAGAGAGGGAGAGAGAGAGAGCGTAAGTACAAGCGAAGCGCTCAAGAGAGTTCGGACGAAGTTTCGGACCGAGACCTGTGTGCGTGAGTATAGGTATGTGTACGTGTGTACGTGTGTGTAGGTGGCGAAAAGGCAAGCGGCAGTCGTGCTGGTAATGGTAACTATCCTCCATCGTCCCGTTCGCGCGTGCTACTTTCGCGGAAAGCCCGCAGAGCGCACAGAGTGTAATGCGCGCACAAGGGCCTGAAAGCTCCCTCGGATAATTTCAATTCCGGGGTATATTCTTCTGTCGGCACACATCGAATAATAATATTTGACCCCAAAGGGGATAGGAACGAGAGAGAGTGGAAGGAGGAAAGTAAATTATCCGATAATTACGCTGAGCGAAAGGGGTCGAGTTTGAAGTGAGCTGCCGCTCCCCGAATGTGAGAGCGTACATACAAGCGTATATACACGACGGACGCAGAGAGAACTATATAGATGCGCGGGTGAGTGGCCAGCGATTGTGGTGAAAGAGTCGAAAAGCATACGAGTGCACGCCCTTTACGGCCCCCTACTCCTGTACATATGTATATATACGTACGATCAAAATGGAGCTGCTGCGCATAAAGTTTTCAGGATACTCGGCCGATCGTATGCTCTCGGCTGCTCGATAACGTGAAATTTTTCGGGATCGTAGCTATTTTTTCGCGGCCTCTATAAACAACGCCTCGAGGAGGGGGGGTTGGTTTTTTCATAGGGCGAATAGAGAAAAGGGGGGTGGGGGCGACTGAGGGTGTGCTCAACGAAAGTTTACCGATGGAAAAACACAGAGAGAGAGAGAGAGATGAGAGAAAGAGAGTGGGTGGGTGAGAGATAGAAAAAAAAGTGGCACAGGGCGAGCGACACATAAAATATTGCCCGTACGGGCGTATACTCATTGATGCTCGTGGGCCCGATATTTTTGCGTGGCCGCTCGCGCGTGTGTCGTGTGTACGATATGCGTAGTGTGTATATATATACGATGATAGTGCACGACTATGTGTGTGTGTGTATATACTGGGAAAAAAAGCGCGTGATATGGGTTTGGTACTATATATGTATGTTTGAAATAGAAAGAGCACAAGCTGCGGGTTAGAGTTTTTGCCGATGTTTGCATGGGCTACTGGAGGGAGGATTATTAGTATTGTTGTTGGTTCTTTTTTGGGAAGGCTGAAAGATTTTTTAGAAGTGCGTTATGGATGATAGAAATTGTGGAAAACTGGGGAAACTGCAAAAATTATTATATAGTGATTTTTAATAAAAGTAATGGGGTCTTGGTTTCGTTCGTACTTTTTAAAACTTTCTATTTTTTTTAAATTTAATAATGCGTAAGTGTGTATTAAAAATAAATGTTTTAGCGAAACTTTTTAGTTAAGAAGTACAATTAAATAGTATGCTATGCTATGCAGTTTTGTTTTCACATTATCTTATAATATTAAATATACTTTTGAAGTATAACTATCAAAATACACTCATAAAAAGTAATAATAAATTTGTACGATATTACCTATTCATATTTGTATAATTTCAAGCTTAAAAAAAACATAGAAAAAATAAATATTTTAAATTGAAAGTAAATTTTAGTTATGAATACATGAGGTAAATAAAAGATTAAAACAGATATTTTTTTAAACACAATGTAAAAATAACTTTAATTCTGAAAAAAACTACGTTCAAATTGCTGTTAATTGAAAGTTAGAAAAAGTACTGAAAATATGTATGAAATTCTTGAACAATGTGATAGTATCAAATGTTCTAGTAGTGACTTCATATATTTATCACATAATAAGAACTTCAATTATAATTTAAGGATCGACAATACTTGTATGATAAGAAGACATGAAAGAAATACTTGAATTCAAATATACTAGAAGAAATTTGGTATAGTTTATTGATATTGTTGTTGGGAGCAATAAGTTTAATCACCACAGCAACTACCATCGTTTCCATTTCACCTGTACCTTTATTTTACAATATTGCGACCATATAAAGTATTCGCAAATAAATCTTTATTACTTTAATATATACATAAAATAATATCACATCAACTTTGAAAATAAAATTGAAAAAATTACTCTTGGCTTAAATAAATACAAAAAAAAAAATAACATAATTACAACCCTTTGAAAAAAGTACCTTGCGAAGGCAATCGACAGCGCGCTCGAGAGCGTGTGTCTTTTTTTCCTTTTTCTCATAGACAACGCACTTAACCATTAATTCCTACACGAATCTGCTTTCTGCCTGTACATCCTCGTTTATAATTGTCTTGTTGAATTCGGGGAAAAAGTATATATATATACACCGACGCAAAAAATACACGTCGCAAGCTCTCTGTTACACTCGACGCGCCAGATAGTGACGTAAACTTTAATGATGCCTCGTCCTTTGACGACATGTATCCACCAAAGAAGCTACGTTGATAATAATAACTTCGGCGTACACGGCGCGAAAGAGAGAAAGAGAGCCGGAGACGCGAAAGGAAATCGTCGAGTCCCAAGCGGAAGGGAAAAAAGCGCGAACGCGTAGGTGTATGGGTATATATGTGTGTTCGCACAGAGGGGAAAAGCGAGAGTTCGAATCAGCAGACTGTGAATTAATCGCGCGCGCAAAGGTTAAGCGCATGATCGCATTGTTAGTTGCGCCGTGACACTGACGACGGCGGAAGGGAAAACACGAGGAGACAAAGAGGGGAAACAAGGTAGAGAGAGAGAGAGAGAGAGAGAGAGAGAGAGAGAGGGATGAGTGAAAGAGAGAGAGAGACATGGATGGTTGATAATGCTCGATAATACTCTAGGAGAAAACGAGCTGCGGGAGAGAAGTGAAGAAGAGGAAGAGCGTGTAATACCCGTGTAGATTCGATGAAGAGTGCTTTTCTCGCGGCGGTGGCTGTGTATATGTATATATAGCAACGCTGCTGCAGAAGCGCTCGCGCGCATATACACACGGGTAGGTAGGTACATTAATTACGAAGATGTTACATGCATGTTGATGCGAGCAAGCGAGTATAAGCGAGCTCCCCCTTGCGAGCGTACGCGCACGCGCGACGCATACATAAATACAGTATGCATAAAGCTCCACTATACGACGACGACGACGAGCGCACGGTGCCTCTTCACTTGGCGGCCGGGGCCTGGAGATAGAACGAGAGAGAGAGTGAGAGAGAGAGAGAGAGAGAAGGGGTGGGAAACCTTCTCGATCTCGCGCCCTTGTCTCGCGTTTTCCTGCGTATACAGTTCGTTTTTCTCCTTCTGAAAGTATACGCGCGCGTGCCGACGAGTTCGTGTGTATATATAGCTACCGAGTAATTTGAATAGACGCGATCGCGTGGCTTTAAATTTTCCCGCGTGTTTTTTCGCTTTCGCCGCAAACAATGAATTTATGCAAATCTTTTTAAATTATTCAGCGGCGTTCTTTTTCTGCGCCTCGGTGTTTTTCTCCATTTGCATCTACGTTTAAATGATTGCGTAATTATTTTATCAGTTTATTTAAATGTTCAGAGCTTTTCAATTGGTTTAATTAGCTTGATTGGCATTGATATTTCCTTGAAGTGTGCTGTCGATTTCTTTGATAATTGTTTGCTTTGATTTTCATATATATATTTTATCAGATTGTATGTACCTGTTCGATGCGAGTATTTTTTCAAGTAGCCGTAGAAACCTTCGAGTTTGAAGCGTTTTATATAATAATGTTGAATTTCAATCTCTTTAAACGAGCTATCGTAAAGGGAAATGCCAATAACAGAAAAATTATTTTAGGGTTGAAGTTACGTATGTCTGTTTTATTTCGAGAAAAGAAATCTTGTATGTGTATGTACATTTTCAAATTATCAATTATTAATTATAACGTGACGGGCGGATCGGTTATGTCTAACTGTATCAGGATATAACTCTGCGAGAAAGACGAGTATTCTTTTATTCAATTATTTATCTGAAAATTTTCGCTTGTATAACAAGACCTATTTAATATTTTTCAATTTAAAAAGAATTTCATTATCACAGTTTACAATATATTTAAACTAACTTCATAAAAAGTTTCATAGCGATGAAGCATTTTTGTTATAGTGGTCGACATCATTAGAAGAAAAATTCTATATGACTACCTGGAATTAGCGGATATACTATATTTATTTTAATTTAACAATTAAGAAATAACGTAAAATTAACATTATATCCGTTAGTTATGTTTAAATACGAGGTAAGTAATTAATAATAATTCATTTTTATAAAACTATTACCGAAATGTACGGAATTTCGAGACGCTCAGTTATCAGTATTTTTTATTTTACCCTATTCTTTTTGCAATCACTGATAAAATTAATGACATTCAAGTTTTTTTTTGCAACACGCACACGCGCGCACATTTTCATTTTTTACGAAATATTTTAAAACAAGTGATACTAAAACGAAACATTCGAGATAAACAAGTTTACGTACACACGGATGCAGGTGCGCACTTATCTCTCGAGTAACGCTGTCGCTTATACACGTCGGCGTAAAAAGGAAAAAAAAAGTAAAAGCGAAAAAGAGACTATACACCGCGCATGGAAAAATTTTATTTCACATTAAAACAGAGTTGAGACTCGGGTCGAAAGTAATAATGTAGACACGATCGGATCAAGGTAGTTCAGGAAAAAATATATGGTTTCATCGATTGAACGGACACTGCATCTTTTACAGCGATACCTACAGGGCCCGATTCTGTTGAGATTATTGTGAAACACGCCTCAATTCTCTCCTTCGTGGAAAGGTATACTTGCATTTTGCACGTCCCAGGCTTTTTGCGCACGTGCGCGTATATACCACTACCACCGCCACGTCCCACTCTTCTCTCTATTTACAGTAACCAGTCGCCGCGCTCTCTCTCTCTCACTCTCTGCGTCACTGCATTTCTTCCCACCGGCGCACCATCGCCTATCCATTGTATCACCGACGGACAATGGCCGAGGTGAAATTTCGCAAATTCTCACAAACCCGCGTTGAAAATTTAGAACCAACTGTTCCGCGTGCGAGCGTGAAATGCATTTTTATTGTGTTATTTCAAACGGTGTATGCCTGACTGTATGTGTGTATACAGACGAAAAGGAATACGGAATAGCGCAATACAATATCAACACTTTTTCGGGGCTTGGAAAAATGTGAGAAAGCTCAAAATTTTGTGATATTTTTTTTAACTACACAATATGTGTGTGACGTCAAAATTTTCTCAAAAAACCATACAACAAAAAAGGCACATGCGGTAAGAGTATCAGTTATAATTGAGAAAATTTCTTACGTAATTTTGTTTCGTGAACAATATACATTACAAAAGTTTTTCCATTGAATATATATTTATACCGTTATTATTCTCTCTGTCTACGAACGCAATTATTATGGTTCTACCATTTTTTTTCTCATTATATACATAATTTTTTCAAATTTCAGAGATTTATGAGAATGTTACTACGTAATATCTTTTAATTGAAAACTTTTTATTGTGCACAAAGGACGCGGTTAGAAGAAAATTTTTTAATATTTTTTAAATATAAAATCTTATATATAAAACATAACGCAATCTGAATACTTTGAAAAGAATTTCATTAATATTTTCTGTTTTTATTAGAATTTGGTTTAAAAAGTCTTGGTTAAAAAAATCTCATGCGTAAAAGTATATATACACGCCGCATAAACTAAATCTGCACGTAGCGTAAAAAAGATATGAGCAGCCTCGGGTCAAAACACTTTCATATCTTTCATATAACACAGTAAACTTTCATGTCTTAGGTCGATACATTGTCGCAAACTCTAAATCTATCAAGCGCAGAGATTTCCACCAATCGCATAAAGTGCTCGATATATATACATATATACACACACACACTGTGTATCATCTTTTTATATAGAAAAAACCTTATATGTCCTCACGGTAATACGCTATATTGCGAAAGAGCACGTAAGTTATCGATCACTTTAAACAACATAAGTATACAATATCGAAAAGCTCTATACAGACATATATCGTTTATTACGAAAAATTTCAAACCAACGCTACTACCTCTGCATTTTATATAATACTTGAAAAACGAAAGAAAAATCTACACATTATACACGCTGTATGTGTTGAGCACACAAACTATAAAATTATATAACCCCGAATAATATATATAAAACATTCTGCATTATACTACTCGTCCTCTAAATTTCCAAAAATCAAGCTGCCACACCCCACGGTAATATCGGTACGACGTGATGAAACCCACATCAGACTCATCTCTCTCTCTCTCTCTCTCTCTCTCTCCCTCTTCAAGCGTCCACCAGTATCAAATTAAAATCCACATTCGAAATTCACTCCCTCTCTCTCTCTCTCTCTCTTCCGCACTCAGGTTGGCCCCACAGCGCAGTCGCTCGAGCATCCCCGTTGTGAATAAACCGACGTCGTGTGTGCTCTCTCTCTCTCTCTCAATCCCGAGGGACCGCTGTCGCAGGATATCCTTTGAATTAGTTTATCATATTCCAAAGGCCATGCGCACCCGTCGAAAACCTCTTTCGCGGCGGCTGCTCAACGCGCGAATTGCCCGACGTCCGGACGCGCGCGCGCAAAAGCTCACTTCTCACATATATATATACACGTTCTCAAGGTTTGACCTGCTGGCATGTCCCGTGAGGATTTTCCCCTGAGCCTCGTCGTGTATATGTGAATACGTGTATATATATACGTGTGTAGAGGACCACACAAACATATACTCACTACGTTTATGCAAGCGCGCAGCAAATAATACCCGCGGCTCCTCACTCGCGTCCTCTCGGGCGGCGCGCGCGCGTGTCTCTTTCTTTCGGTACGAGGCATTGTCAGCGCGAGCGCACGGAGGCTGGCTGTCGAGACACGACGCGAAGGCTCTTCGTCTAATGGCGAAGTGTTTTTAAATTAAGGCTCGCGACGAGAGGCGGCTTTGAGATCCCCGCTCATGTGCGGCTTTCTCGCCTCGGCTTTCCTCTGTTGTCGAGTCGCCTGCCCGCTCGCACACCCACGCTTTCATTTTGCATTACGCGTAGATGTGTGTAGTTCGTTCTCTCTCTCTCTCTCTCTGCATCTCTATGTTTCTATATGTATATATACATGTGTACGTGTGTATACTACGGCGTCCCGTTTAATTTATGGAGTAATGCGCGCGTGCGGCTGCCGGCGCGCTCTGCTGTCAGTGAGATTATTTTGTTCGCGACTGCGCTGGAACCGTGAGCTCACACTCGTGCACTACCGCCACGCCAGCCGTCCACTTACGCGTGATGACTCAAGCGCTGCCGCGCGTATATATATATATACGCCGACGCGTGTTTTTTTTCAAGTGCACGCGGAACTTTTTTCATCCCCCCCGTCGTCATCGCTCTTTCTCTCTCTTTCTCGCTAGCTCTCCGTATACAGCAGAAAAGCAAAGAGTGCGTATGTTCGTATTATATTTTTGCGCGCGGGTGTTGCCATGCCTAATTTTAATGCTTTTTGTAGTGCCGCACCGACGTTGAGTGGAATACACTGTTATGGAAATTCGTTTTAGTCCCGTTAATTTTCAGCCGTATAGTTAAATTAGCTAATTATCAGGCCAAAAATGCTCGAGCGCTCTATTATCAAATGTAGTTATCTTCTCGGTTTAATGAGATCATAGTGTTTAATCTCAAATTTCGCCGGATCGAGACGCTATCGAAAAAACTGTTAATGTTCTGATACATTTGCAATGCCACTTAAAAAGTATTATCGTTATGATTGTTACTGCGATTGTTTAAGTCTAAAATTTAAGAAGCACTGCAATATGTATAACACGTTACTGACAACTAAAACAAAAAATATTTTAATCTATCGTGTCCAAATCAATAATATTCCACAGAGAATAACAATTTTTTTTTGTGCGTGGAATTACTTATCAAACCAAAAAATTCATCAAAAAAAATTATCAAAACCTAGAGATCAATCAAATTGTCGATTTCTCGTAAAACCCATTAATAAAACTATAACTTGATGTTTGATATTTGAAATTTCACAGTACTAACAGAGTATTTTTTCACGTGACGTCGCTAATGAAAAAACTTTCAATAGTACCGTCTCGCTAACGATTATACTATTAAAAGCTCGCTCGAACCATTGCCATAAAAATTTAGCATTCTCACCGCTAAAAGGCAGCGCGCGCGCGCGTGCGTATATGAAAGCGTGTAGTAGTAGCAGCAGCAGCAGCAGCAGTAGCACGCACGACACGCGAACGACACACGCTGCGGGGGGTGCGAAACGGCGCATCAAAAACCGCCAAATCAAAACGAACACCCCCAATCGACGCGGTCGTCAAGTCCAATCAACGGGGGCCGTGCACACACGCGCCAGCGAAAAACACACGAGCAGCGGTGCGTAAATTCTCGCTCGTGCTTTCAACTCGTCCCCCTTCATCCCCACTCACTATACGACTGAAACGCATATATACAAACCCACGCCTTAACTCTCACTCGTATTGCCCTTTCTCTCTCACTCTCTCTCTCTCTCTTTCGCACAATAACCAACGTTGACAAGCGTTCGCACAGCCTCCCCATATATATATATATATGCTAGAAAGAAGCCATCACTCTGGTGAGCCGATAATAACCGTAATCCTGTCTCTCCATCTCTTTCTTCTTCCTCTCACTCTTTAAAACCGTCTCCACGTACGTGCGCACCGCTTGAAAAACCATTAGCCACGCGCGGAAACTATTACAATTACCGCGCGTATTATTTCGTGTTTTAGAGTGGCAAGCGTACTCTATATAGGGTGGGGAGAGACCCTGACCTCCCAACAGCTTCCACCTCCCCTTCGCTTGCAGTGCAGCTATACATGTAAGTACTACGCCCGGTAAATACAGGGAGAGAGGGGAGGCACACCTGGGGCGAAACACACGTTACTGAATGGAGAGCAAATTAATGGCATATGGACTTTTTGACGAAAAATAAAGCGGTTAGAAAAAAAAGGCGGGAGAGAGAGAGAGAGAGAACCACAAAGCACGCTTGCTCGCGCCTACTTTGCCGCTCGCGTGTAGTATATATACTCGTATATAGTGCGAGCGGGCGCACTTACGCGCGCAATTTTGACGCGCGTCATATGCGTGATTGCAGCGGCGCGTCGACGCTGGGAGTCTCACGGAAAACAAAGGCACGGTAAAGACAATGAGACTATTTTGTGACTTGGTGAGAGTGAGAGAGAGAGAGCGAGAAAGAGTACTGCTACACTAGTACCGAAGGGGGAGTTGTGCTAGGGCAAGCGCGCATTGCACGAAAAATCGAGGGGGAGAATGCAGTGAGCGGCCAGGAAGCCGGAATTGCAATCGCCTTCTCTTTGACGCTGCAACTAGAATTTTCTCCCTCTTTCTCTCTTCCTCTCTTTCTCTTCTACTCTTGTTCAGACCTTGACTAAAGGGAATCGCTGGAAAAGCGAATTTTTTTACTCGGCAAAGATCCTGGGTCCCGGGCCTCCCTTTTTGTTGAAAATGACTTTTTCTCGCTCTCTCTCTCTCTCTCTCTCTTTCTCTATACCCATCTCGTTCTCTCTATCTCTTCCCTAGAGAAAGTTCAATTGACGCAGAGGAATCCTCTCTCTTCGACGACGACGACGACGATGAGAACTGAGTGCACGTGCGGTAGAGTCAGATGGGCAGCGCGGGGGAGGATAGGAATTATTTTCTTCGGTAGCTCGCAAGGAATGTCTTGTGGTGCGAGAGGATAATTGGCAATTAAAAGCGGCTAGGCGCTCTCGTTCTCGCGTTCGGAAGGCTATCTATACATATATATATATATACACACGTGTGTGAGTACGTCTGCAACCCTCAAAGAAATGCTTCGCTCGGCTATGATTGCTCGTTTGTGTCTGGCTTCGAGTGTTTCGAGTGGGTGCCACCGCCGATCGATTGCCGGAAGAGAGAAAAAGATAGATAAAGAAAGAGAGATAATTTTCACTCGTCGGAGAGAGAGAGAGAGAGAGTAGTTCATACGAAAGGGAGGGAACAAAAAAAATTGAGGTTTTCGCACGGAAGTGTAGTGCGGTGCCATTCCCGGCAGGCATCAGCGTTCGAAGGGCCGTGAAATTCTGTAGGAAAATGCCCTACGAGCGTTTGCCAAGCCAAGACGAAGGAGGAAAGAATTGGCGGGGATCGGACGTCCAAAAGTTTGATGCGCATCTCCCGGTCGGCGTGGGAAACTCAAGCAAAGTGGAAAACAGCGCCGTAATGCAGTAATCATTTCAAGAGTCAGTTTGAGACTGGCTGCCGCAGCTTCTGACGCTCGTGCTACTGCTGCTGCTGCTTATCTGCAGTCGGTGAACTTTTGCCACGGGCACAAGAAAACACATATTTTGAGAAGCTTCGAAGAGAAGAAATGAAATTCTAAAGAAGTGTGTGCATCAGTTTTATGGACACATAGGAATATATATGCAAATATAAATCTTACAATAGAATAGAAATTTAAAAATTGATGGAAATTCATATGGGAGTCAGAGAGTCTAGTGAATTGTTATATAAGAATTTAATGATGCTTACAAAACAAAATTGTAAAATAAAAATAAAACAATTTCATATAACTAGAGAATTAACAAGTGAAATCCAATCGGACATTATAATTATAACTAATGGACTTTAAGCATTATGACGTAATAATTAGAAAAATCTCGGGGTTATAAATTGATGAGACGTATTAAGCGATAAATAAACAATGCGCACGAATTAATATACGAATAAACTTATTAATAGTTTATTTGATATCGATAACTTTTAATAAAGAACTAATTAATATGAATAAATTTCATTAGAGCTTCTATCGCGACTATTAATAATATTCATAATGTACGTAAGACTACATTAAGAATAAATATTTAATTGACACACACATGCCTACGATGCAAAAGCCCAATCATCATTCATCATGAATAATTAGAAGCCATCAGTTCAGGTTTAAAGCTCGCGAAAATTCAATTTCAGTTTTCCCCCATATTCAACCACAACAAATTTTTGTATCTCGCTATTTCAATATCCATTTTTTTGCAGTTACCCAGTGGCATGCCAGCAAAGGGGTCGTCAATCCGGGATACCTCGCGTTCTATCTTTTCCTCGTCCTCTCTTTCTCTGCTCTAGTCGCACTTTTGAGAGCTGAAATCCCTTCGTAAAAGAAAAGAAAGCCGAAAGAGCTTCGGCAGCTCAGTGGCGCGCAGCCGCTCGTACGCGCGCTCGTATCGTCATATAAAAAAGCGATTTATCGCGAGAATCTTTAAAGTCAGGGGCACAAAGGCATCAAGCCTCGCCACATTCAAAGCTCGCGTCTCAGAAAATTTTACTACGCACTCGCGCACGCGGTAACGAAAATAGAAGAAGAAAGAAAAAAAGACTGAGAGACCTGAGCGCGCGCGCGCGCGTAACTCGTATACCGAGCGAGCGAGAGAGAGAGAAAGACCTAGTGCAGCACGCGCAGCCGCGATACGTGTTTTTTTACGGCTAGCGTAAAAAACCTGGGGTTGGCCGGTATATGGAGAGAAAGAGAGGGATGGAAGAAGACAGAATGACAGCGGACTATATAGAGCCTCCGTCGATGGTGCTTTAAAGTTTTTTAGCCGAGACGTTCGCGTGCGGTGCTTGCACGCATATACCCGCGCACGATAGAGAGTATATGAAGAAGACTGAAGGCTGTCGCGGTTGAGATGTTTCGTTCGACGTAAATATCACGAAATCTGAGGTTGTTGCTGGTGAATTTAACCTCAGAATGCGTATATTACATAGAATTTTTTTAAAATAGTTTAAATCAACAACTACATTACCCAAAAATTTCTTATGGTATTGATTAATTGATTATCAGTTACTATTTCGGAATTCCAATTTCGATTCGAATTATTTTTGGATCAAAAGCAGGAAATAGTGTATTTTCGTACGAGTTACCGGGTCTCTTATATACTGCTCGATAAGAGTCAAAATAAAATTGATTACGTTTGATACCGCATAAGTAAACAAATGAGTAAAATAAAAAGAAGTCTAACGTTATGAAAAGAATTTTAATTACGCGAGCATTTTCCTGCGTTCATTAAATTATTCTTTATATTTAGCTTCCAATATTAACCGCTTATTTTTACGATCTATTGTTATATGCAACTTAATACATTATAACTGGGCATAATAGCGATGTTCACAATAAACTCAGAAACATTATATTCAAATAACAAAAAATTCAATATAGGAATCTGCAATAGTTGCGGAATTCCCTGAAGTCATTAGTGTGCTATCGATTCGATCTAACTGAATTTCTACGAAATTTCCATTGGCCATTTTCCGATGCCTCTCTCTCTCTCTCGCTCTTTCACTTCCTCTACTTTTCTCGTTTTCAGATCCTTTCGCCATTCGTAAAGCGAGAGAATACCTCTGTAGTTATATATTTTTCGAAACGGTTCTCTATTTGATTTTAGTTTTACATATATATAATATCAAAAGGATTATAATACATATACTGCGAAACTGTAGTAAATATATACTACAATGTCGAAACACATGTCATTAACAAATAATCCTATGTGAAATTTAATACATATAAATAACTTCTGATTGGCGACTCACTAGTACAATATATATACATATATTATTACAGGTTACGCGTAAAATTGGATTAATGGATCGCATCACAACACTGTTGCCGAATTATTACGCTTCAATCAGGTCAATATGTGTGTCTACATATGCTTACACCAACCTCCCCCCACTCTCCCCCACCCCTTACCCACTTACGTACGCACCACGCACACACGCAACACGTTATTTGCAAACATAGTTGCCGGAAATCCTATACCGAGGACACGGCACACGCACGCATGTATGCACGCACCTTTCAGGCCCATATCGCGTGCCCATCGGCGTTCCACATATACTCTCATCTTACATGGACGTAAACATTGACGTGCGCAACGCGCGCGCGCGCGCTCTCCTGCAACGCTAGAGTTCAAGCCCTGATGCGGGCTGATTAACATCAACGATCCTACGCGAGCGCGCGTGCGCACGTGTAGGTAGCCATGCGCGGCCGAGAGATTGGACAACGATTTCGATTACAGGACTACCGCTCGAGCGCCACCCTTCGAGTAATTGCTCCGACTTAGCGACAGTCTAATTAAGCGAATTATGTATTTTGGAGGGGAGGGTGGGTAGGAGAGTAGGAGGTGGGGGTAGCAGCTGAGAGCACAGCACAGCATGGACGGACGTCTGGCGAGGCTGGACGGCAGGCGGGGTTAGCCTCTCCCGTCGTCAAGGATTACTTAAGTTGATTAGGGACACTGCCGTGGAGGACGCGCTGTATACGAAGCTGATGCTGCTGCTGCTGGTGGTGCTGTGTGCTATATAGGTGAGCGAGGTTATGCAGGACCGAGCAGGCCGCGTTAGCAGGTCAATTCCAAGAGATTAGAGGGAGGGAGGGAGAGAGAGAATGCAGGGTAATTTTAATGCACTCCCAACGTGACGGTCGCAAGCAGTGAGCGAGGGTTCATCGATTTTGGGTTAGAATGTATTAATTTCGACGAGTCGATTGCGGTCGAGTTGTTTTGCCGGTTGGTCGACGTTTAATATCAACGATTAAATGGATGCACTTTCACGTGCGGATATATGTATAATACGTGTATGTATAGGGAATTGGAGATTAAAGATCAATTTAACAGTTTGCATACTATATATCTATATACATATCAATGATGTGTTAGAAAAGCAAGATTTTACAGTGTCAGAATTAAAATTAATTTGTGATGAGAATGTTGTTATAACTATGATTCGCATGCATGGATATATATCAAATGTTTCTATGTGATAATCAAATCTATTCTCTAGTTGGAAATGCACAGGAGACTCTCGTTGAGAACTGATTAAATTATCTAATAAATGCTGGAACTTAAATGGCACTCAAGCCGATTCGAGTGGTAGTCAAGTGAAGTGAAATAGTCCTTTATTACGCGAGGCTCACTGTGGAACGCAATAATTTTATATTCTATTAATTTTGCCCATTGAAAATAAAATTAAATTAGTCGTCGGAATACATTCGACTTGAACGAATTAATTTTTCTTACGCAGTTATATAGGAAAAAAAGAAGAGCTGATACCATTAGTATTTTAATTGGAATTTTTCACTTCAACAGTTTTTAAAATGTTAAACTGCAGATAAACGGTTTTTTTCACTTTATATATTTAAAATTTAAATTCTATAATAACTTACAGAGAATTTTTCATTTGAAAATGTTTACTGAATTTCATGTGAATAAATCACGATGTATGTAATAGAATATACATCTAGTATTAATTTTAATAGGGTTTAATATATTACGGGAATTCGATATTATTTAAATGAACTAATTCTGCGTATATGTAATAATGTTAAATTACAATCAACCTAGTAATTATACTACCGACCAATGAAATGTAATTGGAACCGTATAACCTTTGTTTTAACAAATCTATGTACATGTGAACAACACTGTACGTGATGTAAAACAACATAAGTTCACTAATCGATTTGATCTATTTTGTCAACTCATAAAAAGTTTCAACTGTTAAAAAGTATATATATATTAAAAAACTAACACACACACATTAGCTCCAATTTATATTACTGTGCGTTCCACGAATTTATTCGATTTCGAAAACTTTTTCATCAAAAGCTGAGGTTTCCGATGGTTTGGTTAACACGTGTTTTTTTTTCGATCGACAACACCAGTGTTTTACACACGCATACTATACGATATGCAGCACTGGATCTACATCCTATTCCTTTATATATATATATCTATCATCGATAGTGGAATATTGCAATGCAAACTTTCCTTCCGCTTAAAGCACACACACTCATACTCGCGCACGCTCGCCCTCAAACACTCGCGCGCCGCGCAGTGAGTATTAAATGTTGTTTGCGCTGAAGTGAAAATTAAGTGCAATTTGCAAAAGCTCTTTGAAATGAAGTCTGCTAACAGGTAAGCATCGGCATAGAGATGAACCAAATGCGCGAGAGGAAAATACGTGATGAGCGCAAATGAATAAAAAAAAAAGAAAAAAAAATGATTAAAAACATTCATTCGCGATAAAAAGCATCGACGCCCATTCATTCGTTCACGCAAAAGAAGTATATAGAGGAAAAGCGAGAGAGAGAGAGAGAGTGAGTACGAGGATCGAGGGGGAGAAAAAGGAGACAGCAAGAGCGAGAGTTCGAGCGCGAGGAAATTGCTTCGCGAGCCGCAAATGAATTCCAGCACTCGCGGGCGTTGTGACCGCGGATAATATATGTACGTGCATTACGTATATACATAATCGTACACTCTCGCACGAGTAACGACTGCGAGCGACAAAGAGCTTGCTGATGGTGGTAGGAAGGGGGGGAGGTAGCGAAGGGGAGTACGCGGTGTGTATATATACACATTTCTGCGTTTTTGGCGTCTCTGAATTGCACGTAACGTGATCGATCGTATATATATATATATATATATACCGAGACACGCGCGCGCGCAGGCTGTTGCCGCGCACTTTCATACCATTTCTGTCTCTCCGTACACCACTACCGCGAGAGACGCGCGGAGCAGGGTAAAAAGCAGGAGGAGGATTACGAATGGGAAGTGAGGAATGTAATTTTCCAACTTTTCGAATTTTAAACTTTGATTGGGCAGATACTTAGAAAATTACCCGCAGGTTACACGTAGATTTCAGAGAGAGAAAGGATTTATGGTATAGGGAAATAGGCGTGTTGAAGCTGACGCGCGTGCATGCTATGGATGTAGATTAAATTTCTATAATTCATTTCAGAGCGAACTAAGATGAGTTAATTATTATTAATTTTCCGAAAAAAGTGAGCGTCAGTTGGGATATGTCAAATCGAATGAGAGATCTATGTGTGATTACCGTAGAAACTTGAAGACAGTTTTCAAAATGTTACGTTATAAGTTGTGATATATAATCTTGATAAAATTTATAAGTATAAAGTAGAATGTTATACCTATCAAGCATGAGCTCAGTATTAAGCACTCGTGGTATAGAAAACAGCAATTTATGTTTGCGAAAGTAATTAGCTCTCGCAGTAACTTTCTATATCTGACTTTGAAAATTTTCAATGTTTACCTACACTACGCGGGAAGTTGAAATTTAAAGTATTTCCTCGGGTAAAATATCTGCCACTCCCCCTCCCCCTCCCTCCCGCCACCAAAAAAGCACGCGCGCGCGTTTGAATAATTAAGAGTGGGAAAGTGAATAATTCAAATTACCGGCCGCAAGTTAATTTTCCCCGGCCAATTCCGAGACCGCACTATTTCAGACCTAAATTTCACTTACATCCTGCGCGCTACCGCCGCTGCCACCGCGTCATAACTTTCAATTCAGCTAGGGCGACGCTATATATATATATATATATATATATATATATACACCACCCAACCCCTCGCGTGCAAACGCCGTCTTGCTAATAAATTCAATCGAATAAATCAAAACTGCCGCTCTCGCACCTTCTTTCCGCCCTCTTCCGTTCCTTTTTTTCTCTCTCTTCTTCTACTCTGCTGTATACCACCGGCCTGTTTATGCCCGTTGCAGAATCGTCGTCGTCTCCTCTTCTTCTCCTCTCACTCTTCCTCTTTTCCACTTGGAGCCTCGTCTTAGTACGATCGACGTCTTTCCAACACTCTCTTTCTCGCGAACATTGCTCTGAACCCAACATCTCTCTCTCTCTCTCTCACTGGAGGTTTCTCGCAGTAGTACGAAACTTTCGCGGCGTAGCGGATGAAGAGGCTTTATCGGGCCTTTTCTACTCGACAATGTCCCTCTCTTCGCTCTCCGTCTTTGCACTATATACTTCAGTAGGCGAAAGGACAGACATAATTCCTTATTTCGGGGGGAACGAGTTGTCGAGAGATTTCTGCGGCTCTTGTGGGCTATTGTATGTGACGAGGCGACTACTGCGCACACACATACAGTATACCGCAGCGCGAGAAAGGCGTTATACTCGGCTGTTGGCATTAGTCAGGGTTTTGTCTAAGGTTGATTGTTATTGTTCACTATGCGCTTGCCATTGTACCTATATGTGCGCGCGCGCAAGCCCGGGGAATATTTGCGATGTTCGGAATTCCAGAAGCGCGCTATACACCACCGAAATGCGGCTCGATTAATGATCGTGTGCCCGCGCGCGCGTGCTGTACTTCGCGTATATGTATATTGTATATGTGTGTGTGCGGTATCGCGTAGTGAGGAAAAGTGTTATAGTGATACTGAAACACGAGCGTGGAAGTGTATACCTTTTGTATAAGAATCGCATTAACGACGCGAGCGCGCGCGCGCGCGCCCACGTGTAATAATGTTTACAGGGGATGGGCGCCGTATATACCGATGAATTATTAGACGTGCGCGTAAACATGAATTATTTTATAATTATTATTCTCGCGCACTGCAGTGCGCACGCGTATATATATATACGCCTGCGCGGGGCACGTATATGATAATTTATTCCGGGAAGTCTATTATGCATGAAATTATTGTACGATCCGATACATAATACAACGCACGCCGAGTATAACATATTCGTTATTAATGGAGTAATCGTGTGCGCGGGGATTAGAATAATGCATTCGTACAGTGAAATCGAAAAGGAAAAAAGAATCGCGAAAGCAAATATGAGCGGTTTAGGTTGTTCGTTTAGATATAGGGTTAATAGGTAATTCATTTAGGATGCACTCTAAACCGCAAAATATAAAATCTGATTTTAAAAAGTGTAAAATTCGAATTTACACTTTACGGAAGTGTAATTTGAGAAGTTTACACTTTCTCGAAAGTGTGAAATTCCTGATTTACACTTTTGCAAAGTGTAAAATCTCTTATTTACACTTTCGTAAAGTGTAATTTCGAATTTTATACTTTTTAACATCAGATTTTACACTTTGTGGTTTATAGTGTATCATATGAAAAGAAAATGAAAATATGGATAAAATAATGAACATACGGTGAGTATTATGCTTGAAGTCGTCCATATATTTTTGTATACATAAAATATGCTTTTAACGAATGTTTTCGCTTATTACACCTACACGAACTTTCATTTTCTCTTTAATATACTTAGTAGGTAGTAGGAATTTATCTCTTCGCTTCTTAGTAGACTTAATTCTAACTCATGAAACTTATCTCACAATTTTAAAAAAATATTCATAATTTCAAGTTTATACATAAAGCTATATTCGCGAAGCACTATAATTAAAATAAATTTATAAATGAAAAAAAATAACTTTAAATGTTTCTGAAATTTAAAAAAGAAAATATATAATATGTCAGACTAATCAGGTCATTGTATGTACGTGCAAACTTTACCTCTTTAAAAAATTTTAGAGCGAATAAACTCATTTTACTCTTATTATCGTTGAACGCATGAAAAACGACTTTTTCGTAGAATAATTTTACTTCAGGAAATCATCAACCTAAAAAACTATAATTTCTATAAAATATAGAATTGTTCATTGTTAATCAGCATAATAACTTTGCATAGCATAGTATTATTATTTTCTTATTTTTTTTGAGATATAATCTATTAAAGAAAGATAATATTTGTATTCATAAGTAAAGGATCAATATTTCTAGAAATTTAGATTATAAAAATCTTTGAACTTTATATAGAATGGAATTATTTTTACAATCGAAAAAAATGGTACAAGAAAAAGTATCATCGAAATTATATAACGCTTCTATTTGCCAAACATTGACAAAAAGAATAAATGTTGAGTTTTGTTAAAAAAAAAATTAAAAGAAAACTGGCAAAGTTACAACCTTCTTTTCGTATTTCGACTTCAAATTACTTTGTAAACGTTTCTAACATGTGCTATGGAAAACTTTTCCATCGTAAACTTTTTTCTGTGAAAAAGCAATAAATTGGAAATCTTAAAAGTACATTCGTTGATTTACAAGATTTACTGCGAAAATAATTTTAAAAAATTACAAAAGTATTTAAATACATCTACTCTTTATTAATTAACACAGAGATTCATACATATAACACATAAAGGTAGTTTGAAATTCTTGCCTCTAGTTGCATTCAGTTTTTATTCTCCGATTAATTCAGCAGTATAAACTTTTATCGTAACGGGTCATCCGTATAACTGAGCACGTATACTCTTCACATTAAAATAAATTAGTTAGAGTTTTTTATTTTTTAAGGATCATGTAAATACAGTACGATGATACATTTTGTGCGTTATCATAACTATGTTCAATTTTAGTATTTCTATCTATTTTAAGCTACTAAACTTAAATATCCTCAGTAAAGTTCTATCATTTGACAAGATCCTTTTTTTGAATAATTAGGTGTAATAATATTTTTTTTCAAAAAGTATTTCAAGAAAAGAAAAATCGTATTTCGATGATGTAGTGTATTAATTCTATACTTCTATACCTATAGAAAACCAAAATCGTGTTCTGAAAATTCAACATGGATTATATTTTACCAGGCACGTTTGATATTCTTATCGGACCAATTCATTAAAAGAAAGCGATTTGAAATATATTTAGTGCTGTTTTAGAAATACGGAGATCATTATAGATCATGATTGAGTCTAAATTTATATTTATTATTTGTTCCCCTTCTTAATTTAAGGTTTAATTTCACACGCCAAAGTTTATTTTTACCTACCGAAATTTGATCAGATAAATCAAATTATAAGTTTGCCGTGTTAAAAAAATATATTTTACCTTTTCGAAGTAATTTTCAAGTTTCTACCTTTTTAAATCCCTCTCGAAGATAGAATTTTCTTTTACCAAGTTGACAAATATCACTTCAATTATAATTTTTAACCTATATATCTTCTCTTCTCCCCCTTTCTGATCTTCCACTACCCGAAGTAATAAAACTAGTTCATTCGATTGCAATTTTAATCACACAACACACATATTCACGCGACAATGTCAAACAAACAAAGCCGACCGCGAGCGACGCCTCTATACGATTGTTTCTCCACGAGAAAAAAAGCAGCAGTGGCAGCGGCATCACGCGTTTTCCTTTCTTCTCTCTCACGGCGCTGGAAAATCCGCTAACGAATAGGCCAGGCGGGCCGGAACGGTGCCGTCGTCGTCGTCGCGCCTTGGCGGACGGAGATAGCGCGAGCGAACGCGCGCGTGCCACCACAATTTCCGCATGGCTCGTACGAGCTAACGAACGCAAATTTCCTCGGAAAATAATCTGGAATTCAGCGCTGGACCGTGACTTCACCGCACTCTATATTCATGCGCTGGCAGAGGGTGGGGTGAGGTAGGATGGGGGAGGTAGGAGAGTAATGAAGACGGGGCAGCGCGGAAGGAAAACAAAACGGAAGAAAAGGCCGACAACAGGAGACAAAAAAAGGTTGGGAAAAAAAAGAAGACTGCGGCCGAGCAGGCATTATCATAACAATTCGCGGAATTACGCGGCTGCGGCCCTGGTTGCTACTGCTTCCGAGTGAACGAGCGCAAAGACGAGTCTATCTCTATCTCTCTTTTTCTCTCTCGTCTCCTCCATCCATAGAAAGAGGGAAGGAGAAAACAATCAGGCGAGCTTTCTTGTTCGCGAGAGCGTATATAGGGTCTCTTTCAATTCTTACTCACGCCTTCGCTCGATGCGTGCATCATGGCACTCTCTCTTTTTGTATCCACGGCGCGAGTCGTCATCTTGTTTCTCGATTTAATTGGGATGTCGCGCGGGCGCAGGACGTGACGAGATCAACACTCGGGCACGTTGTGCTTGGGCGTGCGTATACGCGAGTAAGGCTTTGTTTAATTCTCTGTCAACACGACGCAGGAGGTGACGCTTGCGAGTTCTTAATGTTTCCTTGTTAGTTCGCGATTTTGTTTTTAAGACAATACTGTCTTCGTTGGGCAGTCGAGCTTTCGCCGCGCTCTTGATGGTGGTAGCTTTGTTCGGAGCATGAACAACCAGAGCAAAAGATTTGAGCTATACGTTTTATTGTTGTTCTTTGTTATTACATTAATGATATTAGAATACATTTCAATTCTTATTGAATTAAAATTTTATTCAATTAAATTTTACATTGTTTTATGTATAAAATTTTATATAATTAATTAATTTAACGAGAATGTTATTCAATACATCCATTATATATTTTAAATAATAAGGCTTCTCTTTTCACAGCATGTAATAATTTTCCCTCGAAAAGTAAGCGCAATTTTACTTTACAGATAAAATGTTGTTAGTGTATTAAGTAAGTGAAAAGATTTTTCTTTAGTATATGGAATATTTATTATTTTTTGTAACTTTTTACTTTCCATATAAATGAACATTGACGCGTATCAAATTAATTTCCCTTCGCATAAAATTAAGAGAGCAAAGAATTTTGAACTAAATTAAATAAAATTATTTAGTATCCTCGCTACCGTCGATTCCTCTGTGTTTCCTATATACAAACGTCAAAAAGCACATTTCACGATAAGATATGTAAATTCCATTAAAAGTTTCTATTGAAGCGCGACAATCTACTCTTGCGATTCACCGAACAAAAACCGTGACAGGGTAACAATCAACCTTCATCGCAACCCTCATTAAAAAGCAAACGAAGGCTCAAAAGCTCGGCGTCTACCTCGAAACGCACGTGAAAACATCGCCTGCGTTCGTCCCCACGTATGTGTATAGGTATATACATATATACATGCGCGCAGCATAAAGGACCTGTCGGCCTGTCGCGCACTTATTAATCAAATCTCCCGTCACGACTCATCTCTTTGTCATCTCTCGGCTCTGCGTGTCATCGTCGTCGTCGTCGCCGTCCTCTCTCTCTCTCTCTTGCGCTTCGCGCGTGCATCACACGCGCCCACGCAGTACATATAGTGCGCATGCATATATATACGCCTGCACCCTCGCATGCGCGCATCCGACAACAGCCACTGGCGGAATAACGCAACTTGACTCCTTTCCAAGCAGAGCTCCGCGCAAAAGGGTGATACCCTTGCATATATATATATATCTATACACATATATAGACATACGTGCGGATCCCTCACTTTTGTTTTCGAGGCTCCTGCTAAAATTGCCACCTCGACGCTCGTTTCGGCGCGCTCGCGATGTGTCGTTTTCGAAAGGGGTTGGTATATATACGTATATGTATAGACGAGAAGCATGATGGTGTGCTCGAAACAGAGAAAGCTGGATGGGCGCGAGCGCGAATTTTCATGAGGGGGAGCGATTTTTAGCCAGCTCAGCTTGATTTCGCCTCTCCTGTCCAACTCAATGCGCGCGCGAGGGGAGAGCTTTTTGCGCGCCCTTTTTTATTTTGCGCCTCTGCGCAAGTTTGACTGCTTTATGGGTTTGTCGCACGCGCGCGCGCGTACCGAAGAGAGGAAGTTGATGTTCTCGAATACGCGGGAAAATGTGATAGACTGAATGTTATATACGATATTTTTTACTCGGATGACATTGAATTTCAATGGAATCCTCTCGTTTATTTCCTCAGTCTTTTATCAATTTTCTTTTTTATGTGAAATTTATTAAGGTCTTTTCATAGGAATGAAAATTTACATTGGAAACGTTTTACATGTGAAATAATTTAAAATTATAAATTAAACATGTATTGTAAAGTTTTTATTTTCATGCTCACGTGTTTGATACTCGTGTATAGAGAATATGTATAACGTGTCGTGGTGAATCGAGTTGCATTTTGCTATGTGAAGATGTACGTATATAGACAGAGCATAAACGGTTGCTCGCCGAATCAGGTCGTGCAGTTTTTTTTTTTTTTTTTATTGATCGTCCTCAGTCGTAACACGTTAATTATGATCGAAAAGAGCAAATACTACAGAAAATCAAATAAACGCTAAAATGGGTTATTCAGCGTGAGCGAGGTCAGTTCAAGTTAATTTTGTTGGATTAATTGGTATAATGGAGTGCTAGCTCTCAAATTTTGTAAAAGATTGCATTCAAACACTGCGTGCTTGAAATGTGTGAATATGTGCAATTGTTCATCAGTGGCATATACAGCTAACACCCATACAGACAAACGATTGCGAACATTAAACCAAACAAAGTTTAAACCTTAAACTAATATCAGTGACTTGGACAAAAGACTGATTTTATTAGAGTAGATTAAATTATTTATTTAATCGATTATGGTCTAAATGCCTTACTTAGAGAAGATAACGTATACGGAACGGTATGGTCATCAGAACTGATAATATTAGTGATTGAACTGACAACTGAGTATGTTTCCTAAATTAGTTGAGTATGTTTGATTCTATTCGTATAATAATATGTATCATACTTATACACGTATCTATAATATTTGTATCTTTAAAAAGAACCTCAATTTCATTGTAACAAAAACCGAATTCTTATACCGTTAGAATTAATAAATACAATTCTGAATTTTTGTTCAGGATGAAAGATCAATTTCATTAAAAAAAAAAAATAAAGAACATGTAGTTAGCTTTATTTTTTTTTTACAATATACCTACAAACCAATCAGACCGCGAGTAAAAATTTAACAATACGTTTGAACTTCGAATCTGGATTTATTGCAATGATTTTCGTGTGAGCTGGTCAATTTTTTTTTTCAATTGTGATTCAGGTGATTTGTAGTAATTTGACAAGTAAAATTTCAAGCTTTGTACAATTTTCTACCATCAAAAGTCGTTTCAATAATTTCTGGATGAATTCAAAATTGACGTACAAAAATCAACAAATCTCGTAATAGAATTGTTAAAAATCCTTGTCCAACCCGCGCCTCATATCTCTTTTATCTGTTTTATCTTTTTCGCTTTTATCCGTTAGTCGCGCCGATGCCAGCGAATTTTCAACGCGTTGTCTACGCTTGACTTCTGTATACGCATACAAACGTGTATATATATATACTTTCGCCATTTACATCTGCACGTACATATATATATATATATATATATATATATATATATGATCTCAATTAATTAACCAAAATTCCCACAATAATCGTGTAAAATTTTATGAACCAGGATAAAGTAGCCTCTTTTCCCCCGTATGTACTACTATACTCGGCGTTGTCTCCTGTATACATACGAGCGTAAATCACTCTGGCGCGACGTTTAGACATTTGGATGGCGGTGCGCGCGGAAATCAAAGTGAAGCCAGCAGAAAAGAGAGGGTAGGGACGAGATGCGAGAGGAAGAGCGAGAGCGCGAACTCGCAACCATTTGCATATTTATGTAAAATATTTCGAAATTGGCCGCGTCCCAAACATTTATATTCTTACTTAAGTGGCGCGCTTTGTAATTCGTGCGTTAACATCGCGAACAGCACAACGTTTTTATAATATGCTCAATGCTTTAATTCTGAACAATGAAGAACGAATTTTTAATGCAGTCGAAATGATGTGTGTATGTGTGTTGTTAATTAGAATAATTGTTTTTAGCTCGGAACATTAAGTTAATTTAGAATTAAACGTTGGAGAAAATATAAGCGTTATTTTATTGCACAAACAAAACACATATATTTAATCTAATGAGATATATATATATATAAATTTTTTACATTTACATCTGTACTAAGCCACCACGATTTTCGTAAAAACGCGCACTTTCGTTAACTAGTTCCAAAATAAAAATTCACCCCTCGCTCATTTCTTTCTTTCTCGGTGACTTTTACCTATATATAATATACGGCTAATATAAACCACACATCGCCACCGTAATTTCTCGTCCATCAGCAACGTTACTCTATACGTCGCACGGTATCATCATACCTCTCGAACTTTCTGCCAAGCATCTGAAAACTTTGCCCATAAGGAAGAAGCAAAGGCGAAACTACCATCCACTAAACCGAAATCCCATCAACTCTAGAGCTCAGTACGGAATATATATATATGTGTGTGTGTGTATGTGTGCAAACGATGCCCTCACGGTATAAACGAAAGTATCGCGTAACCTGGTCGTCGCAATGCACACGCGTATAGTTCCAGTCTCCTTCTCGCCTCCATGACGGCACCACGATAGAGTGAGGGAGAGGGAGAGAGGAGCTGTCTCTGTGTACTGGTCGTTAACGCGCTGGTTACTGTGCTACAGCGCTTGCGCGCGTCTCGGAGTGTCAAGTTCTATGGTTACGCCTCGTCGTAGGATTTCGGCTTCAATACATCAAAATCGACGCGAGAGTACGCGAGCGCACGACCGTGGCCGACTATACTCGCGCTCACTAACTCAATCCCGAAACTTTGATCAGAGAAGCGTAGCAAGAGAGAGAGGGAGAGAGAGAGAGAGAGAGAGAACACGCGCGTCTATGAGTCAATTAGACGCACGAGCGCAAATCTCCTGATTAAGGCTTCTCTCCCTCTCCTTGGCCCTTCCGGCTCTCTATTTCCATCTCTGTTTAGCTCCTTACCTTCCTATATATCTCATTGTATTTTGTGCTTCAGTCGCTCGTCATCCAACGTCGACCTCCTTTGGGTCAATTTACCGCGCGTGCAGATGCACACGCCTTACGTGAGTTGCGCGCTATATATACTATATAGCACATTTACTTTGCGGTTTTCCTTGCTGCAACTTGGCACATACGTCGTACGACATGGCTATACATATATACACACACCTATACACGTACACAGCGACCAGTCCATCGTGTAATTTGAATAATATAATTCCGATGCGCGAAACGTCGACGAATGGGTGAGAGAGACGGGAAGTAGAAGGGGAGGATATAGAGAAGACAGACTAGGGAGGATGGCAAGCCGGAGTGCACTTGCGAGAAATTGGGACGCATTGTTTGGAATTAATTTGACGAATAGGGAAGACGTGATGAACGTTTCGGTCTTTGTGATAATTGACTATTAGGGATGACGATGAGTGATATTAACTACGAGAATGCAAGTAAAACGCTTAGCTCAAATAAAACGAGATAATGCATATATGCAATGTATACATATGAATTATATATTGAATTCACCGTGGTCTTAATTGAATTACCGCTTGAAGTAATATCATTATCCAACCTGTTATATTCCATGAATGATTTAATGGAACACCTTAATTCTACTATTCCGTGTGCCGACAAAGTTTCCATCAAAAAATTTTATTGTTTCTCATATCAATCTCGTATACCTAAGACAACAAGTATTACTACAATATATATAAAAAAAGTGCTTGAAGAACTATCTTTATTCTCCTAGGTTTTCACTTTTTCCCTTACTTATATACACGCCGAGCTATTCATACCGAGAAGAAAATACTCGGCGCACGAGTGAAGGATCAGAGGCGCCACTTAAGCCTGAAAGTGCCAGGCGCGCGCGTGTGCGATCTCCAGAGCCGCAGTCTTTACGACGTTTTCTCTCGCGAAACGCGTCCTCCATTGGTATGCGCGCGCGGCCTTATACATACACAATGCACGAGTTCTGTACACCAGCCGCGTGTGTATGCGTGGTGTGTGTGTATGTGTGGTGGGTATCTGAGCCAGCAGTTACCGCTCGATAAGTTCCCCTCTGTGGGGAAGAGAGGAGAAGATTTTTGAATGCTATATGCCGTCGTAGCTTGAGATGCTGCGGCTCCACCTTGAAACTTGGAACCATCGCGCGGGCGGCAGCATTTTGACGGCCTTAATGCTTATACGATTATTCGCGAGGAGCCATCTTGAGCGAATTGCCTCGATTAAAAAGTTAGCGCATTATACACGCTTATACATATAGACGCCAATGACCGGACGCAACCGTAGTGTTTTTTCCGAGTATATATACATATATATACAAGATGAATGCCGTTATTGTAGGGCGACTGTGCATCAGGCGCGTACAGAGAAGCTCGTTATCGTAAGAGCAAACAATTTTTCACCATATACACACACACGTAGCCTAGACTTCGCGTTCTCTACCCTTTTACATACATATAGAACACATACACATACACATGAGAGAGAGAGAGAGAAGAAAAATAGACGGAATTTCTCAACGTTACGAATTCCAATGTGTTTCTCGACTTTCCCCACAACTTCCTACAAAAACGTACCGGTTTGTTTTTCAATTCACAGCTGCAAAAGGATTTCGAATAATAGAAACGGCCGAACATTCTCGTGAGTGAATATGCGCGCGCGAGCGCAGCTATAGCATGAGTCACGATAAACTATCGTCACACCGCGAGAAAGAGAGAGTGAGAGAGAGAGAAAAAGCCAGGACCATATCACTGAAACCATTGGCGCGAGAATATGCATATCGAACGTAACATCCTACTCCGCGGTATATACTGGCGGATATATACAAGAGAGCGTTCTCGAAAAATAGCGTTTTTTCACGCTAAAATTGATGCTCGACGCGTGTATATGATAACAAATCTCTATATACCTCTACGTGTAAATTTCAGGCTGCAAAGTGGCCAAAGCCTCTCGAGGCTAATGAAAAAGAAAAGAAACAAGGACAACGTATACATATACGCGTATATATATGTATATATATATATAACGTGATGCATGCGCGGCTCTTTATTACGCACGCGCGAATCGAACAATCGACGTTTTCACTCTACGCGAGGAGCAGCCCTTAGGACACACTCTTAGGGTATGAGAACTACGCGGGTGCAAGTGGAGAGAAAGAGAGAGAGAGAGAGAGGAAAAAAAATCGGAGCACAAAGGGCTCGAATTAGTGGGCTGTTAAAGAGCCTCGCGGCAGGCTGAATGGAGGCTTGGGGACGGGCCGAACATAATGACGATGTGGGTCCGGGCGTGCGAGCGCAACAAAGAGGGGCCACGTGCACGGGATATACGATGAACTCTCGCTCCCGGGCTTTCTTTTCTTTTCTTGTTAGGTCGTCGGGTTGCTGCTGCTGCTGCTCCTGCTACTCCTCTTTCGCCTCTCTCTCTCTCTCTCTCTCCCTCTTGCTCCACTCGATCGCGTTTTGGCACGCGCAAGGGCCTGCACCGATTGAGCATCCGTAAACACGGCTTGAGTGCGCCCGCGCATCGTACACGTCCGCGATTTAATCTCGATTAGTGCCTGCGCCTCTGCCCTCCTGAATACAAAGATGTATTGCATGGTTTGGTAACGAAAAAAACAAACAACTGACAATGGAAATATCTCGGTTTATCTTAATACTATAATAGAAGAAGAAGAAGAAAAAAAACAAAAGAATTTGCTTATTTCTTTTGTTATTTGTATAAACAATATTACCTAACGCGAATGAAAGCTTATTATTTTATATTTTTCCGTGACAATTGTTTTTCTATACCTCTGTATAAAAGTTTTCCACGTAATTTCATTTTTTTTTCTTTTTTTTTACGATGTTAAAACAATCGGAAATAGGAAGGCGTCGACATAGCCATTGCAATATTTACCCTCGTGCGCACGCCTGCGTTAAGATGCAGGCATGGTTTTCAATTTTGCCGTGGGAGATTTTCATGGAAGATCCGCCGACGGAGGAGTAAACACTTTGAGGGCGAGAAGGGTAGGGTGAGGATTTTGAATCTATGATTCGACGGCGCGCTTCGCGCGCAGCCGAGCGAATGGATTGATTTTCTGGGATTTAGAGGGACGTGGATATATATTAGATAGATTGTCCCCTTCTATCCCTATCATTCGTTTTCACGTTCGTATATAGCGTAGGGTGACGTCTGAGTTATTTTTTCATTTAAAGGGTAGTGGTCGCGTAATAGTTATGTCTCAATTATATTTTCCTTAGATGTATAAATATATATAACAGTTTTCAATTATCGGTAGAAAAAAAAGTTTTATAACTGTAGAGGTAAGCGTGAATTCGATGACATAACCGCGATTGCAGAGAATTATCTCTGGTTTCTGATTTCTGTAAGTAGAATTTTACTTGACATTTATTTCTTCTATTGCTGGTTCAATTCTAGTTAAAGTATCAACGAAAAAGACGAAGTATTCTAGAAACTAACATAATTATTGTTTTTTGATAATTACAAATTGAAATCAGATTTCGTAATCGAAATTAACTTTATACGTCATTTACTGAGGAGAAGCAAACTCCAATCGAAGATGTCACAGTTGCAAATCTAATATATCGGGGGTATAATCTTCAGCACCGTTATCGTCTTTCTCTGTTCTCTAATAGCCATTAGTTCCCTTCTAAGGACATACAGATGGTACTTGCACATATAATATTGATGTTAAAGTGGTATTCAGAACATCTGCTTGCTCTAGTTCTCGACACTCGCTACTATATATATGCAGTCAAGCCGTGTACCAAAGTCACTTTCTGCTAATTAATTATCGCAGAAACTATTTTTGATGCGAAATAAACTTATCTTGGATGATTTATTGACTACCACGTACACGAAATTCGAAATATCACTAATTTAAAGTTTTATTAAAAGTACCGATTTTACTGAATATTTGAATTCAATTATTGTAATTTTACGTTTGAAATATGGGTACCTATATATTAAAACATTCTTTGACAGTATCATGAATGATCCGAAATTCCATTTTAAAAGCGTTTTCAATATTTCGACATTTCATGAAATATTTACAAGCGTATAAAACGAGACAAATTATAAACACGTACACCTTCAAAAAAGTCTTAAAAAATAAAAAAGGCATATTTTTACAGTTTTCAAGCATATATTCATCATAAGATTCAATCTCTTTTTCTTTTCAACAAGCCGCAGCAGTTCTTCCTTCTCAAATCTCCTAATCCCGTTCAAATGAGACTACAAAGCCTGGCACACCTCTTTGCTGCTGCTGTTCAGCCACCGTCACCAACGATGCCGACGACGACGACGACGACGACGAAGACAGTGAAAATAAGATTCTCAAAAAGCCATTACACATGCATAGAATTCCCGTCCGCGAGAAAATCAGGTAAGGCCGTCTTGCGCTTGCTCCGGTGGGTAGTTCGGCTTCATTATAAAACGAGAAGTACGTATACATGCGAGCTTTGCCGACGACGACAGATTGGAAACGCGCGCGCGAGAGAGAGAGAGAGAGAGTAGAACACAGTGTAATAGTAGAAATTTTGCGCGGTGCGGTCTTGCAGCGACGTTGACGATGCCTCTCCGCACAGCCTCCCGTCCCTGTGCAATTTCAGTCCGCGCGCGCGCTCGTCCACGCAACTAATTGAATACTTCAGATTAACGGCCGGTGTAATGAGAGCGTCACGTAACGTCCGCCAATGACGAAGACGGCGGTGAAGGAGAGTGGGAAATCGAGTTCTGCTTGCAATGGGTTCTGTCAGTCTAACTGTCGCCTTCTACTCCTATCTCACACTTACTCACTCACTTACTAAAAGAGAGATCTCTCTCTCTCTATCACTATCTTACTATTTTTTAATCACACTATTTTTTTTCTTTTCTCGTATAACTATATGCATGACAATCGGTCAGTGGTTAGAAGCTGAAAGTGTCAGGTTTACGAAGGGAAGTGGAGAAAACAATGGAAAATATCATACAGGTTGTCAGAAAAAATTTAGATAATTTACTAATTGTTAGTGATATATATATTATTCGTATTTCATATGTTTATATATACCTATAGTTACAATTATTTAATAACAAAAGGTAAACTGATCAGCTTTCATAGAACAATGGGCCTTTTGATTTCTATAAATTACGAAATACTCTCTCGGATAACCTATGAATAACTAAAGCAAATAACAAATAATATGACTACCTTTATTGTCTGTTAATAATTGTAATTGTTTTGAGTGATCATGTTTTCCGTCATGTAATATTATATTGGCAAGTATATTCCGTGTAAGTAACACGATCTTTATTAATTTTCATTAAATCCCGTAATTGTCATGATAAATATAGAAACAAATTTTAGTGGTCAAATTTAAAGTAAACCGAAGTTATTATCAAGTTATAAAGTTAGTATTCAAGTATCAAGAAATAAATTTATAATTCGATCAATAGCGAAAGCACTCGCGACGCATAATCGAATTTCATCGTAATGTAACACAAAATCATTCGACCACTCATCTAAAAACACAAATTACCATTATCAGCAGCTTTAAAATACAAAATATATACTTTATAACTATAAAAAAGCATATATTATTGTTGCGATTGATATGTAAGTAAAATACTTAGAAGGACAATTTATTTATTCAGTCACTTGTTGGTCAAATTTATGATTTTTAAACTCAAGATAAATAGTTTTTAAGTATGTATAAGTGTTGCTATTGCTTTTAAACGAATATTGTTATTAATATATTCGTATGCTAAAATATAACAATGCATATTGTGTATTATTATATATCCAATGTTAGCAAAGCATATTTGAGTAGCGTAGAACTATCGTAATGGACCAACCGATAAGAACAGTGGAAAATAATTTGGAATAGACCAAGATTTAAAAAAAATATTGGTAAAATTAGTTAAAGTGTCACTTAACACATTTCCAATTATTCTTCTTAATAATATATTTACCATACTTTCACGGTTTTTCAATAATTCTGTCACGACCTTTTTACACAAGGACACAGAAAAGTATTCCGCTTAAGATGGCCAAGTATTACTCCGAGCTATTTTATCAGCTGCGATGATTTATTACTCCGCGACTGTCTTCCGCCTATCTAACGCGCGCAATGCTCATCACTTACGCTCGTTTACCCTTCACACCTACATCTATATATATACTTACTCTTCCACCTACGCATGTCTGTATATACGTAGACTATACATATTATTTACGTCTTCCCATATTCTTTACCACAATTTCGGATCTATAGGTCCGTACGCGCGCCGACGGACTTTCAATCACGCAACCCACAGTGTCATTCGTAGGTATGACGCGTCTGCACGGAAAAAAAGAATGCGGGTATGAATCCGATTTAAGCGAACGCGATTCCAAAGATGCACACGTACATTGTGCCTATTCAATGCTTCATATGTGTATAGTGAAACGTCTACGAGGTGTATAAGAGAAGCGTTGCGGAGAGAATAAGACAGATCGTTACTAGGAACTAGGAGAGAGGTATGATGATTTGATTCAATCTATTTATTGAACAGGAGAGAGTAGCAAGAGGGGAGAAAAGAATGTCGCAGCATTCCAAGAAGGTTCGTTTATGAGGATATATGTGTCGATGTACGGTACACGTGGATTCGTTAAAATGTATTTATTTGTCCTCGAAAAATGATGTATATTTTTAATAAAGGATCTTTTACAATAATCAATTTAAGTTTTAGTTTGTATCTGTTTAAAAATAAGATGGATACGGTTAATTTAAGCATGCTGCATGTTGAAATACGAAAAAACAGAACTTCGCAGTGAGATTTATTCTTTGAAAAATTTCTACTGATGTATCATTACTTTACGTTGAATAAAATATATCAGCTTAATGAAGAGAAGATTAACGTAGATGTAGCCGATGATTTAATTAAATCTATTTATTAAATGTAACGTGCCATTGCTGGATAATCAAGTATTCCATTAATACAGTAAATTGATGTACTCACTAATACGTAATACAATTATAATGTATTTGTGGTTTTACATTAATTATAATTTCGCAAATGTATTGAAATCTACATTATAGTTTTAATCTTTCATAAATGTTTGAATACTTCATGGAAAAGATGTATAATAAATAATACTTATTAAGACAACATGAAAAATTTTAAAATTCATTTAATAAGTAGTACTATAGGTGATTATAACTGGACCATTGTTTGAAAGCTATATACTCATAAATAAACCCCAACGTTTTGATTAAATTATGACTTGTATTAAGCTTCGAAACTAGTACTATACGTTGAAATAATTTATTGTTTACAAAATCAATACTACTACAGTTTAACCGCTTGTTACTGTTAACACACAAACAGGTAAATATTATTAAACAAGAACACTGCATTTCAAAGGATTGCAACGAAAACTAGCACATTTCATTTTTTTGTGCGGAAGACTAATACATCTCGTGATTATGCGTCGAAAACTAACACATTTCGAATTTCTGCGTGAAAAAAAATTATTTCAAGGTGACTTCAAGAGAAAAGAAAAATACCTACTGAAAGTGAGAATTTTCCTATTTTTTTTGTTTTTTTTTTTCTCATCTAAGGTCACTGGTGAAATACCGAGAAAAAATTTGTGAAAATTAAATTTTCAACATAGACTCTTATGGAGAGAAAAGCATTTTTTCTCGTCAAAATCGATAATTTTTTCATAAAACCACCTAGAGAGTATAGCATTTATATACATAACTGAACGAATCGTGTTTAGTGTTCCACGCGAGATCGCGTCTGGGCCTTTGAAACGTGCTAATTTTCGAGGCGGGGTTTCAGTTGTGCTACTTTTCGTTGCAAACTGAACGAGTTAGTTGTAACTATGTAAATTGACAACAAAAAATTCTCTTCAAAATACAAATCCCAGTTCTTCAGAATATTTTCTTGTCCCCATAAATTAAAGAAAAAGGAAATTGTAGAAAGAAGATAATATGCAAATAAATCTTACATTGACGCCGGAAATATATACAAAGTACAAGAGGCAGGTACATATACGCGGCATGTATATCCAAAAAAGAACAGTCGCCATTACGCGCATAACGACAAAAAATGAGAATCTCGAACGCATTCGCACAGACGTGTTCACGCAAAATACACGCGCGAAAGGCAAAAAGTAAAGCATCAGGAGAATGTAACAGAATGGCTGCGTACGGGCAGTAGCGACGCAAAAGGAAGAGAAACCTCGGTCGAAAAAAAAGAGACCGGGAAAAGAGAGTATGAAAGAGAGAAAGAGAGAGAGGAGGACACGTTACAGAGAGAGAAAGACAGGACGCAAAGGCAATGGCGCGCGCAAATCGCATAATTCAATAACTCGGTAGCATTGTCCGGCGTAAATCCGACACCTGGGCGGGAGAGTGCTGTTTTCATTCCTGAGCGCAGAAGAGAGAGAGAGAGAGAGAGAGAGAGAGGACGAATCATAAATTTGGAGGGTACGAGACGTGCGCGTTCGTAGGTACACAGGCATACATATACATTCATACAGACACACATGCACAGATATATATATATAAACGTACCACGTACCTACGTTCGACGGGATGATCGTGCATTATTTTAACGTCTGTCCGCCGCCGGTCTCCTCTCTCTCTCTTTCTGCCGTTGCGAGAATGTTTTATGAAAATTTTTCCCCCCTGCGCCGCAATTTGGGATTCAGATGTTCGAGCGCCGCGTCGCTTCGTCTTTCATTCTTTTAGGGGAGGAATAAATAAGAGTCGCATAATTCGGTTAGAGGTGAGGAAAAGGCGAACGCGCGCGCGTATTCGCCCCATCGACGATGGGAATCTTGTTATCCGAGATATTTTCAGCTATCAAAGGGAAAAGATTACTCTGCGGTCAGCGGCGCATTTTAAAGGTTAACGAACGGAAAGAAGGACTTTGAGATAGAATTTACTTTTCTATATCGTCCTTTGTGATATGCGAAAATCATTCTTTCTTGGATTAACTATATAAAGACATTTGTTTTTAAGGTTATATTTGTTAATATTTTTTTTTAACGTTTCATTTTATAAAAGAAAATTGAAATTGATTATAGAATTCATTCTGATACGTTTCCGGATTTCGTTTGACCTTTGGATTGTAATTCCCTGCGTGTTCACAGAAAATTATTACAAAAGCATACTTGATAATTGAAATATCAGCTCTGATTCAAGCTTATTGGATGGGCTACCAGGAACATAAATTAGCAAACGAAATTTTACACGAGTATATAGTCTAGTTACACTATAGTTTGTAATATTTATCTGCATGAGCGGACGCAGGCACGTAACTCGGCTGATTATACGAGTGCAAAGGCCTTTGTATAATTGAAACTCTGCAATTAGCCTTGCCTTTGGCTAACAACGAAAATTAAAAAATTAAATTAAATCATTGTCATCACTATAAATATGTATGTGGCAACGTTAATTTATTACACCATCACGCTTATTTAACAATTTTCTTTTATTATAGTATATCAAGCTAAAGAAACCATATAACGATGGAATAAAAAAAATCCTCTTTATCCGCTTAAAGGTATATTTTCAAAGTCTCTTTTAATAGCAATAAAAATGATTCACCAGTGAAAACTGAGTTGCGCAAGACAGTTTGGCTTGCTCGCGGCTAGCACGCAATTTCCTCGCGGCGGAAAGAAAATGCGTTGGCTAGACTCTTATATACTGGATGCGGGTATGTGGGTGTGCGCGACACGTGAATCCAAGAAAATTGAAATGGAATTATCGCGCGTCACCGAGGTAAAGGGAAATAAGATACATGTTGACTTCAACCCCGCTTGAGGCGGCCTGTCCCCCTCGATGCGTGGAATTGAGATTATTGATTGGGCTTGGATGGGAAAAATTTACGGACGGTTTTACGGTCTTTATATAAGTACAATACCCGACTGCAATTTTCAACGTGTGTACTGAACACGTAGAGTTTAGTGCTAGATTTTTGCAAATTAGTTTTTTTCTTTAATAATTTTTTTTTCTTTTTTAATTAAAATTTATGCTATATACTACTCATTTACCGATCAAAGATAATATAAACTATAACTAATTTGATGTTAATTAAATTTATTATATGGGTGATAGGATAGTGACAACTTTCCTAACTGACAAAAATAGATTATACACTCAAAAAAAAAACAAGCTGCGTTAATACACAGATTGATATCAATGCTTTAAATCATATGCCTTTACTCTTCCGAGTACCAAAATCAAACGACAACTGAGTTAGATAAAAATAGATTTTCGTAAGGCACAAAGTATACGTATAATATAGGCAGGGGGAGTCGCAGCGTCTAGCGAAGCGGCGGCGCGGGTCAATTGATCGAGACCAATTAGAGCGAATTAGTTTCGAGGAAAAGCTCGGGTAAATTGACTTTGAAGGCCGCTAAAACAGATTCCGCTTAACGGCGCTTCGCGTTTCACGGGATTCAGCGATGAAAGAGCGACAGAGTAGGCGTGGGAGATTACTGGGATGAATATATATATACATATACCTATATATATACCTTTCCCTCCTGCTTTAGCGAACGCGCATCGTTCCTTTTTTACTGCCTACTTCGAACTTTTCGAGATTGAAAACTTCTCAACTTCGCACCGATAGCCTAACTCCAAGCGTCACTTGGTACTCTCTCTCCCTCCCTCTCTCTCTCGCTCTTTCTCTCTTCCTTCCTCTTTCTCACTCGCGGTCGTCTCTGTTTTGCAAATATGGAGAGGCTGCTGGTACTGCTTGCGACGTCAGTTCAGCACAAGGACGAACACGCAAATAATTTTATCTAGATAGACACATAAGTGTCAATCAGGTCGATACATGTCAGCTCTATCAATAACACGTACACCGTTATTCTAATCATCTTATCATTATAAAATATCAAAAATTACGTGATATAGTTTTAAATGTAGTAAGCTGGATTAATATATGCGCAAGTATCAGTTTCAAAATCATATAAGTTTCTTATCTATCTTAAGCGCTGATATGAATATGCAAAATTGATTTGAATTTTTAATATATAAATTGTTTACGGATTTTTAATTGAATTTATTCTTAATTTTGCGCGAAGTACATTTTTATAGTAAAAAGTTGAAATTTTTGACTTGATGTGTACATTTGTTGTATGTATAACTGTTATAAGAATTGCATTTTTTAAATTAATCTTTAGTCTGTAATTAAATTTTGCAATGTTCAAATTTAATATGGTAAAAACGTGCTACAGAACACGTCGTTCGTAGGAAACACAGTTCGTGAAATTTAAATTGCAAAATTTAAATAGAAAGTCCAACATGATGTACAAAGTAATTTATCATTTTTGGAGGTTTTCCAGGTCAGTGATTATGAATATAAAATTTGGATTGTAAAGTTTAAAACTTTTTTAAAAAAATTAACATTATTAATAAAACATATTGTACATGAGATAAGTCTCTTGGATACTAAAATTTTAACGAATATTTTCAATCGGTGAAACTTAAAAGGTATAATTGCTCTTTGATATGTATAACGTTTATAATATAGAAGGGTGATTATATAAACGGTGCATTTATATAATTACGTTAATTAATAATGTTGTGTATGATAGAAGCTTCAAGCAATCCAATTTCAAGTAAATGAAAATACAAAAGATCCAGTTTATCCTACGATTTATTCTTCCAATTAAGTATAATGAATGTATGGAAATAAAACTGCAAGGCAAAATCAAAACATTTTATTCAACTTGAGTTGTTACGCATTTCATCTCTAGTATACACACACTTATCTTTTTTCTAGCTCTCTCCCTCTTCTTTTTCTTTCAGTCGCTCTCTCTCTCTCTCTCTATCTCTCTCCCTTTTCTCATTATGCACAAAAGACAGCAAAATAGACACAGCGAGACGGAGAACGTGAGTGGCGCAGAGTATGAGCAAGGCGCCAAATGTAAAAAAGTAAATTAAGAGCAGGCAAGCAAATGAGCAAACAAAGAACCATAGAGCTCATTCGCGTAAGGGACGCCCGTCAAAGCAAGGCAAAACATGTCATGCTTGTCACTCGCACGCACTCGCGCACGCGTTATATACATACATATATAACATTAGAAACCGAAACGAAAAACGAAAAAAAGAAGCATTCGCAGGTAGAGTATACACCTACGATCGCTTACACATGTATACGAAACTGTGCATACATAAATGCAAACACACACATATACACATACCCAGGCAAAACGTCTAACCGCAAACTCGACAAACGGGCAAGGGGGGTGAGAGAGAGAGAGAGAGAGAGAGAGCTAGACAAAGTAAATCAGCGGGCGCAAAGGGCGACTGAAAGTGCGGCTTTATACGCGCGCACATACGCGCTCGCGCACGACCAATGTCATTGTGCATTCGGGAAGGGGACCACCACCACCGCAATATCGCGTACAGCCCCGCGTGTACTGTCTTTGTGCGTCGACACTATATATATATATATGCTGGGCTTGCATCTTTAGCTTCCGGCGTGATGATCGCGCGAATGTGTCGAGCGTTTATTAAAGAGGAGAAGCTGGGATACGAGCCTTGGCTGCAGTATAAGTTGTAAGTGTTTCGGCGTGAAGCGCCAGTTAAGGATATGAATGTTAGTGAAAGAGGCGTTGATATATATTACACGCAGGAACGGCGGAATATCCGGAATTATTTAATAATCGGATTTTATTATCCTATATATAGGATAGCAGTTCGCAAAAATAAATACATCGAAATTTCATTTTGGTTTTCCCAATATATATTTACATAAAGATTTTCGTTTCTCACTTTCCAATATAACGAACACTTTTGTACCTAAACGTATAAAAGAAATCTCAATTCAAGGTCAATTCTCGCATCCAATCCTCACTAAGATCGATATCGCATTATATTATAATTTAACGCACACAGCTCCGAGCAATTCGCCCTCTCGAGGCGAAATTAAAAACAGCCCGTGCGTATATACATTCGATCTCGCGATCATCATCACCTTCGTTCTTTCTCTCACCACATCCTCATTTGGTACAAAAGCCACGGAGCCGGAAACTCTACGTCCCGGGATCTCTTTTCACAGTCACATATAGAAAAAAAGGTGTGCGCGTATAATAGTATATAGACCCGAGCCTATATACCACCGGATCGTTATCTCTACGCTCGCATACTATATATAAAGGGGAGGCTACGGGGTCGCGCGATGACGATTGCGATCTCATTTTGGGAGCACGGAGAATATTGTTTTCCTTTATTTTTTTTTCACCCCGCGACGACGCGCACGTGTGTTTATGCGACTATATAGCAGAGGGGGGATACGTATCGCGAAGACTGTATAAAACCTCGCGTTCATACGTGTATTTATATGTACATATAGGTAAGTGCGTATATTCACGGTACTCGATCTCAAGTTCGATGTATATATATGTATATATATATAAGAGGTATAGAATCTCGAGAACTACACTGCGCCGAGTTCTTTTGAGAGCGGTGAGATGAAAAATTTAATATCGGTTTTCAGTGAATGCCCGCGCGCGCGCGCGTTTTTAGGTTTATATGGAGATATATATACCTATGTGTGGGCCCGCCGCAGTGCGCGCGCGTTTGATCTGATAGCATTGGTATATGTGTTCCTTTGCCGATCGTTCTTTGTTTCTTCGACTGTGAACGCATTTGCTGCTCTGCGAGGCTTTCAGCGCGATAGGTACTTGAGTGTTGTATACCGGGCGCTTTTTAATAATACGTTAAGGTAAAAAAGTAGGGTGAGGTATAAGAGTTTGTACAAGAGTTTATATAATATTAGCCGTTGTAAAAATTTTTATGAAATGCTTTCGCACTAACAAATTATCGCAGTTATTTATAAATTGGCTTTTCTTCTTTTATATAATTTACATGTACTTTCTTTTTAACTTTCTTAAAGAGAATGCTTTTGTTGATGAACCCCATTAATTAAAAAGTTAATGAATTACTTAAATATAAAAAACAGTGTGAAAATATTTTTCTGCCCTCCGGCCGGAAAGCGCCAACTTTCTGGCCGCTGCGCGGAACGAAGTTGCGGCTTTCCAGTACCGTCGAGCAGAAAAATAGTATACAGACCATGGCCAGTAAAATAAGAAATGTCTCAGATCACATGTAATTGTCGGCCGAGGCGAAGCCTAGGTGTGTAATATACTATTGTTGGAATAGATATACATATAGTTCTCGTTTCAAAGCAGGCACGACGAGAGAAATGATATAACTATAGCAACGCGCGTTATATGTACGTTATAACATCTCATATACAATCTCAAATTTCACTCCGACGACGAGATTTTGAAAAACTTATCACGCGTCTCTCTGCGGCATTTCGCCGCATGATTTTCCGCGCTTTATTCACGTAGCGCGGCCGTCGTCCTATTATGCGCTACGCGGCTCAGCGCTCTTCGCAAAGCGTGCATAATTGTTTGGTGATGTTCCTGGCGTCTCGTGTCATCGCAGCCGCGCGAGCCGCCGCGAGTGCGCGCGGAATAAAAAATTACGAGTGCGACAAAGTAGTGTCGAGAACACTGCTACCTCTCGCGGGCACGTGCTCCGTCAGCTTTAAATCTACGAGTGTAAGAGAGAGAGAGAGAGAGGAAGCGAAAGAGGTCGCATCGCGCAAGCTGCAGTAATAATTAGCCCCGCACTCACGCGGCAGCAGCAGTAGTAGCAGCAGCAGCAGCTCTTCCGCGCGTACCTCGGAAAATTGCATAACTTTGAAGTTTGCAGCAGAAGCAGCAGTAGCAGCAGCGCGCTCTCGAGTGTTTCTTTTTATCATTCACTAGTGCCTAGCGTTCGCGCTCGCGCGTGTGTATGCGCTAAACGCTCGGGTTATTCTTTCTGCCTGGTTCCCTCTCTCTCACTCTCTCTTCATTCCACGTCCCTCTCGTCTTCGACTGAACGAGTTTTTCTCTCGCGGGCACTTCGCACTGCTACGCCTCTCTCCGTGCTGCTTTGTCCACGTCGTTGCGCAGTAACGCGGAACCGAACTACTGTATATATACTTATACTCGGTGCGCGAAAGGCAAACAATAATTAAATGCTAAGCGTTCGAGTGGGTCGTAGATGGGAAAAGTTTTATACCTGTCGACAATGAGGTAGTTTTGTTGAAGGGCTTTTATACATCCATTGGGATAATAACGACATGATGAAAAATTCATAATTAAAGGTTTGCACTTTTTGTAAAGCTTGCGATTAATTGCGTTTAAATGAAAAATATGGATTTTTAGTGATTTAAACGAAATCTTTTTATAAACATTTTAGTATTCAAATTTTCACAAATCAATCGATATAACATTAGGTTTTGTAAAAAAAAAAAAAAGAATCAAAGTGATTATATTTTACGTATTGAAAACATTGTTGCAATTTTTTTTTATTCGAACATTCAGCACGTAATTGCTTTTTATTGAAGTTGCAGCTACATAATAAATGTACGAATTACAAAAAAAAATAGGTACGGAAATTCGATATTTTCTTTTGCTTTCATTGGCTTTTCATGATAAAGTTACGAATTTCCGCAGCCTTTTTTTTTCATTATCAGAGCGCGCGAGCGCGCTTCGATAATGAGAGATTTTGAACAATACACCAGCGGCAGTGCCGCGCTTTCAAATATAAAAGAGCCCTTTTATGAACGATCAATTTCCAACGATAAAAATCTGCTTTACGCCGACGCCGGAGCGTATAAAAAAAAGCGCCTCGCTGCGGCACGGTGCTCGCATAAAACTTCACTATTAACGTTGTTTATTATAACAATTACCAGCTAATTATTTCAGTTTTGCGTCTTTTTTTTTGTCCACCCACCCCCGAGAGATTTTCCGCAATTAAACGAAACCGAAGGTATATAATGCGCACAATGTAAACCGACGCCAATTTTTTTTTCCTCCTCCTCCTCCTTCTATACCTCCGTTATTTGTTTTAGTCCACACGCAGGGGTGCTAAGAGAAAGAGAGCGGCACCCCGGATAGTAGTGTAGTAGGCGCGCGTATTATCGCGTTGCGGCCTGTGCAGTACGCAGCCTCTCTCGTGGATAAAAATCCAACGCGGCTGCGTTGAATTCTACCCCTCCCGTAAGCTTTTCTCTATTTCTTTTTTGCTCTCTCGCCGTAGTCGAGCAAAAAAAAAGAGAGAGAGAGAGAGAGAGAAACGGACTTTTGTCGACTTTTTCCCTTTCTCGTTTTTCCACGGCGGCAGCGTCGTCGTCGGCGCGGCCTTATATCCACTTCCCTCTATATATATTCGCTGGCCCGCAACCGCGCATAAAACAATTCGACTGGGCTGCTGCCGCGAAACTTTTCGCGTTATACTCGCGATCATTGCGCCCCTCTCCCCGTTTGTTATTATCATTGCGCGGAAGCAACGAGCCAATGAGCCTTTATGTTGCGGAAGACGTGCTCGTACATAAAAGCGCAGGCACGCGCGCGCGCGCGACAAGACGGAGCTCGACGCAAGTGAATAAATAAATAACAGAGAGAGAGATGTAGAAAAAGATATATAGATAGAGAGAAGTAAGGGACCGAGAAGATAGAGAGGAAAGGAGGATTATGACGAGTCGCTTGGACTGCTGTCGGCTGGATCACTGCCTGTATAGTGCGCACAGCTCATGTATCTGTGCAGTGTGTGTATATATATATATATATGCGCTCGTGCTCCATTCGCGAAAAGTTGGCACGTGTATGCTTTACGCGCGAGTTAAGCCAAACTGTTATGATGCTCATTCGGTATTGGGTTTCTCGGTCGTTGCCGCGCTCGTGGCACGACGGCGACGGCGACGTGATTTAATTTCTTTTCCGCATGACCGCACCGCTGCGCCTCCTCGCGCATTCTCTCTTTTCCTGCGGACCTTCTTTGTTTCTCTATTGCTCGGTTTTATACGCTGTTACTCGCTGCTGCAGCGGAGGCCGGTATATATAGTAGCCGCAAAGTGACTCTCGGGTTTGCGCGTAATAGCGAGCAATTGGAAAAGTGAAAAGGGATCCGATAATTGAAAAAATGGCTTCTCTCGCGCGTGCGTGCGTGCGCACCGATTGTGTTTCTGCCCGTATACGCCCTTATATTAATAACGTTATTGCGAATGGTATGGATGCAGTGGCTTTTTTTAGTTTTCTTTTTTATTTTTCAAAAATTCAATTCGCCAGGCGAAACAGTGCTTTTTTGAGTATCGAAGGCTCATTTAGCGCTGCCCTATTTTATGAAGTTTTAAATGTAATTTTCTTTTCTCTTATAAGTCATCGAATAATAACCAGATCCGACAGCCGTCCGCGTTTACTTGACATTAATCGTCAATGATTTTTTCGAAACATATATATACACATACACATTCACGCTCTCTCACGGTCTTAAAATGGTGGTGCGAACAAAAGCCACCTTTTCTGCTTTATTGATTTGAAGTAATTATTTTTTTTATTTTTTAAAATCGTTTTATCATTCTACAATTTCAACGGACGATAAATGATGTCACTTTTTCGATTTATTCGAGACGGCTTTCGCATGTATCTCTGAATGTCTTTCTCTCTTTCTGACTGCTGTCATAACGCATTTTATTCGACCTTTAAGATTATACGAGTTTGAGAAGAGCGTTAAGATGCACTTTTATGAAAAAAATTGTCATAAAAGTTTTTCATAAAGTAATACTTTATTTTTTATTCCAAAAGTCTTAATTTAAAAAGTAATAAATAATAAAAAAAACTCTTGTGCAGGTATATCATCAATTAGATATCTCGTAACAAATAAGCAAAGAAACTATATCAGAAAATTGCACAATTACAACAATATTTTTTTAAATAGGATTATAGATTTAGTTGAGTTGTTTTTATAGTCGACATTGATTGAAAAATTGCATGGAAAATGAATAATTCTATAAGAAATTCGAATAAATTTAATAATAAATATTAATTAAAACATTTCGTTATTATGACTTTGTCATAATGTAACAATGAAATTCATAACATTAATACAAGCCAATTATAATATTTAATTGATATAGTTATTAATATTGAATATATACTGATCGTAATATCACTACAAATAATGGTCATGCTCAGAATGTCAACAGCGTATAACATGTGAGTGCTGCGGAACAAATAAAAGACTCATTGTAATGCAAAAACTCGCAGCTTTATCGTAAAAGACGCGCTATAAAGCATTAATTAGTATGCTCGTGGTAATTACACTTTTACGTTAATATCGTATAGCGGATCGTTAGCTTTGGACACGAAGCTCTGTAGCAGATATGACTGCGCAACTTGGAAAAAAGCGAAACTGAATTAGCGATAAGGAATAGCATCAGCTTTAAACCACGTACAAAAAGGCGGCGGACGAAAAATACTATAGGAAAGATATTAAATGTATGATGTAATGAAAATCATTATTTTTTACGCCTCCAATTTTCGCCGATAAGAGAGTAAATAAAAAAAAAACGAAAGAAGGCAAGCAAAAAAAAAATTGTAAAAACGTGAACAGGAATGTGCGTGTTTACGCGTGACCTAACTCAGACAAGTGCAATAAAAAAAAATAAACAGGAGAAGTCGTGCAGTACTGTTGTTTCCGTTTGATAGCGAACACTTCGTGTTGGAGGTAGAGAAAGAGAGATGGAAGTTGCGACAAAAACAACTAATAAAAAATTATAGGACAAATACTAAACTTTTTCCTGCTCCACACTTGAACGTCGTTCGAGCAGATTTGTAATCGACCATTATCAATGTACTTCGATCCCGGTTTAATCTTAGCCACAATATTGTATGAAATGTAGGATCACATAACATCATTAAAGTTTGAAAGGGAAGATATATAGCTATGATGTAATATGGGATTGTGCGATTTTCATCATGTATATATTAGTATACGAATTTGAGTTTAGGATTACAATCACACTAAGCGAGTTGTATCACGTCTATTAAAAGTTAAAATGATGCAATACTTTACTATATTACATTATTAAATATAAATTGTAAAAAATGTATATCAATATAGTTGTTTAAATTTAAAGTTTCAACAGCTATTGCATTTTTATTGTGTGCATTTACAACAATTCAGTTTTGTAAAAATCTTGACTATTCCGGTTCAATTAAAAACTTTTACTCGTATTGGAAATTTCACGTGTTCCAATTATAACAATATTTTTGTTACACAACGCAACACACAAAATTTTTTTTTTTTAATTTTATTCTGAAAAAATCTTTGTTAGCAAACCAAAATTAAAAACAAAGTTTACTTAATAATAGTTCCGCACGGTTAATTCTGATATTGAAAAAGCCAAACATTTCGTTAAAACATGTATTCCGTGATATAGTTATCTACCTATACATGAAAAATTTTCATTTTGATACACTGAGAAAAATGATGTATTAAAAATTACTATAATACATAGTAACGTCGAGACATACTTACAATATAAAAAAA
>JAWWEQ010000045.1:30287296-30310788 GCA_035583055.1 Torymus tubicola | reverse complement strand
ATTATTTTCAATTTCTCCGGCGTCCCGAAAAATCCGCTAATAAAGAAATAATCCTTGTGCACGAGCGCGAAAGTTCGGATTCGCAGTGAATGTCCGCGTTCGTTCCGTCTCCTCTCGGTCGAGTACGAAGAAAGTATAGTACCATCTAGTTCCTTTCCGCGGATTTAACTGCGCCATTGGGACCAATAGTAATATCTCCCGCTAAAAAGACCGAAAGCTTTTTCTCTGTGGGTTCGCGACTGCCTCTTTCTCCTCTATCTCTACATCCTCTCTATTCTCTTCTACTCTCTCTCTCTCTATCTCTCTCTCTCTTTCTTTCTCTATTTCTTCAAGCAATCTCGAGTGGGACTATATCGACGCGCGCGAGGAGCAAGAGAGAGAAAGTGGGTATAGCAAGCATAACGACAGTGGAGCCGTCTTAAAGCGCATCGAGAGGATCTCCTCCGACGCTTCTCGACTTTCTGTACGTATTTAGCGCGCAAGAAATTTTCACGCGCTCGCGCGAAGGATAATTAGAGCATAAGGTAGATCTGGGTATTACTGCGGACTTGAAGTATGTGCGCACTTTAATTTTATTTAGGAAATGTGCGAATGAGATATATGCCATCAACTTTTTTCCTTTAAATGAAAGCTTGAATATTATTTTGCTGAAAAAAATATTTCGTATATATACGCGGATAAATAGATTTTGAATAACAAAGGTTAATTTCAAACAAAAATACAATTACTGCCAAGAAATATAAAACTACATAGAGAGCGAAAATATAAAATAACTCAAATATTTATTTATATATATTTTTGAAAAATTTTGATTTTAAGAAAATAGACAGTATATATATTTTTATATATTCGTCCGTAGTATAAATAACAGCTGCAGCTACGGTATCATTCGGCCCAAAATTAAAGGAACGATCGGGCGAACGTGGCTTTTCTCTCCCCCGAGGCGATAAAATATATAGAATTTTCCCGGGTTAAAGATGCGCGCTTCACACAACCGAGAGAGAGAGACGCGCTTTCCACAATACTGGCTTATTTTCTGGCACATGTGGTTAGATTGCAAGTGAGTAACTAGATGCCGGTTAATTAACCACCCCGCCGGCATTTCTGCCACCGCTGTGTTCCCAATGTCATTGATATAGTTCACGTTTGTGAGGATTTAACTGTAATGTTTAATCATCAAGTTCGCTCGTAAGCTCGCTATTCGTATATATATATATACGATTGATATCTGACTCTTCGAGCGAGCTAGCGGTTAGTAGTAACATGGCACTGCGGGGGAACATATATCCATTTTTCGCACTGCAGTATCAATCGCCCGCATTTAATGGAAATTTCTCAAGCGGGTGCGGGTGTGTATAGGGGTAAAAATTGGGACAGCAATGTCCTTTCTACGGTAATAATTAAACGCGGTATGCATTAAACGGGAGCGCATGCATTAATTTTACATGGAATGCTTTTAATACACGGGGTATTGAACGCCCGCTGATTTTGTATGGAGATAATATCGTATATGTATCGACTTTGAATCATATTCATAAAGAATGTTTGCGTTAAGGTCTGAATATAATGAAAATTTATTCGAACCCGATTTTAATATTGGCTCGGTTATTCTTTTTTTTTTATAAACTCATCAGCTGATTAACTCTCTTTCAATTTTATTAAGATAATTGTACTGTCTTTGATTATAATAGGATTGTAGCTGAAATATATTAATCGCAAATGTTTAAAACTTAAAAAAAAATATATATATTAAAAATGATTGTACAACTTTTTGATTGCACGGTGAATTATTTTATCCACTACTGTTGTTCTCTATAATTGATTAAAATGATATTAAATGGTTTTGAATAACTGATGAATTGAATTATATAAATAAAACGCCGTACTTATCGCGAAGAGTTTGTATAAGCAATTATATTTATACTGAATGAAAAATGGGTAACCGAGCTTTTTATACGATTTAAAAATAAAAACAATTAAATAGTTCATTAAAATATATTATCACATTGGACATCCTTATATAAAAATTAATTTACATACAAATATTCTTCTTTTTTAAAATACATTATATTAAGCTCTTCTGAGAAGTGACGGTTACACCTTATATATAGGGAAATGCAAAGCTTTTACACAAGAAGCTGCGGGCGCTCTAAGCTTGGCGCAGTTAGTTATTCAATTAAAAATCTGTTCATTTTTACTGAACTCCCCGATGCATGTTTATTTATCTTAAAAATTTGGTTTGTTTCATCAATTTTATGTAATTTTTTTTTCAATTAAGATGGTTAAATAATATTTCAAAGCCATTTTATTTACAAAATGTTGGAGTACGAAATGTCTATTACATATGGGCCGGAGTAAATAAAAATTCTATATAAACAGTTTGGCAAATACAACCAAACGATTTAAAAATACCTCGAAAAATACCCAAAAAAGCACATTTTACTAACCACAATGTCTATCCCGACTCACTAATGAAATTTTCATATACCAGCGCCAAATCATTCATTTAGAACAAAAAAAGGATTCCGAATCATTTAATGCAATTCCAATTATAATTATCCTTTATTCGAATTACTACCTCCAGCATCTAAAAATCTTCGGTACACTTCTCCACCTCGCTATATATACCACCGAAATATTTTCGCACCGATATGCACCGAAATAAAAGGCCCAGCCGCCACCGCCATCGCCGCGCCGGCCACATGCCAGTTGAAAACTCATTCGCAGCGCAGCCGACGACCGCAGTCCGTATATAAATCAGTCCTCCGCGACGTGCAAAACTTTCCTCCACCTTCCCCTCCTCCTTCTCTACCTCCTCCTGCTTACGCATACGTGCACGAGCACAAAAGTGCCGCTTGCGCCCGGTAGCCGCCACATATACGCGTGCGAAGAAAGGCGATGCGTCATTTTCCGCGCGCTCGCGCGTCTCGATAAACGCGGCCGACGTATACACACAGTGCCCTCCTGCCGGGGGTATATGGCGCGCCGCTGTGCCGATCCGCTCCACTTATATCCTCTCTCTCTCTCTTTCTCTCCTCAGTCGACGCCACGAATTTATAACCCTCTCGTTTTCCACGCGCGTATATAGATATATATATATACACACACACACATACACATACACGTGAACGAAACCCCGCAGACACGCCGGACTACAAAAGTCCTTGCAAGGAGAGAGGGAGGACAGAGCGAGAGAGAGAGAGGGAGAGAGCGAATCGCTTTTATAGAAGTTAAATGGCCTCTCCGCTTGCCTGTTTTCTCCTCTGGCCAGCAGCTGTTACACGAGGGGGGGACAAGGGAGAAAGGAGGAGGAAAAAGAGACGCTCGTATCTTTACTACTGCGGAATTCTCGTGCAGAGCGGAACTTGTACGTCTTTATATATGTAGAGTGTGTGCGCGCACGAGCAAGTATATGCAGTGTACGGATGCGCGCGCGCGGACGCGTGTACGCCCCGAGAACGTAAATAATGGCGAATAAATTAGTGTCGACGGTTGTCGTTGTTGTTGTTGTTGCGTTATACACACGTAGTGTGCATCGATTGCCGGGATACTAATGATTTTTGAGTTTCTCGCTCTAATGCGATGCGTAACATAGACATATATATATATAAACACATATACGCACACAGGAAATACCTTGAATTGCGGTCGCGGGTCGGATAATGTCGAGACGAAGTAGTATATTATTTACATGTGTGTATATCATGCGAGAGTGTTCTCGTGCACATAATTCCTGACATAATTATACGCGAGGCGTATATAAGAGATGTCATTCTCGCTTCGACTTCTACGAATCGTCAGGTTGCGGCATTCAACGAGACGTTGATGTGGGAAAGAATGAACTAAGTAAACTCAATTATAGAGTATACCAAGAGGATATATATCTTCTCTCTCACTCTCTATTATATATGTATATATATGCTTTACAAAGGGCAAAGCATATATAACAATTGATCATCCTCTCCTCTCTACTGTTCATTACTCTTTTACGCGTTCGCGCATACTGCGCGCAAGCTCAAAATCCAAAATTGATAGAGCGCGCGTGGGCGTCCCGTTTAGCCCGCGTGCAGAAATTTCGATACAATCGCGTGCACACACACGGCGGCGGCGCTCACGCGCGCAATCGATGAGCCGCTGCATATTTAACGCACGGTGCGCACTCGCTCGCTTTCTCCAATCAAGCAGCCAATCATACGCCGGACTCCCTAAACCGCTACCCACGTGCAATTTAGCGGCATGACTTTTTTATACGACTATACGCGCGCTGGCCCGCCTTTCGATCCTGTACGTACGTATGTATACACACGTGTATCGCGTATATTACGACGCATGTTATAGACCGTGTACTCAATTGTAACGCTATAAATATACTACTCAAAGGAATTTCATGATATATACCTTATATATACACGAAACATTCTTTTTCTTTCGACACAAGCAGCAGATTAATCTCATCCTGAAGCTTATATCCACCAACCCCTACATACGACTTGAAAGTATTGTACGTATATATATATATATAGTTAGGTGCATAGAACAACTATACATGTATATGCAAGACGAAAAAAGAGGCAAACGCGGGGGCGTCGTAGCGTACGGGCGCGATTCCGTGAATTACGCCCATTACGTATAAATCGTCGCGCGCGTTACGACGCGCAAAAACCGACGATATAAGAGCTGCAAAGAATCAGGGACGCTTTGCTCGTACAAACAGCGTCCCGTTGCCTGCGCCTTTTTCCATGCACACACATACACACACACACACACACACACACACACACACACACAGACACATAGACCACTCCCGTCGTATAGTGTACGGCTAGCACACAGCGTGAAAAGGGAACTCGCGAATTTACGGCCGAAAGCCGGATGCACGCGCGCGCAAAGTCCACAATATGTATGCGCATGTGTATGTGTGTGTGTGTGTGCGAACGCGAACACTCGTCGCTTGTGCGAGTGCTTTTTTCGCCTTACGCTTATGTGTATATATATATATATTTGTATGTATGTATATATATATATAAATGTGTGTGTATATGTACGTGCAGTATAGCGGTATATAGCACGACGATTAATGGGATGCACGCGGAGCGTCTGCCGGCGCCGCTACTGCCAGGCGGCAAATCGTTTTTGAATTATATCAATAATTCATGTTCAATTATGATGCGACGAAGCACAGCGGAGAAGTGGGAGAGAGAGAGAGCACGAATGTCGATGCGCTGCGCGCGTTATACACAGTGTTGTTCGCTTATTGATTGATCCACGCGTGCGTGGGATGTTAATTTATTGAAATCAGGCGCTGTAGGGAAGAAGAGAGAGAGAGAGACAGAGAGAGAGAGAGAGAGAGAGAGAGAGGGAAAGAGGAAAGAGCCCGTGAGATTGGTCTTTTAACGGCTCGTTGACGATTGCGCACTTTTTCTTTCTCTATTTTCTCCCTCGCGGAGCAGTATATATGCTGTTTGCGTGGTGTATATATAGAGAGCAAGAGAAGCAGAACCGAGCGATCGGAAAGTTGCGGCAATCATATTTCGGAGTACGCGCGTATATATATACGTGGAAAAAGCGTGGACTTTTTTTTCTAGTTTCCGAAAGTTATGCGACCGTGAGGTGCATAATAATTCGCAGGGGCTAACTTTTGAGTTTTAAAGGTTATATTCTGTAAAAGCTTACGCGCAGTGAATGGAAAAAAGTTTTGTTTTTTTCTTTCTCTCTCTCTCTCTCTGTGTCCTTTTGTTGTAAAAGTCTGCCGGAGCAAAATGGATGTTTCGGATAACTTCTGTTATGGGAAGTATTATGAAATCAAATAAAATATATTTTGTATAGTTTTATTTTATTCCATTTATTTGTATCCTGAATAATAAAATATAACTGTATCAGCCTACTTTGGATACATTATAAATGAAATAATTATTATCATTTGAAATAGGACGAATACTTCGAAATAAAGAAAATTAAATTAAATTAAATGCAAAAAAAATATAGTGCATTAAGTATATATATGGCTATACATACTATTCCAAGTATCACATAACCTACACGATGTTCCTTTGGAATTCAATCAAATATGATATACAGTCACATCCGTCTATAAAAAATATCTCTTTCCGCGATCTCCGGCTACTCCTCAGAATGAATACTCAAAAAATACGACCACGTCCATTTCGCTCGACGTCACAATCAATCGTAACTCCAATAAGACTGAATACGAACGCTCTTTGCTCAGAATTCTTTTCTACTTTAACTCTTCCTACGTTCCCGATACGCCGCTCTCGGTCAAACGTCGGCCGTACGCTTACTCGAAGACGCCTCCGTCATCGTCGTCGTCGTCGTCGTCTCGCGAATCGATATACACGCGGTGGACGATCTCGTGCTCTAGGTAGGAAAAAAAAATACGTTTCAACTTTTCTCCTCTTTCTTCCTCTTTCTTCCTCTCTTGCTTTCTGTCTTACTCTCTTCTCTCACCTTTTTTTTCACGATGCGCACGAGACTTGCAACTCAGCAGTGCGATAAGTCCTCTCTCTTTCTCGCCGATGCGATTATGGGAGTTTAAACTTCTTCCTTCTTTTTCAACGAGAGAGAGAGAGAGAGGCAGAGAGAAAGAAAGGGGGTTGAGGTCCCGTCCCCCCCTTCCACATCGTCGTCTCTTTCGTCCTCTCTCAACGGCTTGTTAAGGATACAATGTAAGCATGCTATACCATGAGCTATTTCCGCTTCTTTCTCCGAGCGCTATTTAAAGTATTACCGGTGAAAATTGCGAATTGGCCGCGTTGCCTGCGCAGATCGCTAAGTTTCATTTCTTTTTGCGCTCGGAAAAAGTTTTGTTTATTTTCGATTGCGACGAGTGTGAGTGGCATTGTGAGAGAGAAAGAAAAAGAGCGAACGAGAGAGAGAGAGAGAGGGGGGGGGGGAAACAGAACTAGCTAGGCAACGGAAATGAGACGAGTTTGAACAACGAAAACAGTTTCAAGAGGATATATTGTTTGAATTTCACGAAACTTCAAGCGTGTTGTATTATCGTTTCAATTATAAAAAAAAAAGACGCGAGAAAATAGGATTGCCGTTGCGGAAAATAATAGCCTTGTGAAAACATACGTGACATTTTTAATTAAAAAACTTATTAAAAATATTTTCCTCAGGATAATATAAGTTTGAATTAATAATTTAAATGTATGTGCGCACACGAGCAACATGTGTTTTATTCATGTTCACCTTAACAGAATGGTCATTGTTACTGTTACGATAGTTGTAGACTCGGAGCGCGAACTGTAGTAAAAGTCAACATCTCATTAAGAATACAATATAACGTCGTTAGGCAAGTTACGACCGAAATTAAACGGGATTTGGCCTAAAATTGCCTCTACAAATAGCTACGACTATTCACTACTCTCTTACACTAACTGATCTATCTTATAAAATATTAACAACTAAGAGTACTAAAAACAACCGTAATCTACTAAATATTCGAAATACGATTTCCTGCTAAATAATCATATCCTCTACTGTCACTGTAAATAATTCAATTGTTGAGTATAAGTCAGAAAAATAAATGACAATTACGATGTCACATAAGTGGCCAATTGCGGAAATTCGATGCTAACGCTTAACATGAAACTGAAACTCGTCGTGGTTGATTCCGACGTAAACTCTTTAAATTAACAACATGGCACTCGCTGCAAGATGATACGGATATTGCGTTCACACGGTCTCTAATTAATCGCTACGCGCGATCAGTACTCTATATACACGCTGCGCTCTTAAACGACGTGTATTTATCACATCAACAGCGGTGGCGTGTCGAACTTCGAGCGACCATTAAAACAATAAAACTCCTGCCGCAAAGGAGAAATTACAGCGCTCGCCGGTAAAAGAGCGACTCCGTGTCTCGAAAAACACTTGTAGCGCATGCAAATGAAAACTTTCGCGTCAGTCTGTCTATCTCTCTCTCTCTCTTCACTCACTCCCCCCTCTCTCTCTCTCTCTTTCGAATTTGTTTACGCACAGCGTGGGCGTGCGTCTGTAATTCAATTTCCTCCCCCCCCTGCGCTTGGAGTTTCGTGCTCTGCGCCTCTGTGCTGCCGTAGAGAGAAGTTCGAGGCTTCTACCGTCTCGTTTGCTGCCGATCGACTTGAGCGACGCCTCGATAAATTCAAGTGCGCCAATGCGACGCAGATGTCTCAGGTCTGGTGGGATGAAAGAGGATCGAAGAGAGGTTTCATTAATATTGATGTCGCAATAATTGTGCTACGATGCGGCATTTCCAGCTATATAGCTAAGGTAATATTATCCGCAGAAACGAATAATCAATTCCATTGAGAGAATTCCCCCTTTTTTGTAGAATTCATAATTATACTCTTTATAAATAATTTTAATGTAACGTCTTGAGTGAATTTAAAATGTTAGGGTTCGATTTTCAAACATTTATTGAATGCATAATAGAGAGTAACAGAAAGTATAGTAAACAGTAAAACCTCAGAATGAATTTTGCAAGAAAAGAGAGGAACCTTAATAAATAAAACTAATTTGACTTTGATTCAACTATTCATTGCACATTAAAAAATTAACGAAAATACTGTTTCACCTCCTCTTCACCTTTCATCTCTAGTTGCTTTTTAGATGATTCTCCAATATAAGTAACGGAAACATATAAAAGAGATATGTTTCTAGCAATTATTTTATTTATATACGTATATTACTGCCTAGCAGTTACAAGTTCTTTTAACTTACAAAATATAAATATTTCTTACTTGTACACTTAATTTTTTTCTTGACTATTTTCAGGTTCAAGTATCTTTAGAAGTGAGTAAACCTGTATAATCTGTATATAACATAATATAACTGTCAGAAATTCAATCTTATATATACTACGCTGTTGTAACACTTGGGGGTTCTCATGGAAACCGGATTTAGCCAAACCTTAATAAAACTTCTTTAACATTATAATCAACGCTCCAAAGTAAAATGTACATTCACATTTGCCATTCAATATACGATTATTATCGTTTATGTAAACATCTTTTATGATAATCTCTCACAATTTTGTGGTGGAGATAATCAATGATGAACTGACCAAATACGAAAACAACTCACAATCTTTGCTTGCAACAATAATGCCCTGCCACGTTTTATCATTCAACAGTCCATTATCATACAAATTAAATGACCAAAACGTGTTTCCGTATTGTGAAAATAAAAGTGAAGCGACCATACACGGCTAAAGTGAACGTTGATAGAAAAAAATAACCAACAACTGAACACATAAATTTCAATAATTGAAATACATGACGGAAATTCAATCTCGAAATTGCAACGTTTAATAAAATAAACACCTCCACATGTACTACAATCTCGTTCATTTCTAATGTGACGCACGTACATTCAACATGCTCTTAACGAGCTTCGTTTTCGTTCCCTCACCGCGGCTCCTTCGGAACGTTCCTCGTATATATACATTTTATCAGTTCATCGCCACCTGCTTGTAAAAAAACAGAAGAGATCGATGCGTGCAAAATCGAGAAAGAAAACGAAATCACGGCGCTTGTACGAACGAAGCGCGCTTATTAATCCTTTCCTTCGCACGCACGCACCAATATATATTACACGCGCGCTTTTCAGAACCTTCCGAAGGAACTGTCGATACCTATGTGTATATATATACACGCGAGGTAGCGATTTTACGCTCGGTAGCTCTCCTCTCTCTTTTTCTCTCTCTCTCTCTTCCTCTGCCTCATGTTCGCGAGCGGCCCATGCGGCGCGCTTATTGAAAGCTAATAATCATTGGACGGTCAAACCGGTTCATCCGGATACACGTGAGTCCTCGCGCGATGGTTCTACACGATTCATTCATTTTTTTTTTTGTTATACCCATGCTCCCAGGCGGTTTTGCGCCGAAATTTAATTTCTTTAATTAAGCCGTGTTCGTAGGAGTTGACATTGGCAAGGAAAAGCGTCAATTAACCGTGAGAAAAGGGTATTTTTCTTTTTTTTTTTCAAAATTACCGTGACTGGCAGCTGATTTTGGGGCTTGGCAAGCTCGATCGAAGCGGTAATGAATGCCAGCTAATTGGCGGGAATGAAAAGGTTGGCGCGAGCGCGTCGCGTGACGCGCGAATCGAATTTGCATGAGGCGATTGCGAGCTGAAATTTGTCAATTGTAATGTACGAGCAGCGATTAGCAGTGCGATAAGATCGATCGTTATGTTATATACGCATAAATCAGCGCGCGATAGTTATTTCGAATGAAATTCATGGATTTGTGAGAGAGAGAAAAAAAATGGCTCATCACAGCTGCGTTATTGTATATATATATCGTTTCGTTATAACGTCGAAATTGGCCTTAAAATCAAAATGAGGTTTCTCTCTTAAACTTCTCGTTTCGCAATGTGTCACTGCGGTTTATTTACTCGTATTACATTTACAAAACTATTTTATAACGTCAATAAACGAAAAGTGAAAGCCGCCACATTCGGTAATTCGCTGTTACATTTATGTGCATCCCGTAATTTGAGAACTCTGCGTGCATGAGTATATTTTCTGGTTAACATGTAAATGACTACGTCGAGTATGGAAAATTGTTTAAAAACGTGAATGTATAACACGATGTCAGCAAGCGCGTGTATCCCACGTTTCAGCGTCCCTGATAAATAACGAAGTGTAAGAGGCAGTCGCCGTACCGACACTTGCGACGAGAATAAAAGGTCGGACTCCTGAGTGTCTCTCTCTCTCTCTCTCTCTCTCTCTCTTACCTTTCCTCGTGCACACAAATTTTATCAGCTTATACGCGCGAGGTTGGCCATAAAGCACCTGCGCGCCCTCTGAGAGTGCACGCTATAGCGCAAAACGATAAAGCAACAAGATCGAGAAGAGATTAGCGTCCGATAAACGTCGCGAGCCAATTACACTCCCGGGCGAGCGAAAGATTAATGGAGGGAGAGGTGGAAGAGGAGAACGACGAATCCTTTTTTTTTTCTTCTTCCTCTCTCTCTCTCTCTCGCGCCGTATTTCTCTGTGTGTCGCGCGCACAAAGATAGCGGCACTGTCCGTGGGTTGGAAAGTAATGAAAGTCCACACACGCGTCGCCTCGGCCATTTCCTTATTGAATTCCGCCGTAAGGTCGGAAGCGCGAGATTTTCGGTCGAGATTGTCGTCGACTATACGGGGGGGACGAGAAATTGAACGTAAAACACGCGCGAGTGTGATTTTTCGACTTTTGCCAATGACGTTAAAGTGAGGGGAGAGTGAGTATATGGAATGATGCTATTGAGCATTCGACGTATATATATACACACGCCCGCTGTCCAAGTTTCACGGGTGTCACCAATATCGATATTTCTGATGTTGTATAGGAAGCTGTTTCGAACCTAATAACTTTTGCATTAAATTTTTTTATGACACACCGTGTGTAAAGTGCCACTTTTTTGCACACTTGCCAAAACGAGCGTGCTCTCAAAAATGGCACTTAACGCACGAAGTGTCATAAAATAATGTTCGATACTTGTGAGAAATATGATTTTAGCTCGAGTGTGAGTTTGTCGCCAGAGCGAAGTGAGGGTATCGAAAAAAAGTACTAATATATATCTGCAAATAGACGGAACTATAACGAGTTTAAAGAGCTTCGAGCTTCAAGGAGTCGTATTGTACGTAAATTGAATATTATATTAAATGGTATTAATAATGTACAAGAACATCTCTTACTTTATAACGCAATTTTATTGTACTTCCGTATATAGACATCATCTTGTCATTTATTTTCAGAATACACATTCAAGTGAATTACCTAATATCTCTGCAGGTTACTTCGCCTATATACCGTTTGATTAATGATCGATATACCAGGTTAACTGACCGCCACAATGAACCTCTTCTTCCACCTTTTCTCGCAAACACTACTCGCCTATATAAACCAGCATTCGCATATTCAAAGCCGAAACATCAACATTATTAAGCAAGCTATAACTTTGAAGAAAACTTATCACGCGCGGCTAAAAAAAACTTTTCCAACACAAAAGTCGCTGTAACCATCCCCCCAAGAGAAAAGACACAAGCCAAACAAACTCCCCGGTCCTCAGCCGCGTATATACCCTCTCTCTTTCTCCTCTTTCTGTTTCTACGCGCAACGAAGTTCGGCCCCCTTCTCGCACGCGCGTATCTCTTTTCGCGAGGCATTTAAATTTATAATGTCTGTTCCTCAGCTATACGTATAGGCGGTAGCAGCAGCAGCAGCAGCTTCATTAGCCCGCGACGCGTTTAATTCGTCGGAAACTTATTTAACTCGCCGCCGCAGAGTTGAACTCGAGCATTGAGCTAGCGCGCGACGCGCAAAGAAAAATTCCCCATGCAAATGGTCCCAAGGGGAGGGAAAGTCAGCTACTACTACCGTCAGTTTTCCAACTAATATAACTTTAGGCCTTTCGGTCAGCAGTGCGGGCGCTCTCGGCCTCCCCGAATTCAATGGCGACGCCTAGTCGTCGTACCGTTAAGGCGCAGTCACATAGCCCACGGCGTGTATATGTATGCAGCGAACGAATGAATGCGCAAGCGGGCGACGAACGGCGAGTCTTAATTAATTAGCCTGCCTCTGTAGGGTGAGGAAGAGTCGCGCGCCAGAGCAGAGGAAGGAACGACCTCCTTCCGAGGATATTAATGGGGAAGCGGCGTGTGTGCATGTATATATGTATATATATACACGCGCGTTTTTGCGGTTTGCGACGCTTGAGGCGCAATTAATGTCGCCGCGTCGCTGCCGTGTAATTTATGGCGTATCAGTGCGAGAACGCGCGAGAAGCTATATAAGACGAGCTGACGATTTGCGCGCGTGAGATTGTATTCGCGCGCGATTGTGATTGTTTCGGTATGACTAGTATATAGCTATAATACGAGGTGTTCATTGTATTGGGCGTGGTCTTGTACGTTTCAGAAAGTTTGTTTATTGAGGCGATAATAAAATGAAATTGTATTTACAGAACAATATGTATAATAGTATTACGAGTGAGGCTTCGTAAATAATTGAATAAAAGTGACGAAACTTGTACTTGCCATCATTCGGCTTTCGGCTAATTGGCATCATATTAAGTATTTGGACCTTTTACTTATTTTGTTGTTTCATATTCGTGCGTGTATTAGTCGATAGAACAATGTACGTATTCCACTTTTATGATTAATTTTAATACAACATCCACTGAGCCAATATATAGCGTAACACATAAATTGCAACGGCTTGTATATACATATACCTATATATACCGCAAATCGAACATCTCTACAAACATCGGCGGATAACACCTATATAATAAAAAGTACACATACACGCGCACACATCGCTAGCGCGGTATTAGTGAGCAAATATTGGCAGTAAAAACTCTATTAAAAGATCCCACACGCGGGCTCTCGCGAGCGCAGGTAAAACTTTTAGCGGGAAGAAGACTCGAACGTGGTGGCGTTCAATCGATAAATCTTTATGTTTATCTTTATTTACGGAAAAAGAAGAAGCTGGACTGGGGAAAGGACAAAACAGACTTCCTCCCTGCAGTGTCAGAGGGAGACTTGGAGGAGGGGGTGATCGTAACAAACCGCACGGGTGCGCTCTGTCGTTACCGGAAAAGTACCAAAGTTGGTCGGGAGAAAGAGAGAAAGGGAGAAAGAGAGAGAAAGAGAGCGAGGGAGAGCAAAAACGCAAGCGTACACGTATACGTGTACGGCAAACGCTTGCACTTGTGACAGGGAAGAAAAGGACGAGGGGCGAGGCGAGAATGGAGGAGACTAAAAATCGGGAGAGATATAAAATATAGGAGAGAAAGAAAGAGGAGTTAAGCGTAATGGAGAAATAAATAAAGAGGAAAGAGCGGTGTTTGGCTCAAGCGGCAATGTGCTTGCTTTCCAAAACAAACATCGCTCAGGACTTACGGTGGATTTCCCGTCAGCGCAAATTTTTCCGGGTCACCTTCTCAAAAATATTTTCCAGATTTTTTCGGTGCCGAAGAGCAAATCTGATGCCCCGGGTTGGCGGCTGAAGTTTCCGTATGTATCTGTGGGTTGAATTGACAAAGTACAAATGCTTACGCTGAGCGTATGTGTGCCGAAAGGTCGATTCCGCTGTGGGTTTCGCACAGGAGATTCGCCTAACCTATAGGGTAGAGACCTAGCGAAGGTTCAATCGGTAAGACTAGAATTAATTACTCGGGTTTGAGTCCTAGGCCTGAATACCGGGAGGTACAAGCACCACTGTTTCACACATGTGCGCTTTATTTACAAACATAGCAGACTTTCATCGTGTCGTCGATTAGCTATGCAAGGGGACAGAAAGAGGGCAACGTTAACTAAAATTAAAAAAAAAAAAAAAGAAATCCGTCGATTGTCTTGATGCTGTGTTGTTTGGAAAGTGTAGGGTGTAAAAGATGAATGAAAACAACGAAGTTACAAGATTTAAAATAATTTAAAAAATAGTTGCTTACGAATTCGAAAACGCCGCACAATGATTTTTTATTCATTGAGAAAGAAGAGCTTGACGTTTTTCTTGTACACTTTTATGCGAGATATTTCATGAAAGCTCGTAAGTAGTACATGACATTAATATACGTTACAGTAAAATCCAAGTGCTCATCTGTTTTTAGAGGCATGGTGTCAATACTATAAACCTGACGTATTTTGAATGTGTATATCAAGCTAAAAATTTCTTTTGAGAATTAAAAATGTCCTTCAGCTTCAACGAAATATACGTATGTTTGATCAACTTTTCCAAATTTAAAAGCTTTTTTCATGTATGTAATTATTTCTATTAAATTTTTTGTTGACTTCTGTAAAATATTAATATAAAAGACGAATTAAAATTATTGTTACTTAATTAGGCCGTTAATGTATTACACTTAAAAAATACAAAACGAAAATGTCAACACTGTCAAAGACGCAGGAAAAAAAAAACGAAGAAAAAGCATAAGAAATTCTAAAGCACTGCAACAGTGTTCCAGAAAACCGACGAGAGCCTACGAATCAAGGAAGGCGAAACATGTACAAATGACAGACAACCGCAAGGGACAAAGAAAAACCGGGGAGAAACGCGTATGCACAAGAGCGAAAAAAGAAAAGTGGCTCTCTCTCTCTCTCTCCCTTTTTTTTCATACGCCGACAGCGATGGAAAACGAAAAGACGGCGCACAGTCGTGCCTCGAGTACGTCTGCGAAGAGAGGACGAGAGAGAGAGAGAGAGAGAGAGAGAAATTGCTCTCCTTCGCGTCGCGATGCTAATTGCGGCGATTATCTCAATTTCCGGGACTGGAGAAATGTCGGATAATGGCGCTGGGTGCAGCGCGAAAAAGAGACGTAGCGCGAGCTCTGCGCTCGGCTCGTTACGCCTTCATTCAGCCGAGAGCGAGCGAGAGCGTGAGAGGGAAAGAGAACATTTTTTTCTGGTTCTCCCGTAGTTTTCTCGAGGTTGGCGAAGAAAAAAAAATTGTTTATTTTCAGAGTTGCCAGCCCAAGTATTGTCAAGTAAACCCAATTGTTTGCCTCATGATAGCCCTCAAGCTGGTTTCGGCTTCCTTTTCGTTTTTGCGCCTCTTCCACTCTCGCCACCTCCTTTTCTCGCGCTAAAATAACAGAGACCACAGGCCTCTTTGATTATACAGCTGGAATGTGTACACAAAAATTCGCGATAATTGCAGAGAGAAGCACAAGAGGAGGAGAGAGAGATTTTCTCGACCGCGCCTATAACAAAACCTGTGCCCTCATTGAAAGGATTCGTTGCTATATACGGCAAGTGCGATATTTTAGATGAAAAATGACGTTTAACCTTTTGCACTTGAAGGGGTTTCCTCTCTTTCTCGCAGTCACCACCCGTGGAAGGACCTGCAGAGTGCACAAAAACCACACTACGTGTGAAAGCACGTCCAGAGGCGAATCTCCGATCCTTCTCTCTCTCTCTCTCTCTCTCACTCGTACTCGTCTTCGTCGCGCCCGTTTCCATTATTTTTCGACGTCATTATCCAGTACTCGAACGACGCGACCGATCGCTTTATCTCTCTCTCACTCTCTCTCTCTCTTCTTTCCGCATCTTTTTGCCATTCACATTTTTGCGCCAGCTCGACGACGACGGCGACGTCGTCTTTCTGTCGCGCATCTTTGGAGGTCGTTATATAAACAAATAGAGGAAGACGAGAGGGAGGGGGAGAAGAATTAGAGAGAGAGACTGAATGCCGCATAGCAGGCTGTGTGAGAAAGAAAAATGTATTGCGGACGGTCGTTTGTATAATGCAGCGCTCCGCATGCGATGGGGATTATTCGAGTGTTCGAATCGACGAATGAAATTACTTTTTTGCGCAAGAGACTATAAAGTTTTTTGAGCGCTTTGTGCTAAGTTTCTTAAATTTTTTTATGATTATACGGTTTAACTTTGTTCTCACTTTTGTGGTTCATTTCATTTTTGTTCGCGAATAAATTCTAGTACAAATTATGTAGAAATTCGATGTGTATGTGTGTTCCGAAACAATTAGAATTAGGATTGGACCAAAGTTTGAAGACGTTACTACTCAAACGGTTTACTATTTTATTCTTTCATCTTATATATAAAATTTTGCAGGAAATATATTCTCCTAGGCTGTGCTTTCGCTACAGGAACTAAAAGTTAACTAACTTGTATAATCAATACCGAAGTCGCTTTCATCACAAAAAGCTTCGCGTATTATTATAACTTCAGAAATCAATATGATTAAAATACATTGAAAGAATCTAAATTTTATATTTTGTTTCACTTTGCATATATTTCGGAAGATATATTTATACTATTTCTATCTAAAATGATATCTCGAAAATTGAATGTAAATAAACATTAAAATATATTATTGATATATTTAAACGGATACATAATTAATGACACGCTTATTTGTTTTGTAGTGCATTTTAGCGTTTACGTCCAGCTGCATTTTATGGACTATAAATATAGGATAACGTTATTTTCATGAAGTGGGCTCATAAACGTTTCATTTAGTCAAAGTAGTATTATTAGCTGAATTACCCGTCACCTAATATTCTGAAAACTGTTATGATGTGTAAGCAAAATTTTAAATACACAAGTTTCGAATTTTTCACAAACAAAATGCAAAACTCAAAATATTAAATATATTTACATTACTTTAATGATGCGTTTACGTGACGATATGCGAAGAGGTGAACACGAGGATGTTTTTGATTAACTGATTAAACTTATTATGTTTTGTTGTAAATATAGTAAGGCTTTGATAGTTTTTATGTTAAGTTTATATTGAACAGTGAAACCAAAATTTTCGATTAGCTAGAAAAAAATGTTACAGCATAGTCTTCTGCATTGAAAGCTTCTTTTTCGGCAGTTTCAATTCACAACAAAGAGAAAAAGATATTGAGAGTAACGGCTTGAGGTGCTAGATTATCTGAACTATTTCGTAAAGTTATCTTGGTTAACCTTTAGAGGACGGGAAGACCCGTATATGGGCCATAAACAAGAATTTTTTTTAAAATCTTGTCTGCTATCTTGGACCCGTCATCTTGAATTCATAAATTTTCTATAATGGATGCTATATTCGTAATCACCAACTTCGAAAACCCTTGTATACCAAATTGGGCATGAATCAGTTGACTTTCTGAGACAGAAAATCGATTTTTATCAAAACTGAAAAAATTAACATTTGCTTTACCCTTCCGGACGGGATGGCCCCTATACGGGCCATGCCCATGATAGACACTTTACCAATGTTAGTTTTGAGATAAAAGACATCACATTTACCCAATTTCTATAGAAAAGCAAGAGAAATAAAAAATCCCAAATTCCCGTCCTCTAAAGGTTAATAAAAGAGATACAAGTGTCTTGCGAAATAAAATTTATCACTTCCACAGAGCGATATACTCGTCAAATCAGTGAATTTTACTGTTTTAGCACTTATATCTTTACTTCGTCACACAAAATAGTAAGTTTCCCTCGCGATAACATCATTGTTATATATAGCATTTCAAGCCTCAGGCTTCTCCTGTTTCTCAACGCAACTACACTTCTCATTCAGATAGAAACAGTCGAATTATTCAACGCGAAACAGAATTATCGCGGGGGAAAGCATCAGAGAAGACGCGAGAGAGAGAGAGAGAGAGAGATGGCATAAAGAATCCGTCCAAGTTAATCATTCGCTTTCTCTTTCACCGCCTTCTGCGCCTAGCTTCCGTCGTCGAGTTTTCTCGAGCGCGCGGATCGCGCACACCGAACTTCTAAACGACTTATTCTCACCCCTCCACACTCTGTCTGCCTCTCTCTCTCTCTCGCTCACACTCTTGAGAGAGAGAGAGAGAGTGCGACCGAGTGACGCTTAAATCAAATAGAAGATTAGAACGAATCTCATTTCAAAGTTAGCCCTGCCTGGCGTGGCGTCGACTCCCGCCTCTCCGGTTTATTTCTTAACACAAAGCTCGCACTCAATTTCCGCGCCCTGAATAATTTATCAGTTTTCATTCTTTCCGGGCGAAACTTTATGCTAATCCAAGGCGAGCTCGCTGTTTGTCACGGGGCGGCGGCGCGAAGCCGCACGCGTGCGACCTTCAATCTCGCGGTGTAATATACGTATTTTATATATATACATATAAGTCTTCCTTGTATTCTGTCAGTGCCCTTTTCTATTGTAATAGTTGCTATTTGTATCACATCATTTCACCCGAGGATTTTACGTATTGTGATGCAGCACGTGGCGGCCTTGCACGAGCATCGTCTTGAGATATTTTCATTTGTCAACATGTCAGAGCAGAAGAAGAGAACAAAAGAAGAAGGGAAATCGCATCTTGGAGAATTAACAATTTATTGTTTTGCAGAGAGACAAATGTCTTTGCATTCTTCGTCATCTCCTTAAGCGCGGCCTCGTCCGTATTTAAAATGAATAACGCGTTTGGGTTTGTTTTTAAGTAATGCATCGTGCTTTCTCTTATATATCATCAGTCATTTTCATTATACTAATTTCATCAAAGAAAATATTTGTCTTTTCTCAGAATTCATGTGTTATATATATATGAAAATAATGTTTTTCAATGGAAAAATATCGCTGTCGCTGATTAATCTTATATTAAACATATTTTCACTTTTCTCCTCAATGTCATAGAATTGTCAATTTTTTACTCTAACACTCAATTAGTCCAATTATCCGGTAGGGACGCCACACGTTTTCCCTTGCAAATCCATTTGCATAATTAACGCGTAGCCAGCAGTACTGTGCAACGTTCGCACGCTTGCACACGGCAAATACAACATAATACCAATCACGAGCTTTCATTCGCGTAAACTTTCTAGTATTAGAATCCATTATTAGAAGCCCTTCGTGCGCACTCTCCCTCCTCCTCTCTTCCTGCTAGTTAGGCGACACGGTTTAATTCGTTCAATTTACGGTGAATTCGCTTCTGCGCGAGCGCACGAACGTCCACCTCTCGACTGATCCATTGTATATACAAGCGAATAAGTTATTCGTATGTAGTGTGAACTTCTGTATACAAGAGTCCTGCGTTCTATTCACACGTATGTATATAGTATTTAAATTTTATTTGCGACGTCTTAAATTTGTATGTAACATTAACAATGAATCCACGAACGTTTTTGAAATTTGAAATTAATCCAAATAAACTAAGCAACAATAAACTGTATGATTGATGGCAACAATCGTGGGCTCTTCAATCATTTCACAATTAAGAGAGATGGATTATAATCATAAAAGTAGAGTTTGTAGGATTAACTTCATTATATCAGCAGCAAAAACCAGCACGTCGTACTCTTTCGATAACAGCCTCCTAGCTTCTGTTGCTACAGTTCCCTTTTAACAAACTATAATCAACGTGTATCGACCATCATCTTCACTTTCCTGTCAGTACGCACTCCACGAGCAGCACGAAAAACGTGACCTTTTGCACCTCTGCGGCAAAGGAAAAACTGAAACGTTGCGCGCGCAAAGCATAAGTCGACGCACGGCGACCGCAGTCCTTTTAATTGCTTTAGATTCTCCCGTCCTCTCTCCTCCTCTCTTTTTCTCCCGGAAAATACAAAAGCAGAGAGGCAGAGGCGCCTATTCGCGGCCGACTTGTTATTTCCCCATTTGTAGTAATTGCGCGCAATTAAGCGCGATTAAGGGAACGTAAGTCGGAGCGACGGCGGGAATGGGACGCGCGTCGGCACTTCGTTCAATTGTCGGATCTTCCGTTTTGCGGTGGAGACAGTCTCTCTCCCTCTTTCTCTCTCTCTCTCTCTCTTTCTCTCTTGTTCTCTGTCTGTCTTGCTTTCGTATATGTCTCTCTTCCTCTCTATCCCCCCTCTAGCTTGCGTACTATCTCTCTCTCTCTCTCTCTCTCTCTCTTTGCTTCCCGAAATCGTACCAACTGAGTGAACTAAGTGAGAAAAAGAGAGAGAGAGAGAGAGAGAGAGAGTGAAGATATAACTACAGAGCATTTAAGCGATCGCACGCACGAATGCTGAAGTGTGTGGCTTTGACACAAGGCGCGTTATTAAGTTCAAATTGGATAATATGCGCTTTAGTGCACAGATAAAAATTCTTATGTACTGAGGACATTCTTTCAGTTGGAGCTTGGTTACTTTGAGCAACTCTCGCTTCGTTATGAAGTGTCTGCTACCTTAATAAACATTAACAAGACAGATTCACAAAAAAAATTGTTTGCGCTTCAAGCATGACCACTATAACCCAATGCATATTGACCTTCTAAACACGAATTTGAAATCAAAATTACTCTGTTGCATGAGGACACATCTGAAGCATAACATTTTAATGATAGCTTGAAATTAAAGTTACTGTAATAATGATAATGTTAGCTGACTAATGTGATATTGATTATCTCTTTCAACCTTTGCTATACCAGAATCTCTTTTGGAAACTGTCATCAAAATAAGTCATAAAATATTTAAAAAGATTTAGACATGTATCTGGAAAAAGTTTTATCCATTTATACTATCTTTCAAATAACTACAAGTAAGCATTTATAATTGACGTCCCAATTGTATAAAATTTAAACATCAATTATTTTCTAAAAAAAAAATAAATAATTTCATAAGAACGATGATATTGAAAATTTTAGAGAAAAAACAGAGAAAAAAATTACGTCAAAGTTGATGTGATGACTGATTTCATTACGCAATACCAACTTTATTTGATAAGAATTTAAAAAATATGATTTAGTTAAAACTTTGAAATGTTTTTTTGTAATCAATCCAATTTAAAATTTAAATTTATTTGTCTTGTTTACATATCGTATCAATATATTCGTTTACACTTTAGGAAAACAAAATTTGAAATGAAAAGAGCAAAAGAATATAAATCTGTGATGATATTTATTTTATCTTCATCCGAAGTGCTTGTCCTTTCGCATACGCGACGATAAATTTTCATGAATCAAAATTATTAAAACAAATTATTTTTCAATAAAAAAACCGGATCAATTTTATCTTGGATATGTAGGTTCATGGTAAGAAGTATCTGACTGCTCAATCCTTTATATTTCCGTAATTTCGTTATTTGGAAAATTATCAATAAAAGAAAAGCCGTATTTTTAGCTATGACGTTTCCCACTCACTCTAGTTTATCGAATTTCTCATTACCGTACCCTTCGTAATTAGCACGAGTAACCGAGCCAGAGGAGTCGTAGCCGTATTACGTATATTTAGCCGGCAAAAATTTTCATGTTTATATATGTACGTCCTTTTCTCTCTCTCTCTCTCTCTCTCTCACTCTCTCTCTCAGAGATCGTTTCTTGCACTTGCTTCAAATTTACGTCCCTTCGGGGCGTACATTATCGGTAGCTGCGACGGTGTCGGGACCGCCGGCTTTTTTAGTCCTTGCGCAGCCCACCGAAACTAGGCGCTCAGTGATTTACAGAAAACTGGGCGGAGCGAGCTTCGACTTGCTATTGCTACCAGAGAGTTTATAGAGGGCAAAAGAGCGTTTGCGTGCCTCTGAAATGCCACCCAGATAAATTTTTCGCTTTTTCCCCAACGGAAGTGTATTAAGTATGTGTATGCGTGGCTGTTTGTGCGCGTGTTTTTGTGTGGAAGACGCACGTCTTACTTGCGTTAAATTTACAATCAACCCTCGATTCCACATGGGAAAGGAAGTAGAGAAAAGACAGGGACTGGAAAATTATTATTAGACTAAAAGTATGTTCATGATCTAGAAGTTGAATTACTCGAGAAACTATCAATATCGCGTTAAATCAATATTTATTGGCATATAAATTATCAAGATACATATTTATAATTTTACTGTTTTTCAGCTCTTTAAATAAATTTAGGAAAAATCTAATGAAAGTTTTATGAATGCTAAAAATGTATTTCTAGTTTTAAAAAAAAATTATTATTAAGATGCCTTTTCCAAAGGTGTCAGTACAGTAGTTTAATTAAAGTTCACGATTAAACATTTTGAAAATTAAATTGTTTCTCGGAAATGTGAGTTAAACTTTTTAAAGTTTGTTGGAAATAAAAAATACTGCAAAGGGATTTCAAACAAAGAGCTTCAATTTAATTAAATACTTTTCCTGGAAAAGCCTAAGAGGATATTTTCAACAGAATTTTCCGGAACAGTATGTATTATATATCATTATCAATGTTGCATATCACTTTAATTAATTATTAAGTACTAACAAAAGACGATACAGCTACAATGCTGAATTAAATTGAGATGATTAATTTATTAGCAGGCCGATAATTCCAATGTATATATTTTATTGTTTTAAGTTTGCTCAGACTATTAATTTAACAAATAAGGTTAATGCCAAGTTCATTTTACGTTTTATTCACATCTGTCAGTTAACCTACATCCTGTTTTCGCATTACCATGCAAGGAGAAAAAGTCATAGAAAAGTTATGTTTATTCATAAAAATCTGAATTAAAATTTATGCCGCCCAGTCATAACTTCGCAACCTGTATGACACTGTAATACAGTACTATTTGCTCGTAAGGCGAGAGTTTAGCAGTTCCGTATGCGGATTATAGTGCATTTTTATAATACACACGAAGTATGTATTCGAAATATGTTTTATCTCCTTATGTACATCATTGATGTGCCATATAAAGTTCAATTTACTCAGAGTACTGCTAAAGTTCAGTCGCCTTTGGTAATTAAAAGTTTATTGGTACTCTATAAAGTTGCATTTCAAATTGCAAATATCAATGTGGAGGTGCAAATACTGTTGAATAAAACTAAATTCACTAGCGTAGAATAATAGATATATCGGGATTTTAGTTATTAACTGGCTTAATTTAAATTTCAAAACCCTTTAGACTGACGTCTAATAGAAAACTCTTTAACGAAAAGAGGATAAATAATAGATATATCGGGACAATAATTTTGAAAAATATATAATAACTTCATTTATTTTCCACAGAGAAAAAAATAAAAACTCTTACAAATTATATCCAGATATATATATATACATAACTACTGTTATATTATCGAGATTACAGGTTCGCAAGTCAAGATGATAATGTCCCGTCTCTAATCGCC
>JAWWEQ010000045.1:30247881-30277364 GCA_035583055.1 Torymus tubicola | reverse complement strand
ATACACATAAACGCACATACACACATATACGGTAAGCCGCGCCTCGCTGGGCACCACATTGACACGTGAGCTCGCTTCCCGGAATACGTGATTTAGAGATGGATTCTTCGCAGGGATTACTACGCTTGCGCATGTGTGTATGTGTATGTGTATATATATATGTATATATATATATATATATATATATATATGTAGGTAACACTTGCTCGATAGCTTTTTGGGGAGGCGGGGGGTTCGAGCGAATCGCTCGTTTCCGCAGGTGTTATACGCGCGTATATCCCCTCCCGCCTATACGTCACCATTATATCCTTCCCATTTTTATTAGTTTTACTCGTTCGCACCCTACCCCGCTCCTCACACATACACATACACACATAGATGAGCGTATATAGGTGCGGGAGAAGTGAATGAATGCGCGGCTCGCGCCTCTGAGCGTCGATTTTACATTCCGCGGCGGGGATTTTTCGGGAAGCGTGGAGGCAAGGGATTTCAGCGCTCTCGTGGCTCCAGATGGATCGTCGAGGTCGCGTCTGATTTAATTTGACGCGAGCGCCCTGGCGAGTGAGGCATTTTTCAACGTATACGGCGTATATGTACGATACGCGTGGTTTGGTACTGATACGAGTATAGGTGTGTTATATATATATAGTGAACTGGATCATGCGTGTAACGAAGGGAGAGTATATGTAAACGCCGGAGTATATGTTGCTGATGACTGATTTCGTTTTGTAATTTCATTTGAGAGGAAATTGAATACTTTTGGATGTAGATGAATTGTTGAACAGTAGCTCGTATCGTATATAATTATATTGTGCGGGGTTTTTTCAGTGGAAAGTATATAGTCGTGGGAATGTTTTTAATAACGCTGAACGAAAATGTTTCTTTTATATAAATTGAATTGCGTATATGCATAATTTAGGAATACAGATGAGTCGTAAAAAAAGGGGAGCGACTTTAAAGACTCTTTGCATGTTGTAAATTATGGAGTAGAAGAAAATACACCTGCTTTATAAATAAAAACGAAATTTATGGAATTGGTTGATAAGACCGATAGGTGTTTCATCATTCATGCTGTAACAGCAGCAGCAGCAGCAGCAGCCGGAGTACGACATTCTAAAGCTAAATTCCATTCGGGATTGATGCACGCGTTATTAAAGATTCACAAGAAAATCAAACGAAATGAAATCAAGTTAAAAATTTAACAAATCCATTTAACGCACGACTGCGCGCGCATAGCTCGCTGCACGAGTATTCAATTATTCGGAATCGATATATTTCACCTGCACCCTAAATCTCCTTCTCCACTTTTTTATTCTACGCTAGATCATCCATATCTCTTTCTCCTGAACCTCTGCGTATCGATCACTCGCTCTCTCCCTCCCACCCTCTTTCACTCTTTCTCTACCTCTCTTTCTCTTTCTCCCTTTCTGCTTTTCCCATATCTCCCTCTCTCTCTTACTCTTTCCCTCTCTGGCAAACTTTTGCACACCTCTTTTCCCTGATGATCCGCACTTCTTTCGCCGTCTGCGCGCTCGCTCTTTTTCCGCGGCCGCGCGAAATTTATGCCGGCGATTCAACCGAGACGCACGTTATTTTTCCCTTTCCCACACTGTACTGCACGACTCGTGCTTGCGATTTATTCGATCCAACCCAGTCCCCCCCCCCCCCGTCAACGAGATTATATCGATTCTCGCGCGTACCAGAGCGATGCCAGGGCTGTCGGTTAATTACGACAATAGGCGGGAGGGGGGCGTTCAGTACGCGAGAGACAGAGAGAGCGCGTATGCGGGGGAAAATTACGTCGACCGCGCATTCACAATGAAGTGGGAGTGGTCGCGTTAAAAATCCCGCGCGCGCGTTCGCGAACGTCTGTAATAGAGACGAAAAGGCCTTTGTAATCAGCGCTGATTTGGCGTTCTGCGAAGAGCGCCCCGGAGCTTTCAGTTGCCGCCACTCGTGCGGGCGCGCGAGTTGTACAATTCTTTTTGTTCGCCACATGAAAATACGGAAAAGTCGGTTCGAGATAAAATATGGCATTGGATTGTTTCATTGTTTTGGTACTTTAGTATAGAAATTCTACTTAAAAGTGTATATGTATTTGAATTGAAGATATATTAGCACTCTAAAATTATCAATTTAAAGTAGCAAAGTGAGAAAAAAATATGCTGCAGTCATTTAGTACGTAAATTTAATCAGTAAAATTATTATTAAGTTATAAAATTTAAATTCTTTGTTTCAACAAAAAATTAAAGCAGAGCACATAGTCATCATCGATACTATTGTAACATTCATCAATTTCTCAAAATTCCAATGCTTTTGTACCCTTTCCTCCCCGTATCTCCCGGTTCTTTTTCTTAGTATAATTTTCCTTTCATACTACAAACCGCGTACAGTCCATACTTGACTGACTACCTCTTATTCTTCCTTTTCAAGAGAGCCCCATATACACCGAGTGAATCTTCATAGCGCAGTCATAATATTACAAAATAGCTTTCTCCCTTCAACCCCGTCCTCACTCACTCACTCTCTCACGCTTTCTCGCTCTCTTCGATGCGACCGTCTCACGGTATATATACCGTGCGCTACGTATCAACGAAGTAATCTCGTCCTCGTCTCTGAAGAAGGACGTCGAGAGCCGAACGAGCTTTCGAGAGAGCAAGGGAAGGAGATACAACCAGGCGCCGCGGCACCGGCTCGAGACAATGCAATCTCCGGATGGAAAGCGAAGAAGAATCCCCAATGAACTACTATACTGGCCAAGGATAGGAGGCAGTGGCAAGCAGAGGGGACGCCTCGGTTACAGAGCAGCCGAGTGAAAACGGCCAGCAGTGTGGGGTTGTTTTTCTTTTTTTAGATGAGAGTTTGAGAAGACGACGACGCCCGTCACCGCGGCGTTGTCGTGGTCGTCGGCCGGAGAAAGTAGGTGACTTTAGAATTTAGAAGTAGTTCTCGAGTGGCGGGCTGGAAATTTAACTGTTTATGAGGAGAGTTTACCTGCCTGAGAGCGAAATTAGGTTGAGAGGTGAAAAATTGTCGTAAAACAGCTGTTTAAGGCTACAATCAAAAGAAAATTTTGCTTCTCGAAATTGTCGCGATGAACAAAATACTTCATTTTTCGATCGTTTTAGAAAAATTCCAGCTATATATTCATTTTCATAATAAACAATCATTTTATTTTTCTAAATTTAATATTTAACAAAATTCTGGTTTGAAAACTTTAAATTAAATTTTTCAAATTTCCCGTTATAACCCGCACGATGAAATTTTAGTTGTTAATATTATTTTACAGCTGGTGGATAACTATAGCATAGGAAGGGTAACATTACAAAAATGAGCTCGGTATTATGCAACACATATAACCGTAACGAAAAATGTAAAATTGCAAAAGAAGGAAATGTAGAGCAAAATGCCAAATACGAGGAACGACGAGATCCTCTCTCGTTAATATCTGCGTAGAAAAAAAAATTTTTTTAAACTACCACTCTCAGCTAATATCAAAGTTCTAAAGGAAAAGAAATTTGAAGAAATCCCAGTCGTATATATCGAGAAACGCTCAGAAATTCCTAACATAAAACAAACCAAACGACTTTTCATTCCGCCATGTATATGCGATCCCATCAGCTCCAGCGAAAATATGTTTTAATATTTTCTTCGGGCGTAAAAAAAAATTTTGAAAACAAAAAAAGATTGAGCGTGGTAGAGACAGGCAGAGAGGGAGGGGCCGGCGTTTTGTAGCGAGAGAGAGAGAGAGAGAGAGAGAGAGAGAGGGAAAACGAAAAAAGCAATGAAACTTTACGACTGTGCTGAATATTCGTCCTCTTTACTTCTTAAACGCTTCCGTGTCGATCGTTCCGGGCATTTTCGCCTCGGTGTGTGTCCTATTCCCCCTCCCCTCCTCTCTCTCTCTATGTATGTATACGTACGTATACCAGCACACGCGAGCATACACTGCTGTGTGACGAACATTGTATATACGACAATGCGGATTTCAACTCTATCCCCGTCTCTGTCGGACGCGCACAGTAGCTGTATATCGCTCGCTTGCTGAGCTCTCTCTCTCTCTCTCTCTCGCTCACACGCGCGCGCGCGGGCGTATAAGCCTCCCACGTCAAACTCATTCCTCCATATTTACTCCCGCGCGTATACACCTGTACGGGCTTGTTTACATACTGCCGTCCCGTCATCCTGTAATATGACACAAACACACATACACACACACACACACACACACACACACACACACAGACAACCGCCCACTACGCTCGTGTCTCCGTCTATTCCTACGCAAATTCCCGCGCATACACACACACACGCGCGCAGAGAGGCAAGCTACGTTGATGTTGGGGCAGCACCTGCACGTAATGCAGCGCCGCTCGTGTTTTCGATGCGTCTGTAACTTCCGCAGCGCGGCCATCGCATGAGCATACACATACACACGTGCGTATACATATATATGCACACATACATATACACACATACACCTGGCGCTTAATTTCGTGGATGTGCGGGACGGCGGTCGAGGTAGGACATTATCGGGTTATGCTTCGATTATCGTTGCACCGTACGCGCGCGAGGCGCCACCGCACTACTCTCCGATTTTATCGATAAGACCGCCGCACCATGAGCGTGCAAGAGGCGAGAGAGCGCAAGCGTGCAGGAGTGTAAGCTAAGCAAGCTATCCCTCGCCGGTGCCTTTAATGGGGGAAACTAGCACGCTTAGTCCGCCGGAATCTCGTAAATTCTGCACTTATACGCGGGGCCAGGCGCAGACTGTGTGTGTTTATATATATATATATATATATGTATGTGCGTGTATATATGTACAGATGTGAGCGCACGGTAGTTTCTTTGGGGTTTGCATATATATACAGAACTGCAGAGTGCAACGTGTGTTCATACGCATTTTTATCGTTATGTCAGATGTATTCGGGGAAGTTGAGGCTGATTAACGAAACGAGCTACGATGTTCTGTTTGCCGAAGTCACTTGTTAGTTGGGGTATATATAGTGATAGATGGAATCAAGTATACGAGGTGTAGAATGTAAAATTACAGTTTAAAACGTGGTTGCTCTGGTGTAATTTGAAAAAAACACACTTTTTTATTTACGCAGTTACTTTTGTCAGGAATAAAAGACCATCGTGTACAGACATAACCAAGTGTTATCACGTTCAACATTTTTCATAAATTATATTTTCGTTTCATACAATGAAAGAAAAATATGAAAATTGTCGCTATCTACATTAGTGAGATAGCTGTCTTCGAGAATTATTAAATTCACGGTTTACATGTTACCATATTTGATGTTTCCTCTCTACGTTTTCAGTTTTATCTCGATTTTTTCTTCAATATATACGTTACAATTACGGTTAAGCAATTATAAATTACATACTGTTATACAATACATTGTATATATAATATACTATAACTTATTTGTTAAAATCTTACATAAGGTATGTGTATACCAAGACCGCAATAGAAAAAAACTGACTTCTCTCCAAATCCAACCTACATTCCTCCTAACCTCCATCCGTAAAAATAAATTCGGTACTCTTGACGTGCACGCCTAGCTTTCGAAACGCTCGCACTTTTAGTCCCTGTCGTGCACTTGCCTACTCGTATATAGAACGACACAGGCAAATTCCTATCTCTCAAAAGTCCTCCGTTCTCTCTCTCTCTTTCCCGCATCTTTTCCGTCTCTTTCTCTCTACATATCGAACGATTCTCTCGCGAAAGCTCCGCGTGCGAGCTTTTGTTGCACCCTGGTGCTGTTTTTCTCGATGTTGCTCGCGCGTTACGCATAGCGCTCGCTAGAAACGTCGCTTAACCGATATTACGTGTTTCGAGGCGCGAAGTGCTTGGAGAGAAAGCTCGTCTAGAGAGAGAGAGAGAGAGAGCGCGCGCGCGAGAGAAAGCTTGCGAATATTGAAAACGCGCGAGCGCTTGTCACTGAGGTTCTTCACGCCAGCGGAAACTGATATTAAACGGAGCTGCCTGCGCGCCCCGTTGTCGCGTCTCTCGCTTTTGCCTTTTTACGCGTTTTCTTCCTTTTATTGCCACTTCCCCCTCTTTCTTCTCTCCCTCGGCATCGTCGTTGTCGTCGTCGTCGTCGTCGCCGTTGTCGTCGTTTCAGAATCCTATGAGCTTACCTGACGCCACACCGAAAGCATCGCGCGTTCTCCGTTTTTCTATAGATATCCTTCAATTTTTGCCATGTCCCACGGTAAAATATATACGATAGCGTCTAGGTATATACGGTGAGAAACTAAAATTCGAACGCTTTATACACGAGCGTTAGCGTTTCTTTTTCCTTCGTTCGTATTAAAACACAAGCCGGCAAGGTTGTGTGTACACAGCACACGCAGGAACGCAAAGTTCAACCGCAATAAGGGCGCACAGAGAGAGAGAGAGAGAGAACAGCGCATTGGTGCAATCAAAACTTCCGAAGGAAAGACGACAAAGGCGCGTTCTGTAGAGCGCCAGCGAGATCTTTGGGGGGCTGCTCTTGCTGCGGCGCTGAAAATGAGCCAGAAAGGAGAAAAGAGAGTAGTAGGAAAAGAGCCGTTGCACTACGCGCGCCGCTGCAGGCCAAAGAAGGCAAGAAAAAAACAATGGCGCGCAGAGCGAGGCTCAACGGAGGAGAAAGAATGTACTTCGCGTGCGATAGTCTAATTGCCTTGAAAATCGCGTACAAAAGCTCGGAGGCCCCCCGGTCGGCCGCGCAAAGTAGTTCAATCTTCGTCGAGCGCGGTGGTGGCGGCGGCGGCGGCAGCAGCAGCAGCGGCGCACAAAGTTTCAAAGCGGCCGCCCTGCTGCCTTCAGCTCTTATAGCTATATAGCCGAACGTCCCGCACCTTTGCAGCCTCTCCTAGCCCCTACCGCAGCGGATCCTTTTTCCTCTTGCCTTTTAGCTGGGGGAAGAAGGAGGGTTACTGAAGAGGAGAGAGAGAGGAAGGCTCTCGCCAGCCGCAGCCGCATAAGTCACTAATTTGCGGGAGCCGCGCGCGGCGCCTCTGGAAATTACCGCCAGGCCGAATTAACAATCGGAAAACGAGAGGAGGCGATGGCGTATCTGGTGTATAAGGGTAGAGAGCGGCTGCTGCGTTTGGCAAGTGCAAAGCGCGCACACTTGCGTGATAAAACGAGTAGCGCGCGAGGAATGGCAGGAGAAGGAGGACGATTAGCTCGTTCAGAGAAAGAAGTTATTGGCAGAACGCGAAAGTTAGTGTTATGTTTGTCGGAAGTTTGGAGCTTCTCGGGGACGAAATCTGCTGCGACGCGGTCGTTTAAAAATATCGCTGGCAGTGTCTCGTTTTGAGAGGGAAAACGGGTAAGGGAGGGGGAGGGGGGGGGAACTCTTTGGCCGGATGGGGTGCACTCTGAAATAAGCCGTGCTAAACTTTTACTGCCTCGTTTTTTCCCTGAAAATGCACCCGGTATATATAATGTAGAGATTTTGGTAATGCGGCAAATTGAATGTTACGCTGAAAATGTTATGGGTACGTAGTTTGATCGCTTCTTGGACAAACGAATATGACTGATTGAATGTATGAAGTAATATTAGGTTACGGATGTTATATTCTTTCTAAATTCCAGTTTGCTTATATCCGTACGTATTTCGGGTTTATTTTACTCGTAGTCTATGTGACCTAACGTGACCTATATACTTTTTTTATACATGCTTTTAAATACCGAAAACTCAAATCGACTAAACAACCGAATATTCAAATCAACTAAACAACATTTAAATAAGGGCGAAAAATCACCTAAACCGATGGTCGATCTTCTCGAGGTCATTTCCATTGAAGTACTAATCGCGCGCCCAGTCTTACTTAACTTCAGCTATCGGGCGAGGTGTAGTTTCGCCACACACCACCAAAGTGCCGAATTCATATCGGCTATAAGTGAGCTCAAACTAATAACATAAACTGACTAGGAACACGTTAAGTTAATCTCACGGTGATGCAATTACATCTATGTATGTAACTCAGGAGATGCCGAAGCCATATGCTGTTACGTACAGACAATTTCGTATCTCTCCTTATTCCCGTTCAATTTTCAACTTCAACGACTATTTCAGACATTCAGTGTTCCTTGCAAAATTTCGAACATCGTACTACGACAATTTTTAATATAAATGAAAAAGTACTTAGATATTCTCTTCAGAACATAAAGAATTAATCATTTACATTTTATTCAGAATAAATTAGAGGCAATATGCCTAAATTATGTGGTATGCAGCAGTGATAAATATTATCAATAAAATATTAATAATATAAAAGATATAAAGTAAATAGTTAGTTAAATTCCATATTATTTTCTTACTGTTTTTGAGCAAGAATAATAGGTAAAAAAGATTCTCGATGAGAAAACCTTTCCAACCTTATAGATTCTAAGTAAAGTGCAATTGAAATCGCTATAAAAATTAAAAATTAAATTAAAATAACGAGAATACGCGATGTAAATGGCTGTAATGACCCCGATATCGTGTCGAATCAATAAACTTTTTCTATGAAAAAGTACAAAGGCACGTGCATTACAGAGCTATTGTTATGTGTTAAGCTGTTTATTTATTCTAATTATACAGTACTATTTCTTACTAAAAAGTGTATCATAAAAAAAGTTGTAAAAATGACAAAGTGAAAAAAAGTCTATCCAATAATGCAAGAATGAATGAAAAAAAGTGCAACGAGGTATGCTAGTTACATTGGAAAAATGTATTTACACAGATATAGAGTAAATAGTTCATAACACGCGATCAAATGGTATGCAAAAAAAAATTACTACTTTCTATAGTATAGCTCTGACGTACCCTCGATGTGTTGAATTTTTACTTTTTAAGCAATAGTTCAGATGATTTTTGTAGCAAATTTTATTGTTTATCTAATATGCTGCTGCTAAGCTCGCTGTATCGTAAAAAAGCATGATATTCAATATATTATTTATATCTGATTTCGTTACAAGCTCGTTCATCCCATTCTATAAGCAAAAGGAAACAAGTAACTGAAAGTCTATCGATATATACAGTCGAGTTGTTATACACTCTAGGCGCATTAGCTTTACAAAAACTGTTTACGTACTAGATGAGTATACCCTCCTCCGCAAAACAGGATACATGAAAAGTCTATAACAAAGAAAAGTCTGCGCGCAAAATCCATCACGCGCCTCATGCATATTTATGACAGACGGGGCACTCTCATCGACCTTACCGTAGATAGCCAGAAATGTGCGATGTCGGGGTTCTGTAATATTTAGGCAGCAACGAGCCAAACAAGTACACACGCTTTCCGTGTCGAGACTCAACCAAATGAGCCACTCAGCAAATACGCCTCGAAAATTCGAGTTTTTAGAACTTTCGTATTTTTAATTGGATTAAAAGTTTTTTTTGGAGCTGAAGTTATAGAAAAATTATTCGAAGATTTCGAAATTGCGTATTTAAAGTTTATCCTCTTCAAAGGCTGTTTTATTTTTTCAGTTTTTTAGTTTTGTGGTGTTCAGCAAGAGAAGCATGAAAATTGAAAAATGCACGAAAAGTTTTCAATCGGGGGGCTCTTGCAACTCGCAAAGTAGTTTAGAATGTTAGAAGAGTGGTAGGAGGTAAAAAGAAAATTAATAAAGGGGGAAATTAAGGCGCTCATTACACTTCATTACTCCTTATCAAAGTCGACTTTTAGTGCGCCATTCCAGCGATAATAAATTGCTTTTATGAAAAGCATGACTCGCATTTAAATATACACTTGTAATCGTTGATGATGATGATGGAAAAAAATATTTTTAAATACCCATTTTTACGAATCACGATAGTATATATATTTCTTATACTTTGAAGGAGCCTTTATAATAAACTTTATTTTTAATGTGATTATATCAAAATTGCATTGTGTACTTCAATTTTTTAGGTCATCGCGCGGTGGGAATTATTATTGAAAATTGATTACGGTTATACGTCGGTGGTATAAATATTTTCTACAAAAAATTGATTATTGGTGATCAATTTGATTGAAGTTTAATAATATCATTTGATATTCGATTCTGAATACCCTATCTAGTACGAAATATGAACACATTTAAAATCGACACCGTTATATCATTCTCATCAATATTCGAGCAATCAACTGAATGATATAGCTTAAACATTTACTTTTTAAAATAAGTATTTCAACAATAATTCATATTCATAAATGGTAACAATACGACTTTATCAATATCTGCAATAAATTTATTATCAGCAAGATTAAACTGACAACGTCAAGTAAACTCTTGTGTATGCTACATGTTTTTTACGTATAAAAATTTTATAAAACTATATTTGATCCTATTTTTGCTTTATATCTATATATAAATTTTACTATTATTATCTTTTAAAAATTGTATAACATTATGGGAAAATAATTTTATTTATAATTGAATTAACTCTAGAACAAAATATGATTAAAGTTACTGTAAAAAGCCCGCTACATTAAAGTTTATTAACGTATCAAATTGACCGAAGTAACATCACAAAACAACCTCAAAAAGCTGCTAAATTCACTAAAACCAGGAAGAACGAGAGTGAGTGTGTGATGTGAATTTGCGGTTCTCGACGTTCTTTGGCCATAACTTAAAAATTTTGACCAATTTCACCTCTAATCCTAGATCGAGCATTCCCTCTCTCTCTCTCTCTCTCTCTTTCACTCGCTCTCTCGTGCGCGCCTCGTAAAATCGTTCTCCTCTGCCGGAGAAAGATCGAGGGAATGCTCAAGCTCTCGGCGAGCGAGCAAAACAAGCTCCTCCCGCGGAAACGTATAACGCGCTCTCGAGGTTTATGGGGAAGCGCAGTGCGGCTACGCTTCTAACAGGCTCTCTCTCTCTGGTTCAGGCGCCAGGATCTGTTCCTCCGCCTTCTCCTTCTGGCGCGGCGCGCGTGGTGGCGGTTAATGGATGGCGCTCGGGGGTGGTGTCAATGGGGCCGCCGATTCCGTGAGAAACAGCCCGCCACGCGAAACCGATGTTTGGCGCTCGCGCTTTACAGCTTGTTAGGGGGAGAGAAAAGTTGCTTTCCATTCCAGGGTGCGAGCGAGCTAGCAAGCTTTCTCGCCGGGGCTTTTTATTGGCCCTGATTCTTTAAGAGGCAACGACGACCGCGTGACTCGTTCGTGCCTTCTTAGAGGTTTCGTGGAGAGACGAAGCGAGGAGTGGAAAGATTGAGAGCTGGACTTGTATTGGTTTTTAAGAATATTAAAACAAAATATTCTAGTTTATTTGGTAAATTGAATCCGCGTAATTATTGCTCATCTTATGTAATGATTCTTTTCATGACAACTCAGAGAACATTTACCTTGATTTCCAAAAACAAAAAAAAAATACTTTAAAGGATGTAGATAAATGACCTTTGGGGAAGAAAAAAAAGACAAAATAAATGTGAGATCATTAATTTAAATCTTAGTATCATTTTTAAGGCATTTTGAAACTTGTGTACGACAGCGAGGCATTAACGTCGAAATGTGTGTAAGGGAAAAATTTTCTGTAAGAATGGATTACCGAGAGAGAGAGAGAAGTTCGCGCGTTGATGTTTTTAATACGCCGGGTGATGTCTAGGCGTGCGCGAGCGCGCGACACCGGATTAGCCGCTCCGGCAACCGGGATTACCTTTTGAATTTTTCAAGTGCTTAAGCCGCACCTGCGTACCCCGGTGCCAAGGATGATCCGGACACGAAGGAGTCGCTTGTCCCAGAACGTCGACGAGAGGGTGAGCTTTAATTTCAACGAAAATTGGGTGAATTAAATATGTTTCGTCGTGTGCAAGTTACATGGCGCGAGAGCTGCTCTTGTCAGATTACGTCATTAAAATCTGATATTAAAGATATTTTATTTGAAAAGCGTTAGATAAAATGCGCACATATTATCATATTCGTGTACTTGGTGTTTTTAGGTCGCTCTAATTTTCTTCATTGAATTTACATTAATTTCTGCACGGTAATATCCGCGAAAAGTTAAACAATAGCAGCGGAATAAAAAAAAAATTAAATTAGAATATAAATTAATATAATAATATTTATAATTATTAGGCCGTAATTTATAATGATTAAAATGAAATTAAATTATTTCTGAAACACTAAAATAATTATGGAATGGTTTATATATGTATATATATACGAAAATACGCTGATATAATTATGAAATTCGTTAAACGAAAGTAGTCGGGTAATTCTGTTTTAATTAAAATGAAAATTAGTAATTTCTTTTAAAGACCAACTCTTCCAACAAATTCCAGCAAATATTTACGTATTTACCCTCGGCTAAAATTACAGTCGTAATAAATTACATCCGAAAAAAAATATCGCAGCAAGAAACACTCGCAGAGCAAACAAATATATATAGAACGAGAGAGTATCAAATCCCTGTGTAGAACGCGCGCACGCGAAGGGTTAAAAGCGGGCGGCTTTCTATTAAAATCCTTAATTACTGATAACAAATCCAGCCCAAGAGGTCTGATCTGGAACATCCTCTCTGTCTTTCCCTCTCTTTTTCCTTCCCCTCCCGGTTCGTTATTTCGGTCGAATAGTGTTGCGGTGTCGCACAAGGCCAGAGAAGAAACGAAAAGTTCGCGTCCTTTATCTTTCCCGGACCCCCAGAGTAGCAAAAGAAAGATTGCCACACTGCGGGTGCCTAAGGTATAAGGAAGAGAGAAGGGGGAGAGAAATCTACTCGAGAATAAGGAATATAAGAATAGCACGAAAGACCAGCGGCCTACAATGGGGGCAGTTCGTGCGCCGTCGCCATGGCGAGGGCGATAATTATGCAAATTTAGCTGCGGCATGGAACGCAATAAAACTTCTTAATTAACTTTGTGAATTAATTTTTGAAAATTCATCGGTCGTGCGCGCTAACTCACCTTTAAAGACTCGTGCCACGCAATTCGTGTACCTTATATATATATATATATATATAGTCTCTTCCTCTTCTTTCGTTCACTCTCTCACGCGCTCCCTTTCTTTCTGTCTTCGTTCCCTCGAAAGTCTCGGGATTCCTCGTCGTTTTTTTTCTCCACCGCTCTCTTAGACGCCGTCGAGTATATAGGAAGTCTCGCGTGCGCGCGGTTAATGGAGTCGAAACCTCCTCGTATTTTCCGCGCGATTACTTGTAAAAACCTCTGTCCGTGTCGCGCCGCGTGTTGGCGATGTAAATTTTTTTCAGCTTCGACAGTTCCATATTCGAGAAGTATGCGCCGTTTCGCTCGTTCGACTTTAATGAGAATTAGTTCAATCGCGGAGTACAGAAAGAGAGGACGAATGAGAAAGAGAGAGGGAAAGAGAGAGAAAGAGAGAGGGAAAGAGAGAGAGAGAGAAAGGGGGAAAGAGGGAAGAAGAGCGTTTAATAGAAGCGTTTACGAAAATCCATTATTTCTTGCGCTCAGCTTTCGAGGAGTGGATGGGCTTATTTTTGCTCGTTAGAGGACGTGATAAATTATTTCGATGGAGTTGATTTATCTTGAGCGGCGCCGTTGTGCGGCACTTCTCTGCGGTGAAAAATAAATGCCAGCGAATGCCTTTCCTTTAGATTCAATTTCATTCGATTCCAACAGTTGTTGTCGTTTTTGCTTTTTTGTTATTTGAAATACACATGCATTGCGATTCATATTGAATATATTACGTTAGAATTTTATTTATCGAATAATTTGATGCACTAGAAGAATAATTTTAGTTTATTATTTTCTTGCTTATATAACGTTAGATAAATCAGCATAACTATCGTAGTACAAGTATAATTAAAATAATAACATGTTTAAACCGTTTTAAAGGTACATGAATCTTTTATGGGGAACCCGAATCACATCAAAGTAATATACGAAAGGATATATATAGTTTCTATTCGTACGGAAACAATTCACCGATTGAATATCCATCCTAAAATTGATAATTCATTTGGTCAATAACATTATTCGTAAGCCATTGCGCTTTCAATCTTGGCATCTGATTTAATTCGAGCATCCGACGCGATGCTCTCGGTATGTACCCAACGACATGTTTTCAAAGCGAATTACTTTAATGGTCGCATTGCGCTGGTATTCCCTTGCGGCCGCGGGCGATTAATAACGGAGCTTCCATTAGGAGGGAGCCACCCAACCTCGCACGAGCTTCGCAGTGACGCATGGGTAGCCTTTGTTTGCGCGCCTTAAAAAAAATTGCTCTCTCTCCTGGCTTTATATACACACACACACATACACACATATACACGAGCTTTTTCGACCTCCTTTACCTCTATAGAGGCCATGCCGAAAATGGGTATGTGTATATACTTGAGTTATATTACAGCGCAAGCACAGAATTATAACCGTTCGAATAAAGAGCATCGCCCTCGATCAGTTCCTTTGACGCGGAATTATTTCTTTTTAATCCGTGGTTTTATCGTCACCATGTCGGGGTATATATAGCCTCAAAAGGAATCGTTCGGGTGCGACGGATTCCACATATACACATCAGCAGAGCCAAATGCCATAAGAGCGCGAGTGGAGAGTTACGTCAGTGAGAAAAGACAGTATATACCGTCGTGGACATTCCTTCGGACATGGCAGGCCTGCCTGGCAGCAATAGCAGTAGCAGGTCTAGAAAAACGTATATAATACGGCTCCTTCGTGCGTGAAGCATTCCTCCCAAATTTCTACCGATACAAAGCTTCCTCCGTCTCTCAATTCCCGCATGTGTATATATATATACATATATATTTCTCTCTCTTCCGAAAAAGCTAGGGCGCGATCGAGTGCTTTTTGCACGCGACAACGGCCAGGCGTGTCAGTCGAGAACAAAGAGCGGAGCTTTCGCGCGCTCGCATTTTTCATACGCGACGACGTAGCGGGCTTTTTTGCACGCGCGTCAACGTCGTCGGCGTCGTCGGGTCGCGCGCGAGCGAGCTTGCGCGCGTGCGACATTTAGAGCGAAAGGGCGTATATAGTAGTAGGAGGAGGAGAGAGGTATAGGAAAAAGTCTGAGAGAGAGAGAGGAGAGAGGCAGCGGAGCGTACGAGGCGCCTGCATCCTCAATATTGCCAAATCCTGTCGAACGAAGTAGGGCGGAATGGCGGCGCGACGCGCGCGCCCGCGTGGTCTATACGCTGTATCCTAGCACAGCTATGCCGAGAGAGAGAGAGAGCGTGTGTCTCCGAGTTATATGTTTTCCGCGCAGCGAAGAGCCGCGGGGGAGTGAGTGAGAGAGAGAGAGACAGAGCAAACGCGCTTCCCATTGTTCTCTCGCTCGCGGCGCGATAACAATGCCAGGCAGTCGCGCTCGCGCGCTTCTTGGGACGTGCGGAGCGTCCGACCGCGACAAATTGACGGCATGATTGTGCGACTTCCGCTCTCTCTCTCTCTCTCTCTCTCCAAGGGGATCGTGAGCGCCGGCCGAATCGATCGCTCGTATAATTAATTCGCGGCCCGCGCTTCCCGCTGTGCGATTCGCCTCGTCCTTTTTGCCGTCCCCTTTCCTCCGCCTCCTCCCCCCAACGGGTGGGCCGTACATCGTCTCTCGAACTGCCACGAGATACACGGCTTCTCAGTTCAAAGCTTGTGTGTGTGTGTGTGTATAGAACTGTCTACATATATATATGTATACGGGTGGTGTGTGCGGGTGGGTTGGATATGTGGGTAATAGCGCGGGGATATGAAATTTTTATGGGGCGGCGTTTAGAGAGCTATATCGCTTATAAATCGGATGGGAAACGCGCGCTTCTGGCAAGGCGAGTATCGGGGCTGCCAGTAGGAAAGAGAGATACGACGGGGTTGCAGGAAAAACGAGACGGATTATGAGGTTTAAGGTGGTTTCGCGAGCTCAGAAATGTATAACCCCCGCAGTTCAAATGATTCTCGCGAATTACCTTATATATAATGGCTGTTTGGTAATGTTGAACATTTGTGGAGGAAAGGTTATTATGTAATTGTGATATGGTGAATGTCGAAAGAATAATAATAAACAGGGGCGAAAAACACAAAGGGACATTGACTTTTTATTTATTACGAATTTGCCAGCATAATGTACATTAATGAATGCTTTATTACGATGTTATCAATAAAAGGACTGTAGTTTTATGTGGCTTTTGAATTTTAATATTTTGTTTGATTTTAATGAAAGAGACGAGTAATTTCAGAATTGAAGCGAAAAATATTATGTACTTCAACAAACGGTCAGACAAACGAATTCTCATTACGCGAATTACTCTTTTTTTTTACATTTTTTCACCTAATATTAATTTTTGTGACGGTAGGTCTTGTGTTTGGATAAATGCCGAATGCATATCTACCGCTACCTGCCACTGCATAGCGATGCGAAAAAGAAAATTTTTTTTTATTCGAGGATGAAATTTATAGGTCCATAAAAAGTGAATTTATATGAGTTTTAAAAAGTTTTCAAAGTTTCAGGCAACGAGCAATACACTGTTTAATAGGCGATGGTGCCCTTTTTTTTAGAAAGCTTGTAAAGCCACGGAATTCAGTGAATGTTTTTTATTTTAAACTATTTGAAATTCATCGGAAATAGTATATTTCTTTGTTGTAAATGTATAACCATGCTTATTATCAGTATATGAAAGTAGTAAAAAAACGTTTTCCAACGAGCATAAATGAGCTTATATTGTTCATTCATATACTTCATAATTAACTTTACATTATCAATTTATCAATTAATCAAATAATTGTTATGAATATAATTATTTTATATACTGCTAACAATGCGATTGACATGAATATAACGGTAAATTACAGCGATTTAAATAATAAATTATAATGATTATAAATATTCAAAATTACGTCCGCGCCACGCAACAGTTATAATGCCGCACGTTAATAAAACAAAGCGAACTGCATAGTAAATATGTTAAACTTGTTATTAACGTGCGAAACTTTACCCAATTAACGCTTGCAGATGCTCCACGCGCGACATCTTAATAACACGATCCAGCCTGCAGCACTCGCTAATGGCCACGCCCCAGCTCGCGTTTCGCTCGGAAACGGTGCAAAATTTACGAACGATTAAAACCATACGTACGAGAACTCTCCTCCCCCCCTCCAAAAAAAAAACCGTACAAAAGCTATAACCAATGCCTTTGAAAAATTCGAAAACTCTCGGTCGTTGTCTCCTGAACAGATCCCAAGCCGAAAAGAGAGCAGCACTCGGGCGCGCAAACAGGGCCGTTATTAAGGACGCGATCCCTGGCGAGAATGTAGTAATCAACTAATCAGCTGGACAGATATACGGCGCGAGGAGCTACGGAATCTGCGGGGTATAAAAAAAAAACGAGAAAAAGAAGGGGGTTGGGCGCGAGAGGGCGCGCGAGGCAAGAGAAACGGATGGGACTAATTACCGCGCGGGCAGCCGACGCCGCTGTTGGGGGCGAGTTTTTCAAAGTCTCGCCTCTCGCGCGAGCTCCTTCTCTCTCTCTCGTACTCGGCCTGCGCACCGTGTGTATATATACTCGCCAACTTTTTTCAATTTCGCCTCTTCAGAGCGGTGTTTATATTCGGCAAATTAATGGTGCCGGGGATCTTACGCCAGGCGATAAATCGCCGCGCGGTATACTCGGTGGCTCGCTCTCGTGTCTTGTGAGCGTATGTGTATATAGGAGTAGTGAAGTGCAATGAGTATACGTTTATGTGTGTATGTGAATTATGATGGTATAATATATCGACGTGGAATTTATGATAGTCTTGCGATATTTCAAGTGACATGGTATGATTACGCGATGTGAAGTGCCGTATGAGTTTTATATGTTAATGGACTGATGTATGTGCTCAATAATTATGACGGTCGTGATTACAGATTTGTATATATGTGTGATACGGTAACTTGGAGAAGTTTTTTTTTAATATTTACTAACTATGAGCCGACAGGATTTATTAAAAAATACCGAGTAGATAGTGTGTTACGAAATTTTTACGTTAACTTTATTTAACTCGGATAAAACTTGGAGAATTATATCCCCAAAAGCTAGGAAGATTGTTGGTTTAGCTATTGCGTTTGATCTCATGTCGGCTACAGGTATAATTATAACTTTTGAAAACGTTTGCAACTCCGGTAACCGCAATTGTAGCCTAGCGAGCGAGTTTACGTCTGACCACCACGAAACAACATGGTTCGTATTTTTACAGTGCTGTTTTTTTTTGTCTAGTTTTCAAGCTTGAGCTGCATTGTTTTCATTTCACATGTTTTTAAAACTCACAGAATTCACTAAACCGTATTAAGAAAAACATTGTTCCAGCGAAATTTTTGTTTTCAATCCTGTTTTCGATATTTTCGACAATCATTTTTTCCCATAACTTTGTCAACTATGCACACATTCGAAATGGTTGTTAGAAAATAAAAACCATAAAAAAAGGAAGTAAAATATTGCATTATTTTGTAAATTGTCTAAAATGTAATTGAACCGTCTATCAAAACAATTACTCCTGGAAAATTGCTTCTAAATCACATATACCTTTCGGAAAAAAATATTTTTCAAATACAATTATTCTAACAAAGAGTAACCAATATTTTAGCCCTAGTATAAAAATCAAAAGTTCACTAATGAAATAATCGGCACTTAACAGAGTAACGTACAATTTAATATTTAGATGATATAAAAACTGATGATAAAAACGATTTTATTCTCATACTACATAACATTTGATAGTTTAAAACATTTTAAAATAAAACCTGTATTTATCTAGCTTTATTTTCTATTCTTAAGTTTTATACCAGACTCATTCCAACTAAATTTTATGCAGATGTAAAATGTTGCTTTATAAACTAAAGCTTAAAATCAATGATAGTGTCGAAAAAAGGCAATTTCACAAAACCGTTTTCATAGGTTCAACATTGTCTTTCGTCTCTCGCGTCAATTGTCTTGGCAGCTTTTTTTCGCCTTTTTAGCCATCCAAACGTGGATTTTTTCCAGAATTTCTCGGACATATATACAAGAAAAGTTCATAATACGTAAATACTTTTTCCGAATTTTCAAGTCGCGTGGGCGCGCGCGCTCTCGCGCTTTCCGCCTCGTTCTTTCCCTCCTCGACAATTGAAAAACGCGTCGATAAAGCCCGGCGTTCATCCCGCTATTTTTCTGCGCGCTCGCGCAGCTGTCGACCCGGTCGTACGTAACATAAGTTAACCGGCGATAAGGCGAGAGAGAGAGGGAGAGAGGGAGAGAGGAAAAAGAGCAAACGTGCTCTCGCGCGCGTTCGAGAGGGAGAAAAGGAGAGAAAAGCATAGCACGGATACCCGCGCGTGTGCGCGCGCACACGCGGAGCTCGGTTTCGCGTTATTTTCTTGTCGCTGGTCCCCGAGAGAAAATAAAAGTTAGCCGAGCGCGCGCGCGCACACACACACACATACGTTGAGAACGGGCCGATTGGAAGAAGGCGTGCAGCAGCCAATTTCCCAAGAGGTAAGGGGTTGCTGAGACCGATCTTTGCGTGCACACACACATACATACATACGTAGTAGTATATATATACATACATATAGATATAGTGAAAGAGAGAGATCTGAAGTTTGGAAAGGACTCCGTGAAATTTGCTCGTCGCCACATCGCCGTTGTACGTATACATCGGATAATTCGCGTGTGCAGACAAAGTCCGAAATCCACGGTGCTCTCCGCGTGTGCCATTGGAAATTATCCGAGAGCCCGTTTGGAAAGCGGGCAAAGGGCTACCGGCTAGAGGCAACGAATGAGCCACACGCCGATTGTCCGATTGTCTTGTTTGGCCAAGTTGATACGATACACGCTGAGAGTACAAAGGGCGAGAGAAAGAGAGAGAGAGTGAGCGAGGGGGTGAGAGAAGAGTCACGATGCAGCTGAAGGTTTGTGTTTCAATTGGCTCTGAATGCTGGGAGAACGGACGATTAGGCGGAAACACGTCAGACTTTATGGGATTTCTAAAGTTGTTACGTTCACGTACTAGATCTGGAACGTTGTGCTTTTGGAGAGCTTTGGTATAAACTTATATAATTGTGGTGCTGAAGGATAGTTTTGTTTTTTAGTGAGTGTTCAGTTTTTTTTTAATTTCTATTATCCACGAACATAACATTAGGGATAATTATAGAACTTGCCAATACTGTGCTAGAATTCCGCACAAAGAGACGTCGAGGGATGGAGAAACTTGCTGTATCCAGTATCTTTTCTAAAATTAAGTTAATGCGCAGAGAAGCATAATTATAACGTTGAGACATGAAATCTTTATTCATCTCGGGCTTTGTACGTGAGATTATAAGCAATACCTAAAGAACAAAGTTGGTCGTTCACTTGAGTACCGTATAGTACACGACATGAACTATTTCGCATTGTTAGGCCACGAATGGTATATACGTTGGGAGATCTCTCTCCTATTTCATGTAACGACGCACTCAACTTATCTGACACTTAAAGTACGACTATCGCTTAAACTTTATTTTCCTGTTTATAGATATAGAGCGCGCCGTATATACGCGCGTATATACCAACGTCTCTCGCGCGCCCAGGCCAATTCAGAACTTCTTGAGAATTAACCAGAAAAACGAAGTAGAAACTGGCCAATTACCAACTGCAAACTTGACAACGTTTCCGCGTTCCCGCAAAGAAAATTACACGTCCCGTCGCGGGAAAATAAAACTTTTCCCCGCAGATAGACTAATGGGCGCTCGAACATGTGCAGCGCGTATACGAAAAACCAACATCTTCAAACTCAACTGTTTAAACGTACTACTCATTTGGACTGTTAAAAATATTACGAATATTACGGAATATTTAACGAATAATATATACTGAAATGTAAAAAATACATAATAATATTTTCATTTACGGAGGAATTTTACATGATAATTATTCATCGCGTATAAATTTTCACATATGTTAAATAATACTTTTCCATGTTGAAATTATGAATTTTACATCGTTTTCGCCCTGGTTTTAACATCTATATAAGCGTTCAAATTCAGAATTTCAATAATAAACATGTTTCCCATACCATAAATATACGCAAAATTGCCATTTTTTTTCGCGCACCGTTGCATTATTCATTCGGTTATAAAATTTACCATTTTTAAAATTTAATACGAAAATAATTAATACAAAGGCTTTATAAAATTCATATTTCCAGCTCGTAAAGCGGCATAACAAACGTGTAAAATAATTTCCACGTTGTCCCGTCACATGACTACTGGTTATACACACATCACCGCGCGTCGTATAACATGAAAAACGTTTTCTATTTTAAGGCCCCGTGCGACGCATCTCCGACCATTATACCTCCAGTTTACAGAGGCTGTCCCTCTCCGGAACAAGAGTGAAAAAACAATGGGAACATTCATCACGGGATCAATCCCAGAGACCGACTATGACACATTGCACTTATTAAAGCCACTCGCGGCGAGTAATATTTTCGTTCGTCGCCTCCTATTTCATCCCGCGGTACACACACACACACACACACACATATACAGACCGAACGACACCGAAATGAACTCACTCTTTTTCCTACTCCCGCCAAAGTAATATAGTATTTATTCGGGATGGCGCCACACAGCGTATGCGAGAGCTACTCTTTTCAGCTTTCTCTCTCTCTCTCTCTCACACACACACACACACACATACACACTTTATTCGGCTTTTTTCAAGAGGGCTCTTTTTTCGCCTTCCTACCCGTCGACGAAAGGAAAACGAGGAAGGAAAGTTAAGGGAGTACAAATGGTGTTATGGGCCCTTAATGTTCCTTCTTTGCGAGATTTTAGGAAAGTATAGGACCGCACCCCCTAATAATACGTCTCTCTCTTTCTTTTGCTCGCCCTCTCTATCTCTCTCACTCTCTCTCTCTCTCTCTCGCTCGCCAGACTCTTTCGAGTCATTGATCAACGTCGACGGAGAAATGGTCTGGGCGCGCGCGCGTGCTTACAAGGCGTCGCTCGTATAGTATATGCGTCGAGAGAAAAAAGCCGACTCGCGAGTGCGCGCTCTCGTGTGCCCTGATTTGTGTCCATTCATTTGTTTGTTTGTTTATCGAGAAAGAGAGAGAGAGAGAGAGAGAGAGAGAGAGAGAGAGAGGGAGGAAAAAGAGAAGAAGAAAAGCCGAGTCCAATGTTTATGTATACGTACGTGCTATATAAATAATGCCAATTTGTAGGAATTGATCATCAGTCATGTTTTTCCCGTGCGCGCAGCAGTTCAGGGTGCGCGTGCGGCCGCCCGAAGATTAAAAGGGGGGAGGGCGAGAGTATATCATCGATTTGAGATATGGCTCTCACCCACTTGACGATATTGTAATAAGAGCTTTGTGTTTTAAGAGTGAGAGGGTCGAGGGTGAACCTAAATTCTGAGATTTTTTTTTCTAGTCCTGCGATTGATCGTGTGTATTACGTAAGTGGCTACAATGGAAATTGAAATGATGTGACTTTATTATTCTTCTCCCTTGTATATACTATTTTTCATCTCATTCTGAAATTTATTTTTCACATGTAATTTACGAATATAACAATTCGTAGATTTTACTTAATTTTTGAAAATAAAAATAGACGAATGTTTATTCAGTGGATTGATAAATATAATTTCGTTAATAGATAATCCTCTAAAGCTTATAGTCTCGACACTATACAAAAACTCATTTATCACTCAGCGCACTCCAGACATGCTATATTTCACGATCGGAACAAAGTATAACTTACCGCCGAGTTCCGAGTCAAGAAGTAGTCCATCAGAGTTTACTCTAGATGAAAATCTTCCTGAAGTTTGTACCCATGATTGTAAGTAAGGAAAAGCACAATAATTATACTAAATGCTTCTCACTTTGAGAAATATTATTTCTATAATTATCATTCGGCTTGAATGCAAAAACAATGATTATGAAAGATTTTATAAAACTTTATTCTATTTGCTTTCTCAATTATTTCTGATACAATTGTGAATAATCTTACTTATTTTTATTAAATTTAGCATTCTTTTTTAAAACAGTATGTTGTAAATAACACTAGACTCGCGAAATTAGTTATTTTGAAAATATTTATTTGTCCTACAAAGAAAACGACCACACTAGATTCTCGATAAAAACTATTGGAAAAGAGGACAAAAACGTTTCCAGCTTTTTTAGTTGATGTTTTTCTAGATTGCGACTACTTGGAGGCGAATTGCCCAGAGTCGCGACTGCCCGACGGCAAATCGCTGAGTGACGTGTGCTGAGCCTTCAATCAGGCTCACTGGCGTGAAAATGGTACTTTGCTACACGTGCAGTTTTGACCAATCAAGGAAACTCCTTTCGAACTTTTCAATCATATGTTAGTATTGCAACGTAAGGGCTAAAAAAATTCTCCCACACTAAGATGACAAGCTGCTGGCGTTTTTGTAATATAAAATTTATTAATAGAAAAAAGCGAAAATAATGGTATATGACACGGAAAAGCATAAAAATGAATAGTTTCTCTATCTCTTTCTACTCCTCACCCTTTGCCTTTTACAACTGTTATTTACTGCAAAGAATTGTAATAATAATAAATTCAATAATAATAAACATCCCTCTCGCCGTTTTCTATATAGCTAGTTTGCTATATAGGTATGAATCTGTACAGCATGACTTTGTATAAGAATTTTAAACTTCATCAGTGCGCAACATATAGATAACTTTATTAAACTTTTTTTGACAATAGTTGAATATTGTACTAAATTCGAAGTGAAATAACTCAAATTAACTGTTAATTATTATTCAGTAACCATACAAGTATTATCTCAAATTTCATTTTGCCTCTACTATATATATATATACACACACACTATGCAGCATCAACAGCACACAACAATAATATCCGTATAATTCAGTAACACACGAGAACTGTCGATCATCCATAAAAAAACTTCCACGGTGCGTCGGCGAACAAACAAACACTTCTGCGCGCTTACACCGCGCAAGCGAGATGAAACATCTCAATTGGTCGAGCGTCGACACACGTGCGCAAACAAAGCCAAAGCCAACGGCCCAGTGACAATTGACTCGTCGTTTAATAACTCTCGCTCTCGCGCTCTGCAGCGGCGCTAAAGCAATTTAATATTATAACCTACGCGAGCGTTGTTTTATGAATCTCCGATAAATACATTCATTGTGTCATGCACATTCTGTATGCGTCTCTACGATCGCCGGACTCTAAGCGCACAATTAAGCCGTCTATAGTAAATGAACGCCAGGTGCCGTCGTGTGGGTGTGGTGCTAGACAATTAATTCAACGCACGTTTAACGATCGGTCAACGCGCGTGATTCGACTCGTCCCTCTTTAAGGATAACACAGTCATGCTAACTTCTAAATTTACCATCTCTCCTCGAATTTCGGGCGTTTATTCGAAAACAGTATTATCTATCGCTAGTTAAAATTCCATGGGGTTCAGCGTAGTGGGTGTATATATCCATATACAAGACATACATCTTTAAAGTGAAGCACCTTGTTGCAAAAGTATAACAGTTTTATTAATTACTGAAAAACATGAGTACTTAAAAGATGGTAATAAAATAAATATTATAGTATTGATGAACGTGTAAAAAAGAATTGAATTGCATATCCGTAAGAGGAGTATCATAGTTTACAAATAACAATGTCTTAAAGTATAATGATTTATGGAGTTTGGTTCATAGTACGTTAATAAAAGCAAAAGAGAGATTTCAAACGAGAAAAAGAGAGAGAGAGAGAGAGAGACAGTAACCGAAAGCAGCCAAATGTAGTCGAGGCTCATCGTCTGCGTTAAAACTTTCTCCGATTCCCCCTTCTCTTTCCCTCTCTCCCTCTCGGAAAAACAAAAGAGGCTCATACAGGTGCTCTGCCACTGCGTCGAATACTTTTCAAATTGACTAGAGGACGACTACTACTGCTTTAATCGAATCCATCAAAAACCAATTGTCGTTGAGGGCTTTCCTTTATCTCCATCTCTCTTGTCTTTGATGAAAGTATTCCTCGCATCGTTGCTCGTTACGTGTTTTTTTTCTCTCTCTCTCTCTTTCTTTCTTTTTCATTCATTTTAGCCTAGTAGTTGCCAGTTTTGTGTATTTGTGTCTGCACGGTTGCAGCGTATTATTTTCCCTCACCTTTTACGCGCTCGTTTCTCCATTGTGAGAAAATGATGCCCCCGGGGGAGTTATCAGCGAGGCAGTCTAGAACACCAGCAGCGGCAGCATCCGCATCGATTCATAAACATTCTTATAGAGAGAGAAAAAAAAGAATAGTTTGCAGTTAACTTGCAAACGCGTGCTTTATAGTTTTTAGCCGAGCCTTGTGGAGTGCATTATTGAGTTGCTGTACATCGAGGTAGGACGAAAATTTGGCGGGAATACTCGCGGATGTGGGTTAATTAATGAAGCTTTTAGCAGTTTTAATTTCAACCGTTGTCAAGTGTTTGGTAACGGTATTTCGGGAATATTTTTCAATTGTTGAATTTGCTGGCAGACGTATAAAATCTTTGTCATGATAATTATGATTTAACATTATCGCGGCAGTCAATCAGCATATTAACAATGGATTTTGATTACGTGTAAACTAAAATTACAATAGCTCGCTTATTGTTAGCCTACAGATATAGCTATCGGTATAATTAGAGCAATTATTTTTCTACCACTATAGTTATTATTGTTGCAGTTGTTCTATCTACGTGAGAGGTTAGCTCCGGGCTTGCAATCAGCGATTAAAAATGCCGCAACTTTGGGTCAGCGCACAATGAGAATAACCGACGGAGATGTTTAGGTTTAGTAGAGCTTAAAATCCGCGTTTGAGGTAAGAGTCGGCAGAGCATCAGTCTTTATAAATAGCGATAGCGCAGCTATTGTTCTAATTATCTGCAAGTTTTCAAGCTATCATTACTAGCTGTCTGACTACACCCTTATTGTTTCTACTTAAACATTGGTTTGAATGAAGTAATTGTCCCAAGATTTTCAAATGGCTTCCTTATTGTTTAAGATTCTCACTGGTAATTGAATTCATACTACTCCATTAGTTTGGGACTCACTTTATATTAGTATAATCATTACAATTTGTAAACTAGCACAATATTTTGAAACCATACTGTAATTTTGATATCATTTGAAACACTTATCTGTGTCTCTTGTTACACATGTCTTCATAAACATTATTATATAAATCAACCTACTTGTAAAAATTTCACAACTTATAATGTTTATATCCAGCGAAAATTTATTTAACTTGTCCAATGAGAATTGGCATTTATGAAGAAATAGATTTACAGTCATTTAAAGAAACTTAAAAAATATAAAATTTTATAAAAATAAGTACAAATGCTTTAATAATACTCGAAGGACTCATTTCCCCAATCACCCTTTTTTAAAGCACATGTTCTATAGTACAATCGACAGGAGAATGTTATACATCTTTATATCCAAAAAGATCTGTGACAAATGTCAAACTTCAGTAAAGTCACACTACCAAGCCCTTGTAAAGATCTCCTTAAAACCCATTTTTAAATATTTTAAATTAATTCTATTGTGTATGTGTGTGGGTGCGTGCGTGCGTGCGTGCGTGCGCGTGCGTGTGTGCGTGTGTATGTGTGTGTGTGTGTAAGAATATTTGTGGAGCAGAACTCTGGTGAAACAAATTGCTCATAAATATCGAAGTTGAGAAAATTCTCTCAGGACAACTTCAGATAAATTTTTACCAGATCTGAACTTCATACGATCTTCAAATGCATTCTTTTCATGTAAGTTCTTCAATACACAATATCTCTCTTCTCTTTCCTTCTTTCTCTGTTTGTCAAGAGAAAGTTTAAATCAACTATTAACATGAACGTAATTATACCGTATTCCATGATAAAAATTCAAAGGTATTAAATTCTGTACGTCGTTAACATTAACGTACTTATCACGAGTCATGAAAATGTGAGGGTTTCTGCGGCAATATTATTTATCTTAGAGTTAGTCTGAGAAATAACCACTGTAAGAGCAAGCAAGTTTACTCTTGCTTATATATACATCCTCACCAAGGAAACGGGAACGAAGTGTATTTCTCCGCGGGCGCGTAGCGCCTTATCCCAAATTAATTTTTCCCGATTCTTCGTACAGATAAAAGTTTCGCCAACCGGGAAAAGGAGAGCGTGCGCACGCGCGCGTTAATACTCCCGTTACACCTCCCGTATAAGAAGGAAAAAGTGAGAGAGAAAGAGAAGGGGGGGGGGAGAAGGAGAGGGAGAGAGAAAGAGAGGCAAGAAAGTCTTTCCAGTTTAGTACGTGAGTAGAAGCTGCTTTGCAAGTTTTCACGAAGCGCAGTCATTATCGCGGGCGGGCAACGAAAAGAAAAGACAGGAGAAGGCGAAGGAGGCGCGGTAGAGCATTGAGAGACGGGTAGAGAGCGAGAAGTAGCGGTTGAAGGGCGAAAGATAGAGCGAGGGACGAAAATAAGATAGTGCGCCAACAGTCGGGGGGGAGGGAAAACAGGCAACGAAGAGAGACGAAGAGAGGAAGAGTGAGAGAGAGAGAGGAAAAGGGTAGGGGGAAGGTGAAATGAAGTTGAGGAGATATCACGGGAGCGAGAGAGCACGACGGAGAAGGCACGGGAGAAGCTTGTTCGCGAGAGTCAAGAGACTAAACTAAGGCGAAAAGAATTTGCGACCTGTGAAAAAGATTCGCCTTTTTCTCTTAGCGCGAGCGAGCGTGCACGAATAGGAGGAGAGCGACGACGCTAACTTTTCATAATGAAATGAAGACGGGATTAACTTTCGAGGCCTTCAACGGTGAGGGAGAGAGAGTGAGTGAGAGGGAAACAGAGAACAAGAGACCTGCCCTTTCTCCTCTTCAGGCTCAGCTTTTTCCCTCTATTCCTTCGACTTCTTCGCCTTCTTTTTTTTTCTCTTGGTAACTCCAGGAATTACATTTGTGCTCTCGCGAGCGTATGTGAGGAACAGAGAAGGGGAGAGAAATAGAGGAGCACGGAGAGAGAGAGAGCGAGAGATAAGGCAAATTTGTACATCCCGCACGAGAAACCCCGAACGACACTCGCAGTCGCTGCAATTGCCGCTTTTATATTCATTATACGCTGTAATTCTTTATTTACCTGACGCCAGTCGTGAAAGGCTTGCGCGCGGAACGGATATGCTCACTGACTCGCGCAAGTCCCGCGTCTTCCCTTTCAGGTCGAGCCTCCTTTGCCAACTCGTATCTTCTTATGTATTTAATCCCGACGGGAATATTCAGCTTATGCTGGTTGGCCATCGCCCGTGTCAATGACGAATTCTAAGAAATCACGACCTGGTCTGGCCGCCGCGACGTGAATGTGCGGGAGCAAATTACATTTAGTCGCGGGAAAAAGAGGCAAGCGCGCGCGCAAGCGGCTGCAATGTGAAAAGACGAACGGAGCCGTACATAAAGTCTGTTGACCCAATATAACGAGTCTAGAAGCAAGGAACGTTGGGATGTTTAATTTAAATATTTGCTCCGCTGCGTTTTCGGGTATATAGGAATGAGAAACGAGCAGGATTGCCGTGTTGGCTGCTTTCAATAATTTATGAAGTCAACTAGGTTTTTTTCTGTGTCGATCGTTAATATTTTATCACGATGTGTGGTATACGATAGAAATAAACAATGAATAATAATTATTATGTACGTTATAATAGGATCAGATGTTCATCCTTTCTTTGACACCAATGTTTAAAAAAAAATATCTTATTCGCGTGTCTTCAAACATAAAAATGCTCATCTAATTCAAATGTAAATAACACACAGCATTATCATTTCGCTATAACTATGAATATAAAATCGTGTCACTACAGCGAAAAGTAATGTGAAACCGGGCAGACGGTAGGTAGAAAAAAAAAGCAAAATAAAATAAACACGAAGCAATTCGAGAGCGACGATCGAGTTTTATTCGTCTTTTTGCGTTTCGCCACCGGCTGTTTTGAATGCTACTTTTGGCAATTATAACGACTTAAGCCGTGCGCTACGGTCCGGGTAGTTGCTATGCATAGTATGGGAAATGTTAGTCCCGTGTGATTTGCACTTGAATCGGATGATTATCCCGCGGCCCACACATGCGGGGCTCCAAGCAATATCGCGCGTGCTACTGCCGGGCAAACTCATATATATGAATAAACACGTTTTAACAAATGTCCTCGACATCGATCGGTGAAATTTCACGACCTGAATGATATTGTTAATGTTTTTTCCCGTTGCAAACAATACATGTAAAATATTTTTTGAAAAAAAGGAATACATGGTTGTATATAAAATCAACAATTCTGAAGAGAAAAACAACTGAATAACAATAATAATACTGATGAAATATAATATCAAACGGAAATTTAACTGATGTCAAACCAATCACTTAAAGTTATAAAAGCCAATTGCAATCTTTTAAACATCAGTTTAAATCTACAATATAACTAAAATTAAGGAATTTCAAACAAAATCAAACATATATACACTGAGAGAAAATTTTTTTTCTAGTTAATAAGAAGATATATCAATTTACTCTTTGTGAACTCTTATTAACTAAGCATATTAACTATTAATATGCGCATCATTAATAGTAATATTTTGGAA
>JAWWEQ010000045.1:30147312-30247781 GCA_035583055.1 Torymus tubicola | reverse complement strand
TTTCCTCAAAATCAACTATTTTAGTATTAACTGTTACTAAATATATTAACTATAAATAAATCCTTCTCTCAGTGTATGTGACATCGTATCTTTTATCAGACATTTCATGTTACTACGTCAATGTCGAATTCCGAATTTCACTAAACTACCAATAAATACTTCGTTTTCTCATTAACCAAGAAAACCTCCACCTCATATACAGTCTTTTAATAAACACATTCCTAGGAAAAGAGAGAGAGAGAGAGAAATAAGAGCCACATCAGAAATCTCCCGCAGGTCATAAAAAAAATTACTGGTCATCAGAGCCCTTGGGACACGCGTAAGCACAATCTGATCGAGGCGAATTCCACCCTGTAAGTTTCCCCTTCTTCCTCCCCTGCACCTTTTTCCCCCTTCGTAGCCACTCTACGTGCGTTACACGCGCGCCAAGCAAGAAATTAGTCAAAGCGTAATATCCGACGGTAAATAAGTGCCGAGTCAGCCGCGACTAGAGTCTCCCTTGCATATAAAAGGAACAAGCATATATATACTCGCATACCCCAAAATCAGCTTCAGTCGCGACTAAGAATATATCCCTATCGAAACGGGCATATATATATATACACCCTCACGCCGAAATTGCGCTGCAGCAGCAGTGTCGGGAGTCATCGCAGAACGATTCACAATATACTTCTGCACACCTCGTTCCTTCTTTTCTCTCGCTTCTCGTGTGTGTGTGTATATATTCATTCGCGTAAATATATACACAAAAGCCGACACCTCGCGTCTTTAGTCCCTACTCGCGAAGATAAATCGTTCAGCCGCGTATATTCATCTCGCTTATTTTCGAAAAAAGCGAGCAGACTCCGTGGCAGAAGCCGAATAAAAGGCGCAAAATAGCGCGCACGAGTTATATAGATCTGTGTGTGTATGAGTGTACAAATACACACCCACACACACATATATATATATATATATATATATATATATATACCCACAATGGTCGCAGGCAATCGATGCAGCAAGGGCATGAAAAATTATACGTCGAGGTGTCGGGCTTTTGCTTCTTTGGTGACTCTCTTGTATACGAAGGGAGAGAGAGAGAGAGATTGAGAGGAGCGATGCGTGGGCGTTGTATCGCTCTCGTGAGCGATCGCTCATCGGGTCGATCGACGTACGTATATATGGGCAAAATTGCATTTTGAGTCAAATGAGTAGAGGTGGGCCGTGGGTATAGAGGAAATTGGATTGTGATTTACGATTAGCTCTCATTGATCAGTCGCGCGCGCGCGCGGACCGCCGTGTGCGCGACTCGCTGCGATGTATAACGTGTTGCTAGAGTTGGACGTGTGGGAGGAGGGGAAGGAGAACGAGCGAGAGACTTGAAGGGGAGGCTGGTACTTATTACTTTATCGTCGATGAGATGCCGGTAATTAAGTATCGATTTGTCGCAGCACTAAAGGTGCTGAGAAATTTCGGCAAATTTCAATTGAAGTATATATTTCGGCAAATTTCAATTGAAGTATATATTGCATGAGTGGTATATATATATATGTTTGAATTTATTCAGAGGTGTGAGATTTGATTGATGAAAAGAATCGAGAACAAAATATTATTTCCGTTATTTACTTATCGCGAGCTTCCATTACAGTTTTATAATTGAATCGGAGCTTGTTGAACATATACTTTATTAACAAGAAATATGAATGAAAATAATATATAATAGCAGGATGAAATTGAATAGAAGAAAAAGTAATAAGTTGTAGATTAATAAAAAAAAAATAATTAAATTTTATAAAGTGTTGTTGGTTTTTATTTGTATTTCATATTAGCTATATATACCCACGATGATTACATTTAGATCGATATTTTATTTATAAAAACGATGCGCACTGACCCTCTACGAACAATTTTACCATAAGGAAATTACACACGTCCACTTGGTATCATCTTCCCTCTAAAGAAGAATCGTTTTCCACGCGAAATTTAAGAAATTCATTTAATCTATATATATGAACAAACGAAGTACTGCAGCACGCGCGGGCACAAACACTTATATCAAAACTTCTGCCTCTGACAATTTTCCACTCGTGCGCGACCGCGCAATTTCCGTTGATTAAACAAAATTAATTAGAACCTGCCAGTATCCCGCACTCGCGGTAGTATACGCGAGCACCCGTTCAAGAATCAATATAGTGATCGTTCTGGCGTGCAGTAATGGGACTCTCTCGCACTCTCTCGATCCTGAAAATAGTTCAACGCAGTATTATTATTTCTATTCGAGCGAACCCGATGACATAGAGCGATCCAAAAACAAGCGCGTATTGTCAGATATAACAATTCGCGTGACTTTGATATAACGCTATGACGCAGATACAAAAAACGCGCGTTTACCCTATTGAAAATTGGATCAACGCGTGCGACGATTACGCTTGTTACATGCTTTTACGTTGATCCACCTATAACCGCGTATATAGTCTTCTTTATTTTCCACGTCATTCTCTCGTCTCAAATTTGTTCTCCGCGTTTCTGTATATAGTATAGCCTCATCCACAGGGAATTTTTGTTGGCCGTGCCCAATCGAGCGAGGACCACCCGCCTTCGTAAAATTAGCTCGAATTGCTGTCGTATAAGTGGGGAGGAAAGAGAAAAAGCCCAACGTTAGAGACCCTAATACTACAGCTGTGGATTACCCCCCCCCCCCCTATGGGCGACCTAAGTGTTTGCGATTGCGTCCATTATGGATATGTGTGGCAGCGCGACTTTCTGGCCCTATATACTTCGTTGACTACCAGGGCGAATTCACGAATCGGTGCGGGTAATGAAGCGCCAATCGATACCGAGCGAGCACAGCTAAATCCCCTTATCGGAGAGAACGATTTTGGGAATTCGACGATTTTTACGTATGTATATATGTATATACATGTGCGAACTGATAACGTTTATATATATACGAGAACGACCGAGTTGTTAAAACGTTGTCAGGAAGGCTTCTGACGTGGTCTAATAAAGCATAGGGGGTCTACTAAAGCATCTTAGACGAATAGCCGAATATATAAAAGTTTAGGGAGAGAATGTTTTTATCAAGAGAGTTTGTCGTTCGAGATTTTTTTTCTCAGTATATATTGCTATTTAATATTGCGTACGACGTCTGCGTATATATGAGCGACATATTGAGGACTCGGGAATGATTGAAAATTCAAACCGTTGCCGCTGCGCTGAGCAATATTCACTCGCCTGACGTAAAGCGTCAAAAATAATCTCACGCGATTGATATCCTCGATCATGGACAATTAATTAACGTACCAAAAATTTATATGCAACATACAGTGCAACACATAGCTCGAAAATATATATATATCGATTGGTCGTTGATTACCTCCAGCCAACTTACATAATCAAACAAACATAAGGGCAGACAATATTAAAAATTCCTTCGCCATTGCATACAGCCTACACACGTTCATGCAACTCGTCCTCTCGATATCATCCGTCAAGTTTTATCCGTGGTGTACCGAGTATCGGTGAAAATTCGGTCGTTCGTTTTAATCAATGCAAACGACGACGACGACGACGGCTTTTAAGTGCCAAGCGCAATGCCGACGGCAATTTTTTCCTCCCTCACTTTGGTACTCGCGCGCGTGGAGCTCGAAAACCGACGTTTGATTCGCGCGTTAGAAATCAATCGCGGCTCGTGCACTTGGTGCCCACTACAGCGAACAACCGAAAAGTTATATAGACGAGAGAGAGAGAGAAAGAGAGGCTAAAGCAGTTTCGGTCGCGAGTCGCGCTATTGGCTTTTTTTCGACCTCGTTTTTTTCGCGACCGTCTTTTCTAATTGCGCGCGCGCGCGCGCGCACCACCGCCACTTGGACTCGTTTTATTTTCTGCGTGTTGTACGCCGTACAAAATTGCGGACGCGCTGATGTCAGCGCGCGTGAGTGCGCGAGACCGCCTGAATTGGAATGGATGACGAAGGTGCGCGCGTCGCGTTTGTCTTCGTTTGAGGATCGGCTTCGGAGTTAATGAGATACTCGCTGATTTCTATCTGGCTTTTTTCGAGGGAACGCTAGGGCGTGGGGAGAGTTTCTTTTTCTTTTTTTTTTTGCTCGTTTCCGTATAATTGAAATTGCGGTAAGGATGAGAGGAGCGTAGCCCGCTCCGACGGATTAAGTATTTTTATTTATAAACGCGAGAGAGACTTGCTACTGTGCGGGCTTGTTCGAAATTGTAGTTTTAATTACTTTGATCGAACGCGGACTTTTACTTATTTTCAAATGAGATTTAGTACGTGCTTGGTTGCATCTGAATTGCAAACGCGCGGCAGCTTAATCAGCAATTTCAAGTATTAATTATGTAGCTCGCTACTGATATGTAGGCGTGCAAAAATATTTCTATTTGCTGATTGTGCAATACTTGTGTAGTGTAATTGCACGAAAAAGATACAATTATTGAAATGATTCTTAAAGCTTCTTTGATGAAGGATCCTTTTGAATAATGACGCGTCATTGTATATAATTAAGATTAGTTCAATTATCGAAGTTCCCGGACCATTGTTTTCGGATTTTTTAGAATGTTTTCTATTCATATTTCAATAACACACCTATAATATACTTAAGTTTTTCTTCATGTAAAACCAAATTACAAAGTAAAATAAATGCAAATATTTTGCAGTTATAAGCTTATCATTTTCCATTCTTAATATCCAGTAATGGTCAATTAATAGCCAAACAGTATTTCATCAGTACTGATAAAACTAAATTATTAACCATTATAAATGAAAATATTATCATAAACTATATACGTTATACGCACGGAGCAAGTGTTGCAAAATTATAACAAATATAATCATTGACTGTGTTATAAAGTGCTACGAAAGCCAAGCCACGGGGCTCATTACGACTATGATGATACAGCGCTAACGACGTTGTTGATTTACGGCATAAAACTTGATACAAAGCATCTTGGTATTCACAGCACGAGTGTCGCTGCCTCTGGAGCCAGCACTGGCTTCTATCTCCTTCTTCATTTACTTTTTCTCGGTATATAATAAATCGGATATAATACACTGCGTTAAATGGTATTCAAAAAAGTCATTGAGAAAATTGCTCGTTTGCGAAATTATTTTTGAAAGCCTTCCGATTAAGTGCGACAGGAGAATCGTGAATTCATTAGAAGCAAGAGGTGCTGTACGAAAATCAGGTATTTGCTAATTTTCCTCTCTTAGGTAATCGTAATAAACACAAGTTTCACTCTTTGTCATTGAGATTAATTAAATACGGGCGTGCGGCGGCGTCGAAAGTTTTAAACAACTCCCCGAGCTCTTTGAAAGTAAATTATATAATGGGAGAAAGAATTCTCAATAATTAAATTTAAATTCATTACAGGCGTCGAAAGAAGCGACGTGCTGCACGCTTAGTTTACATGATATACATGCGTATTTATCTTCCACTTAATCATAGTGATAGTCACAACTGTCAAATGTTATTAGTATTTGCTATTCTCAAACTATAGTATACGCATGCAAAGTTAACAAGGTAAACTACGTAACTATGTACACAGTTTGTCGTATTAAACACAGCTCATTCTACTTAATGAATATGTTCACATTTCTTATATGTTGTTTCAGCGAGTTTAATTACATGCACGTGCAGTATAATTTGAATAGAATAAAAAATCGATTTTCATTTATCATTGCAGATTTTGAATAATAAGAATGAATTCACATTATTGATGTTTGTTACATTATTCCGGCATCTATTACATTCAACAAACTCAATCAGGATAATCCAATTAATTAGTAAAACGAATCGTCTTATGAATACATTTTCCTATTCTATAACAAAATTTGAGTTCCCTCCAAAATCAATTCCAACAAATATGACATACCGAAAAATTTGAACAAATAAAAATGAAATATTTTCATTTAACAAACATTAGTTCACAAATTTAAGACCAATTAAACGTGATTTTTACCGAACAACAATTGAAAAATTAACCAAACTAATAACCGAAATGATTGAAAGAACGAACATTCCAATTCCCCGACGTTCGCGTATATACGCTCAGCCGTTCGCAGCCAAAAAACTGACATTCCCATCAAACCAATTGGCCAATAACTCGATTCTCCCGAAAATAGACGCGCGAGCGCGCGCAGACGAGCGTGCGACTGTAATTGAATTAACGCTGCTGCGCGTGCTCCAGCACGTGAATTCCATTGACCATAATGAAATCCAAAGCTTGCCGTCGTCGTCGTCGTTGTCGTCGTCGCAACGTCGCAACGTCGAGCGCAAATAATATAATGCATAGGGAGCGAGGAACGGAAAAATGTCGTTATACGTATGTGCGCGCCGTCTGCCACGGAAGAATTTCACATTGTCTCCTCTGGGCCGTGCGCGCCAAAGAGCATCGGCCGGTTCCTCTCTCGCCGCGTATTATTTATGCCCCCTCGCTCCACTTACATAATGCGCATCGATATATCACGGTTTCGCGCGCGCGCGCGCGCGTGTACGCCCGCTCGACGGTTTGGCAAGGCTTCGCTCTCCAACTCTCTCACACTCTCTCTCTCTCTCTCTTCCTCTTCCCTTTCTCGCTCCCTTCCGCTTTCTTTCCTCGCCCCGCGCGGCATTACGACTTTTGAGAGCGCGAGGCACTTGTCTCTGTCTTCCCTCTACGTTCCCGCACTCTGCTGCATTTTCGCCCGCGCGCATATATATATATATATATATATATATATATATGTAACAATGAAGAGGAACCGCCGCCACCACTGCTACTAGTGCACACTACCACGTCGGACCTCGTATAACAAGCGAGACGCGGGGAAAGCTCTTTCCCGTCACCCCGCATGTGCGGTATAACGAAGGGCGGACGACCGAGTGAGTCGTCGTCGGCAACGGCGCCGCCGTCGACGAAGGAGCTTAATTTGTTCGACGCGTGCTCTTTCGCGCGAGCGTGCGGAGTGAGGGCTGGCAGGCTGGTTGGTTGGTTGGTTGGCTGGCTGGCTCCTGTCTAGCGCGGAATATTGCACGCGTACTCGTGAATTTCGCGCCGACAGGGGAGGATATACGCATGAAGGACCTACGTATGTGGCCGGATCCGTAGAATATTCAGCATTCGAGAAGCTGTCGTAGTATTTCGTATCTTCTGTGTACGATTATGAGTGAAGTAAAAATTTTCTTGGATTCTTTTTTCGGAGTACGTTTTTTACGAGTGGAATAATTTGAAAAGGTACGTTCAGCGTTTGAAGCACTGCGAGAATGGTTAAAATACAATAAAGTTACATGAAAATATAGTTTGTCTTGGTCAAATTGTACAAACTCGATCAAAAATACTTAATTGGTATCTGGAGAGTTACAAAGTTCTGAGTGCCGGCAATCTTCACTCAAGTCTTATTAGAGACGTAAACGACATTCGAGCAATTAAAGAATAAAAAGTGACATAGCTCGCATTCTGGGAGTTACTGAAAGTGATCGGGATTACAAAACAGCTGCGGGAGAAAAGAATTGAAGGGGGCGAGGGCAATATGCCCTTAAACCAATAAATTATCGTTTAAACTTAATTACAACCGTTTATTTTACGGTAACTCAACCATCTCAATGGTTCGTGTACCAAATGGTAGCTTTTTGTATGTAGCACATTCTAATATAAAAACTAAAATATCAATGAAAGCTGAATGTATTCGAATTTATCTATTGCATTATCAGAAAAATTTGACACTTTAATTACACGAGGTACTAAATAAATGTAATTTAACAAATCCAAAAATTTCGTCTTTCGCGATAGCTGCGTAAAGTAAAAATACGACGAACAAGTGAAAAACTATATCATTAGTATCCAAAGACAAAAGCTATTTTGCTGATAGAGTGCGGTGACTCAATAGAGCAAACCCTTGAATTCTAGCTTTAATTATTGTTGAGTAAAAACATTTTATCAAAACTTATAATTTTATATAACAAGTAACAGTAAAGTGAATAGCAGAAAAATATATTTTTAAAAAAGTATTAAATTTCAAAAAATTTATAACATTGTTTTGAAAATATATGTTCTATTTTGTCGATCTGGGTATTTGATTAATTGCCTGAAAGTTTAAACTTTTACATTGACACTGTAGTCAAAAATCTATAAATTGACCATTTGATGAATCGCAAATAATTGCCAGAGTTAAACTGTTCGTTAGCGTCTCTGATTTTTAATTCATACTCTTTAAAAATGAATAAATGAAAAATCGCTCACTAGTGGAAGCAGTGAACAAAATCGAAAAATTCTTTAATATAATTTTTTTAAATGTTGACTCTATCAGAAAACGCATTTTCAAATATTAATTTAAAAACCTATATAAAAATAGTACTTTTCGTACCTACACCGTAAAGTTCTACGGCCATGGTGCGAACAGTATTTTTCGATACAGCATTCGTAGAGTTCGACTTTATGGACTGTTTTTAATTTTACATGCAGTATCCGTAAAAGTAGCCTTTTATTACACGAAAAAATTCTGCACGATATGGTTTATATATGAAAAACAAAAACATAAAACTGGTTGAGTTATGTTTTTATAATTATAACACATCAATGAATTATTTTTCTTCATTTGAACTAGTTTTTCAACCCAATTAATGTGAATAATTTTGTTTCTTAAGTACGATTAAAGAATATACGGCAAAACTGTAGTGCGAACTCGCGAATAAAAAAAGAAATTTTTTTTTCAAGAAAAGCTTAAAGTTTGTTGGAATTGTCCATATACGTGTTCACGAGCGCGTACAGCAACGTCCTTTGTGGAATTATTCGATTTTTATGCGGCGGCTTTGCCCGCGACCTGCTGCGGCTGTGTCTGCTGCCGCCGTTACTGTTGGACTTCTTAGAGTTTTCGAACTTTCCTTCGTTGTGTTTTTTTTTTTGCGAGGATGAGTGAGGAGGTCACTGGGATTTTTAGGATTCGCAGTTTTAAGAACGGCTCACTGGCAGTCTCTTTGTTTCAACGAAAGGTAGATGGTTTCTTTTCTGAATTTTAAAGAAAAGAAAATAAAGTATACATTGGTATTATTTATTCACATGCGGTAGGTCGTGCAATGTTACGGCATAAGTTGAATCCAAGTTACTTTGCATTATGTAATTTTATAGATAAGATTATCAAGATTATGATCTGCATCACTTTATAACTGAATAGGAAAGTTCTATCCCTTGATAGCATTAATCAAAACTACGGCTACCTTGCTTACACTTGGATAGTACCATTAAGACGAAGATGCAAATGATGCTAAATTGAAAAAACTATTTTATTCGTTTCTGAAATCTATTAATATAATATGCAATAACGTCTTGAGTCATAAATAAATTGTTAAAAGTACATATGTTTGTGTGCAGTATTCATGTATCAGTTAATAAAGTTTTAGACCTATCTGGCGTTGATAAAGATATAAAATTTCCAATTGCCCATAAGACGCTATGCTAAACTATGCGTTAGCAGGAATGTTATCACAATATTATTCAACAATATACGAAATTCCATAAAATTACAATTAATTATTCACTTACTTAGGGATAGAACTCCCTTGAGTGTTGATCTTATGTGGCATATAATAACTGCATAAACAGTTCGCGTTAATAGAATCCCAATATAGCAACACTCCCGCCCACAATGATATTTCAAAGGGGAAAATTTAATCAGGTGCCGGTGTAGCCGCATCCACATCACCATCAGAATCCATTATCGGCGTGAGTTTATTCCGTCGGTACAAGGTCGCAGTTGCGTGAGAGTGTGTGAAAGGGAGAGAGAGAGAGAGAGAGAGAGAGAGGGAGCTCGTGTTTGACGCGCGGAATCACGCAAATGCGCACACCCGATCTGGATGAATTTAGTGAAACACTGGCATCCGATTAGCAAATGTGAGCGTGGATTAATCGAAAACGAAGCGTCGACGGATATAGGACGTTAATTGACGAACCAAATAATTCATGACTCTGTTTAGAATACATGTAAAATGAAAGGTTTTGAGTTACCGAAAAAGCAAACTATCAACTCGGCCGAGACACAAAGGTTTATAAATTATTATTATTTTTGCGATATTTTTTTGTCTGCTTTCATAATACTTTTTTCGATCAAATTTTTTTAATTGTGACGTTTTGTAAGTATGATTGCGTAAATCTTGGAAAAGAATACTATATTGCCAAAAATAGCATGTTTTTTCAATCCCGTTTTTGTTAAAACCGATCATTGCAAGTAGCAAATTATTGTAAAATGTAGTATGATTGGTTTTTTAAATAGTTAATAAAATTCAAAACAATTAGCAAATTTTGATCCTTAGTAATAAAGAAGGTTACGAGAACCGAAAAGGAAAGTAGTTGTTGAAAAAAAGTCGAACAAACTTTTAGTTTCTACCCTCAAAATTTAGTATTAATCAAAAGTAAATGTACCGCAGTATTATATTAATTATTAAAGATGCGTTAAAATTAAAGAAAAATATTTCTGGCTTATGATCATCAAATTATTATTAGGCTGTTTAATAACATAAAGAGCGCGCACAGTGTAAGTAGAATTAGCTTGTAAGATTAAAAGCTAGTAATTAATTTCATTGTCAAGAGATTTTAAATTTGTTGCTGATACATTATAGAAATTCTTGTCAATTCTGAAATGCGACTCTGATGTGTAAAAGTCATGAGTTTCAACTCAGAACAGCTTTCACTCACTTTCTGTAAAAGTAGATAATATATCAATATCTAATTTTCACGTTAGCAATATTTATATAGACTATTTGTGAAGTGATATTATAACACTGGCTTTGAAACGAACATTGAAAAAAAATGATAATAAATTAAAAGTACAAAGAAAAGATATTTATTAAATCCACCTATCATCCATGTACAAATGAAATTCATTATTACACACAGAATTTCTGCGTAATTAAGCGTAATATTTTTAACCAGAATTTAATTATGAATTTATTCGAATGCGAAATTATGAATCATTGATCCGACCAAAGGAAAATTAAATATACTTTTGTATTTTTAGAGATAAATAATCATACACTTATTATGTTCTACGTATTTAGTTAATGTATTCTTGAAAATCTACTAAAGCAAGTTTATCAAAGGTTTATTAAATTATTTTCTTTAGATAAGCGTGGCAAAATATATACTAATATAATGTAAGTTAGACGACATACTTAGAATAACTATAATAAAAAGTAATTCATTGGCCGTTAAGATTCTAATAATGATGCATTTTTATTTTTTTACAAATATGTTATAACAAAAAAATTGAGCAATTTTTTATGTCCGCGATAAAAAAGTAAATACAATTAAACAATAGGACATGAATAATATTTAAAATTTTATTTTATTCAAATAGACACACAAATTAGTTTAGCACGCTATAATAAATATCCGTTATTACCCTTAATACGATTGTTTCACGGCCTAATTAATGAATATCCAATATAATACATTTCACAATTTCCAAAATTTTCATACTTCTTCATTTATATAAATTAAGGAAATAATTTAATTTTTAATCACATTATATTTTTCAATGTAGCTTGATTACCCACGATGCCATATGCATAGGTATAAAAAATATTGACAATCGACGATCGCTTCTTTTACATAGAGATGAGACATATGGTTTACGTACATCGTGGAGCGTGGCTTCCAAACTTTTTCTACCGGCCGAATATACGCCAATTACGCACAGGCAGCTCACGCGCGTCTCCTACACACACACACACACACACACACACACTCTCCTTTCTTTTTCCCTCGCTCCTTAATCACACGGCTAATTAAATTCGAAGGCACACGCGCGGACAACCGCGCGCTATAAAAAAAAAAGTATCCGGCAGCGGGCGTAGGAGTAGTAGGACGCGTCGGCAACGGGTCGAAGTAAGTAAATTTCAATTAATGTCCCGGGGCCACTTTGCCCGTAAGCCAGCCGGACCGGGGAGAGCGAGGCAGTAAAGTGCCTCTGCGAGGCGAACAGATGCGCACACACACATTCTCACATACACTCACACATACGCGCGCACACACACACACACGTATATACACATACACGATGAAAATTCCGTAGCACGCGCGTTCGCGCGGAGCGGCTTAGTTATCTCGAGACTTGCGCGCGAGCGCGTGGAATCTGCCGGCAGAGTTGCCCCTGCCGAGATAGAGAGAGAGAGACAGAGAGAGAGAGGGAGAGAGCGACGTACGACGCGCGGCTCGAGAGACTGTAAAGCTGCGATTGTGATTTAACGAGTTCCCTAGCGGGAGATTGACAAAGTTTTTTCACAAAAATGCCGTAGTGGCGTCGGAAATTCTTCGGGTAAAATTTTTATAGAGATGCTGCTTCGACGTTCGCGGTCTCTGTGTGTGTGTGTGTGTCTCTCTTGTTTGGGTGGAGAAGAAGGCGGAGAGTTTGGTAAGAATGTTTTAGAGGAGCATTTGGCTTGAATCGAATAAGTGTTGCCTGAAAAGTTGTTTATTGAAATTTTTTAAGGCATTCTTAATGAAATGAACTGGGAATCTAACGTTTTTCTAGCGACTGCTGAAAAATGCTTTCGTTTTTCGCAATGCACACGCTATTGTTGAAAAAAAGAGAATTTCGAAAAGCTTTTACTTCAAACAAACGCGTATCATTCGATTTGGTAGTATTATATAAAGAAAAAAAAAGAAACGGAAACTGGAGTAAAACTTTTGCTTTGTGGGATTAAAAACTGTAAAATCCTTTGAGAGTTCCGTAGGTTCAAAGTTTAGTATAGAATACGTGAATACCATTACCGAATAGCAAAAATACCTATTTCCCGAAATTCCACGATATATTTCGTTTATTTTACTAGCAGTGTCAGTGCGCGCCGTGCGTGAGTATCGTGGGTCAATCAAATTTTACATGTTCATTTCAAATCGACCAATCGTAATCATTAGAGCTGACAATCTCAAGTCCATTTCTTTTTTTATATAGGATTCTTCGCTTTGAACAAGCAAAATTAACTAATGAAGTACAAGAAAACTTGTGAAATTGGAATTTGACATAAGTTTCGGAATGTAAAAATGGTGTAGATTGCATATGGAATTCCAAAAAAATAAACACATATTTCGAGAAAATTATTGAAATTCACAATTTAATTAAATTGATTTTAAGACACAAACATATATATATTTGAAATAAAATTGCAGATAAAATTCGATACAAGATAGCATCACGTCGATTTGTTCTTTTTCCTGGCAGAAAATATAATAATCAGGAATATTCGATTGCGCTCGTCGGAAATTTTTAATTTAATAAAGTAGGGAAAAAAGATTACACACGTATAATATATATTAAATAATTCAAGGATTTTAACAATCATCTTTTACAACGTAAAGCTAATCCTACACGAGCATCCCGTAAGTAGACATCTATTACTCGTCTCTTCAGGGGCTCTCGCGCGCTCTCCTATGAAGAATTGCGGCATAAATCGTTGAACCGCGGGAACAGATTAATGTAAGATTTATGCAAGACCCCGGAGCTATCAAAACCTACATGAATCTTCTTTAACCGCGCTGAAAGTTCCTGATTACAGATGCTTGTCCTTTCAGGCGACATTGCCTCCCTCCTCCCTGTTATATACATATAAAGTCATTGTACAACATGATCCATTAATAAAAGATATAACCAAAACTTTTCAGCCAACCCACGTAAATTTTTCACAGATCCCAACATGAGTAACAAACGAAAATATCGATTAAAAACTATATATCGTTATCAGTCGCGCAATTCCCTTTGACATCCCCGTATTATAGGTAAAACAACCATTATACATCCCTGTTCTGCATGAAAATCGAAAATCAACAGATTTACGAACGCCAAAGCATATCTCTATATCTATATATACATATATGTATAGGTATACAGGCAGCGGGCGATAAACATTAGGCCTTTATCGAACACGACGTCCGGCCTAATCACTTCAGCTCTCATTCCCCACCTCCTCCACCCCGCGCGCATCGCAAACGAACAACAACTACAGCGCGGCATGAGCAGCAGTAGCAGCAGCAGCCAGGAGCATCCACCGGCCGTCCGGCAAACGCGACGCGACACGATAATCCCCAAATTAAACGAACACATTCTGCTCTACAATCGTGCGGCGGCGAAATTAACGCACCGATAAACTTCTCGGACTAGACCAGCGGCATTCTCCGAGAGACAGAGAGAGAAAGAGAGTGGGAGGTAGAGAGAGAGAGAGAGAGGGACAGAGACACAGTCGACCCTGCAGAGGGCGATATTACGGTGAATTTACTTTCTACCCGACGCTCTCGGTATTAGATTCAGCGAACCTACTACGTCCGTACACGAGTAGGTATCTCCCACGAAGGGTCGCGCGAACGCCTCGGTCCGATGCACTCGAGTCTCTCTCTCTCTCTCTCTCTCGTTTTCCTACTACTACTACATCTACGCGGCCACGAGAGGATTTATAGTAGCACTTACCTATCTCCTGATTGGTAATCCTTGCCCCGGCGAGCGTGCTCAGCCCGAGGGTCAGGGGAATCAGCAGCAGAAGCGGCGGCGGCGTCGCCGGCAGCCGCCTCGAGTGGCCGCCGGGAAAAAGCGACAACCTCGTCGCCATCGTTCCTCTCTCTCTCTTCTCTCTTGCACTATACTCTTGTATATATGTGTGTATGTGCAGCACTGCAACTATATATATATGTATGTATATATATGTACGTGTCTGTCTTGACGTGTCACACTCGACGTCACACACTTTCGCCTGTTGTCTCTCACTCACAGTCGTCGTCGTCGTCGTCCGCCCGCTTGTTGTTTTCTCCTTTCCTCCCCGCGCATTCGGCGCCGCACCGTTAAATCGCGCACTTTTTTTTCTCTCCTCTGTAGACGAGCGCGCGCGCGCGTGTCTGTGTATAGGTGGCACCGTCTCGAGGAATCCTCAGCGCAGCCCCTCAGCAGCGCGACGACAACAGCGGCTCCCTATCACTCGACATCACACTGCTCTGCTGCTGTGTTGCAGCAGTCGAGGCCCCCCAGACGAGGCGTCGCCGCCACCACCCTGCTCTCTTTATTTGTTTCGTCTTCCGTCGCTGTTGCTGTTGCTGCTGTTGCCGCCACCGTTGCTGCTGCTGCTGCTTCTGCTTCTGCTGTTGCCCCTCGTCCCTTTCATCTCCTCTCGCTCGCTCTCTTCTTGCACTTCTCGCGCTCGAGCTCTTGTTCCGCGAACGCTTCGCTTCGCCAACTTTTCCCGCCGAGGAGCAATAGATCACATCTCGAATTGAATTCCTGACGATTTCAATGCGCCCGGAGATCTTGAGAGTGGCAAAAGGGTGAGACTCGAAGAGATTCTTATTTACAGCGCGTGGACGCGAAGGCGTGAGTGTGAAAGAGAGGGAGACGGGCACAGGGGGTTGGGGGGCAGAGGAAACTTCTATATCCTTCCTTCCTTCCTTCCTCTCGCCGGTCCTCGCCCGGCTTCAGTCGTCGATTTTTCCGCCTCGGCGATTCATTCGCACTGCACACACACAGACACAAGCACGCCGCGTGCGCACACTCGAAAATCCAACGGTCGAGCGCGCTTTACTATGTCGTCCGCGCGCCTCACCGCTGCGGGATATTTGGAGTTCGTTTGACGGGGCAGGCTCGTGTCGGCTCGTCTCACTGGACTATCACGTTTCTTCCTTCTCCTTCTTCTCTGTCTCCTCGGCTGGCGCCTCTGCAGCTCGTCAGCTCGACCTAGAACACATAATCGGTGGAGCTTTAATCATAGGTTACGCGTGAGTCTGACAGTCTGAAGAGTGTGAGAGTAAGAGCGAGTTCTCTCTCTCTTTCTCCTCCTCCCTTTAACTAGAAGCTGTCGCGCCTATAGCACGCCGTTCTACCTATCCATCGCTCTCGCCAAGTTACTATCGTTCACGATTTACTACTTTCGTCGGGGCCTCCTCTATCTCTCCGATTCATCCAGGCGATTCTACGCTTTTTTCTCGCTTGCTCTCAAGCCCCCCCTCGCAGCTCTCCATTCTCTCTTTCTTTCTAGCGTGTGCGCGCGCGCGCTCACCGCGTGTACGTGTTTCTCTCAGTTCTTTTTTTCGACTGCGCTCCGTTCGTTCTCCTGATTGCGGCCAATATTCCAATAGGGACTTTTTTTCCACGCTAGCTCTCTCGCCGCTCGCTCGCCCTCTTTTCTCCCCATTTGCTCCCTTTCTCCGTTCTCGTTTCTTTTGGCTGGAGTACGCTCGCGTACGGTGCGGTCACTCTGCCGGGAGAAGAAAGCCAAGAGAGAAGAAGAGAAGGGGGAGAAAGAGGAGAGATAGAGAGAACGAATTCGGGCACCTACTAATCCACAGCGATCGCTCTTTTTTCTGCGGAGGCAACGCGAGAACGCATCGCTACCCGATGTATATTTGTATGTATACGTGCGCAAGAGTGTGAGTGTGGGTTCGAGTGTATGCGTATATATTGGATGGGATTTTCTCCCTTTCGTTCGCACGTCATGCGGTTACGTATGGTGGAGAATGTGTGCTCGGCCACAGGCGTACGTTATACGTGAGTTCTATAGAAAATTTCGGTATATGTAGACTTTTAGAGGTGGAAAAAAATGTACTAGACGAAAAACCATTTACGAACGAGAGATATTAATTTTAATGGCACGTAAAAATCTAAATATTGGTTTATTTTTAAATTTAAGTTAGATTGGCGTGGCTTTTCATAAGGGAATGACCAAAGATAAATAATATTTTTAAAATATCAAGTATAAATAAATGTTAAAAGTTGTAAATTTTCGACGATTATTGCACTGTGGCTTACAATTTTTCACAGTATCTTTGTTTTTTATTATTATTGGCATAAATAACCGAAAGTAAATGTTAATGTAATTATTTTTTTCAATTTTCAAATAAAATTCTTGGTTTAATTATATTTATTTACATAATTGTTTTATATGTATTGATATATTTATTTATTACTACAAAGTGCAAGTTAATTCAGGTATAACATTTAAATACTACGAATAACTGTAAATGTCGTAAATGTCTGTTTAATTAACATTCTCGATTTTAAAATTTGTTTAATAGTATTTAACATTATTTCTACATTTATCAAGAATTTTGTAATTATTAATCCTCGGGATTAAACTCAGCAACAGCAAACAAAATTCGTTAAATATTTTCACAATAACAGATTTTCATAACGCAAAAACAAGGAAGTTATTTCATACGGAAGAGCTGTTAAAATATTTCTGCAAAATACAATTTTGTTTGAAAAATTCATTTCCCCGATATACCGCAGTGGTTGCCCCCCCGTAATTCCGAGAAATCCGAAAGTTCATATTCCGATGAAGCAGTCGCGCTAATGGAGCTCAAAATCCTCGCCGAGAGAGAGAGTATATAAAGTGAAACACGCTTGGGTTCACGGTTAGGACAGAGAGGAGTATAGTGGAGGGGTTACGCGAAATAGAAGCAGCAGCAGCAGCAGTGCGGTAGAGGCGCGCAAAGGTCGATGAGCGGAAACTTTGATCAGCCCGCGGGCGTCGTCGTCGTCATCGCCGCTATACCACCGGCGTTTCGTGCTCGCGGTCGATGGATAGAAGATCTCACCCGATGCCCCAACGCGTTCGGTAATAATAATCCTTTCCAACTTGGCTGGCACTCACACTGTAGTGTAACACTTCCCGCCTCCTCGTTCTGTGTTTTTTTTTCTCCCTCCCCCCAGAGCTGCCTCTGCTTCGTCCACTTGTTTTTGCGAAGCTCGCTTTCGCACGGCGGCGGCCGCCGCGTGTACCGCGAAACAATTTTGGCTCGCTCGAAATTACAACGTGTAATGAATAGCAGCGTTATTGGACGCACGTTTCCGGTTGAGTGTACGAAAGGTTCAAATACTCGCTCTCTCTCTTTTTTTTTGTTACAGAGCGAGACTGTTTATTTATTTGGGAAAAGGTGCAAACACGGAAAAAGCGGGATTTTCACCCGATGTGCGCGCGTTCGTAATTCAACGCGACGCGGCAGCCAGTGGAATTTTTGCAAGTTGTTAAATGAACGAATTCTTTCGCGGAGCTCGCGCACTGAGCCGTTCACGACTGTCTCGCTATGTTATTTTTCAACGCCTCCGGCTCTTTCTTCCCCTGCCTCCCGGCCAATGAAATGTTTGCACTCGTAAGGTTTGGCGTGAAAATTCCCCCCGCCCCCTGAAACACGGTATCAAATCGAGCGAATGCGCTTGCGTAATTGGATTTTGCGGATGCAACAACAGCAGGAGCAACAGCAACAACAACAACAACAAGAACGGCAATTGGATCGGATGCGGAATAAATTATGCATGAGAAAGCGCGCGCTCGCGCGTATACTGCCATCATCGCACACGTTTCTGCCAATATTCGTACCGCAAAAATTGAGTGTCAAAATCGTTCCCCAATATTATATACACACAGACACGCACAGGAAGGAAACCAACCTTCGATCAACGCTCGCGCACGCGCTCGTATTCGAAACCTGCAATCTAATGAAGGGCATTATTTTCAATCATAAAGCGAACGAGATAATTTACGCGCCGTAAAACACACACCATGAGGTTCATACCTCTCTTCCTTCTCCTCTTTCGTCCTTAGTCTGTCCCGTTGATGCCGAGGTATCAATTATCCCTTCGCCGGGACCAATAATAACCCTCAGGAATGTACGCGTGTATATATAGCAGCAGTGACGCTGCTGCTCCCCACTCACGCTTTTGACGTGATATCGTTCGTGTGTGCGTGTGTGGATAGATATATATATATATATATGTATATAGAACCGTGGCAGCAAGCAACGACGCACCGCGCTCACTCGCCCCGAGGCGATGCCTGAATTATGGATCGCGCGCGTTCTGCCAACTTAAATGCGCAACTTATGTTTGTAATTTCGCGCGCCTGTTTGCCCGTGATGTGTATAGGTGAAAGATATACATATATATAGAGCACGCGCGTTCGCACTTTGCAGTACAACAGTTCGCATGTATAGTTGGGATGTATTTGATTCTTTCGAGGCAAATTGGAACTTTCTTGTTTTTAATTAATATGCGTGAACGTCGTTGTTTAGTTATATTTATAAGTTGTTAAAAGAATAAATGTGAAAACTTTGTTTTACGTGGTATTATGTTTTCATCGTGAATTTTAGATAAGAAAACTAGTTTAGTCGTTTTACGACATTTATAAATGTTAAGGTATTTGTGTCATAAGGTTTAGGTCAAGAAAAATAATAAAATAACGATCTGGGACAGGGTTTAATCTAAAGCATCGTTATCCCGAAATCAAAAATGTTGTCTACTCTGCTACTCGATTGCCTCCGATTATTATCTTACTCTTTCTCGATTACTTCGGCTTTTCCACTGCTTAATGTCCTGGCATTACTCTAAGTACGTAAGAAACAAGAAATTTTCAGATTGTAATCTACACTTGATCCACTCCATTTGTACTTTTCACTCTTTTAATCTCCTCTAATACACTATAAAGCCCAAATTAATCACCTTCCATCATAATTTCCTCTCTTTACTTTTTTTTTACACTATACATAGCTTCTTACTCTATACGCAGCGACGCCTCATCGCTGATAGGCACATACAAATCTAGCACGAACTACGCATCGGTAACGCTATAAAAAACGAAAATCCAACTAAGAGTAGCGTGCTCGCACTCTCTAAAAGCATCGGATTAGGGCACTCCGACCACGATTATTCACAGGAGACCGAAATTTTTATCAACTCACACGGCTTGGAGGAAATATCCGCATCGCCGCTATATATATATATATATATATATATATATATCCCACTTCGCAGAATATATCCCAGCACGTACACTGCGGAATTAAGGCAACGAGATTCAGAAGAGCGACGAGAGCGCGCGCGTGCAAGCTCGAAAATTTTCAATACCCTTGCGCCTCGCGTATATACCTAGATAGAGAAAGACAGTATATAGGGGGAGAGAAATAGAGAGAGAGAGAGAGAGAGAGAGAGCGCGCATACAGAATGCCGAGTGTTGCGCAGAGGCGATAAGCCCGAAGAACAAACAATGCTCTTTGAGCCACTGATACAATTTATGCAGCGTATCGCGCCAGGCATCGTTTCTCTCCTCCTTTATCTCTTCCTCACCCTCCCGGTGTGCGAGCGCGCAAGCTCCTTAGACTCGAGCGCACCCACGCGACTAGACGTCGTTGTTGACGACGACTTTGAGAACGGAAAGATAGAAAGAGAGAGAGAGAGAAGGAGAAAGAGGAAGAAAGAGAGATAGAAAGAGGAGAAGAGAGAGAGATACATACACAGGGAAATGCCTTCGGTGCCACGCCGTTTTGTCGCTCGATAGCACTTTTATAAAGCTTTACTTTCGCGCTTCGCGCTGTACTCTCTCTCTCACTTGCTAGCTTGGGCCTTTCCGTCCAGAATTCGCTCTTTTAAAAGAGGGAATGAAAGAGGAAAGAGAAGAAGAAGATGGAGTAAAGTAGCTCTGCGAACCTTTTCTGATGTGCCATATATATATATATATGAGAAAAGAAAAATAACCAGCGGAGTGGCAAAGGATACTTTTCATCGATAGTCAGACAAATGAATTGTGAATTATCGATCGACGCAAGAGTTTTTTTTTGCAAAAGAGCAACGATGCGCAATAATGACTGGCAACTTAAACGAAATACATTCAGAGCCGTGTCGTATTCAATTTGGATGAGTTTTTCCTGTGTGCATAGCTGATTGAAAAATCGTACGAAAGAAGGATTATCCTTTGTCATTTTTACGAATTTAATTAAATTCTTTTCAACATAGGTATAAAGAATGTTTTAGTGCATCATTCAGTCCCACATACCTTTCGCTCTCTTTGTCTCTCTCTCTCACTTTTTCCCACACACATAGACATTCATACAATCATCGACCAATACATGCACGTAGGTATTCGTTTCACATCATTTTTTATGCAATATATAAACTTCATCAAATTCTACAGAAAATCCCGGGGTTTACGTTTATTATGTTTTAAGAAAGTATCTATTGGATTAGGAACTGAGTTACGCGCTTAAAAAATGGTTAGATAAAGTTCGAAGATTAAGTGAGAACGAGAAAAAGGGGCTGAGAAAGAGAGAAAGAGGCAGATAAACCGAAAGAAAGAGAGGGAGGAATTGCTTGATCCAGATAAAGTCTACCTCGAGGACCATAACTAACTCGTTGTATCGCCAATCAAATATTCAGCTTACAAAACTCACATATCTGAGTTGACTCTCTTGAAAATTGTTATTTTAAGTCTTACGCGATGATATTTAAAAAATAATTGTTGATTTTACTGTGCAAGATGAATAAGTTTAATTTTAAAATAGAGTTAAATTTTCAGTTAAAACAAATGATATATTAAAATTTTAGCGAAATTTATAATTCAAATGTAAAAAGTTCGTTTTACAAATTGGATGTAATGTTTCCTCGGTAGCTAATTTTACAACTTATTCTCGGAAAATTTTCAACCGACATGTTATCGAATTAAAGCTACACGAGAAAATTCCAAGAGAAATTTACATTAATTAATCTTGTAAAAAGCTTCTGCATTTTTCGAGGAAATTCGCTTAAAAAATCAGTAGATTTTATTCACGGTACGTTCCTTTGACTACTGGCATAACTATAATCTCTAGAGAACAATTATATGGTGATTTTGATGCAATTCAATACGTAGTAATTCAAATAAAATGACATACCTATGAAATGGAAACTGGTTTACAGTATTAATAACTTGCGCAGTATCAACATTACAATGTTATAGTGAGCTAACGCGTGCTTTGTACGAAGATTTCTCTACCTTTTCACATTTTTTTTTCAAAAGCAAGTTCCACCGTTAAGACAAAATAAAATGTAAATTGTATTTCTGCGTTCTTTTAAACTTCAGAAATACGGTACAAAAATAAATAACAATTAAGCAGCAGTTACCGTTTCCTTTGAAAGAAACACGTATTTCTGTACTCGTCCAGAACAGTTCTCGACAAAGAAATTTCCTCGATAAAACGCCAAAGCCATTCCGAGCTACACGAAACTGATGAAGCGACCATAGTTACCCCGAAAGTGCCATGCGCGTTCATTCTACACTCGTTCCAAACACTCGTTCTGAAAAAAAAGTAAAGCAGGGAAGCAAGAGAGAGAGAGAGAGAGAGAGAGAGAGAGAGAGAGAGAGAGAGAAAGGTAGGGTGAAAGAAAGAAAGCTCACACAGCAAAAGCAGCCAAATGCTCCGGCGATAGCCTGGACGTGTGCGATAGAGAAAATTTTCAAGTTCTCCCATGGCGAATTTACACTCATGAAGCAATAACGATTACAAGTTGCATAAACCCCCCCTCCCCCTTCCCGTTCTCCTCTTGCCCACCCTTTGCCACACCACGCGCGCTGGAAGTAATTTTGTGAAGTACAAAGCTTTAATGGATACTCGAAAGTTGCACTATACCCTTCCCACGTTGGCGCGAGCGAGCAGCAAGCGAGTGGGAGCCCGCGCGCGTCGTTTCCTATTTACGCCGAACAAACACAGAAAATTGTACATTCAAATTGATTATAGCCAGCAGCGGTAGCAATGCCAGCAAGAGAGAGAGAGAGAGAGAGAGAGAGGGAGAGACCCATCGGACGGCTTTCGTCATTCATTAAGCGCATTGCAGATGTAGGGGAGAGTTGCCCGGTAACGCCCGTAAGTTTTCCAGTCATAACTTTTCCAACTCTAGATGAAAATTAACGTTCCAAAAAAGAGAAAACAAGAAGCAGCTGCTATAAAGAGCAACAGTAAATTTTTAATGTCAAATTAACAATGAGTAATTATTTGGTAATACGTAAAAGTTCGTTTTTGCAACTCGAAAGAATTATTAAATGCCTGGTGCTCTATGAATACAAGTAAATAGGAAGTATAACGTTCTTAAGATATTATACCTCGCGTAACCTTATCACCAGTATAAATAGCTTTTTCCATACTAGAAACTTTGGCAGTTTGTGGTTTTTCACAATATAATTATGTCATGATTCTTAATTATTTATTTCTTATTATTATTTTTTTTCTTTGTTCACAGAAATGTAAAAGTCACAAACAATAGCATTAAAAAGGATGGTATTATTCTGGAGAATTTGTTTGCATTATTTAATCTTTTGTAAAAGGATAATCATAAATATATATAATACTTAAAAAACAGAAAAAAATGTTTAACTAACGAATGATGAAATTAATTTTTCAAGTTGAAATTCATTTGAAATATGAGATTTGTTTTTTTTTTGTAATAACGGGTTCGAATTTACTTATCATTTTCAACAAATATTTGTTCCTCGTACACTGCTCGAGAAAATATTTTTCACAATTTATACTTAAACTATATGGAACAGATATATAATGTTATTTTCAACATATGAATATTTCAACCACGCCGCAATCATCTGCTAGGTACAATTTCACCCTACCCCGGTTAAAACTTTCATAAAGAAAAAAAATTTACAATTTTATCCGGCAAACACAATCCAGCAAATCGCTCGCTGTGAAAACTCTCTTTCTCGCATTCGTCAACTGGACGTCCGAACGTCCGGCACCTCTTTTCATGACCTGCGAATTTCGTGCAAAAATCCTTGCTCTCGCTCTCGCACTCACGCGTGGACGCACGCGCAATTTTATTCATTTTCTACCCAGCCTCATCCCATGATATTCCCATCGTAAATACAGGAAAATTAATTCGAGGAATTCACGAGTGCACGTGCGCGGCTCACATATGAAATTAGCGAGAGTGCACGCGCGTTCTCTCTTGCCATCGCCGTGCCACAAGCCACGAATATATCGCATTATCATTCAAACGAGATTGTATACACTCACGTGAGCCGTATATAACATACACCCTTTTCTTTTCATCACCACCACCACCCCCGTTGGGGCACAAAAGTATAATGCGAGCAAGTAGATTTCACGCATTCGCAAAACAACAATGTTAAATCACTTTTACGGCTCTCGCGGCATTTGAAGACACAACATTATTTACTCTCACCCTCCTCTCCCTTCTCTCTCTCTCTCTTTCTCATACACACAAACGCGAGCAGACAACACTGATACTTTTTATTCCTCTTATCTCTGAGCTCTTTTGCGCGCACACTTATTGAGCCAATCTCCTAAAAGGCAACCGAATTCCCTGCCATTCGGATGCAAAGCCTTGGGAGAGGATCAGCGCGTGGCAGCCCACGGCGGCTGATCGTTTAGGCACATTTTTCAATGCGCGCACAACGCGTGTGTGGGCGCGTGCCACTTTATAAGACTCACTCTCTCTCTCTCTCTCTCTCTCTCTCTCTCTCTCTCTCTCTTTCTCCACACGCGAAGTGAAGGCCGGATAAATAAACATACTCGCGCGAGAAGAAGAGAGCGGAAAGAGAAAGCCTTGGGGGGGCGAATCGACTGGCACGACGAGAGTGGAGTCGATTTTTCAAAATCACCACTTAAGAGATTTAGTCGAAAATTTGCTTCTCACCCCGGGCGTCGTAAGGGTAAGGAAGGAGTAAGTAAGTTATTGTTCCGTGCGTACGCTCATCCTTCGGATAAATGATTTTCATCCTAATGTGTTTGTTTTTATTAAGAAATATATATTTTGCAGAATAAAACGATACACTGGTAAGTCAAATAAAATGATATTGGGTTCCCGATCTGTGCGCTAAATTGCGATAACAACAGTCAGTTTTCTCTGACTTTGATTTAATAATTAGTGCCTGAGAGTTAAAAAAAGATGTACACACGTTTGTTTTCTGTAACTATACTCCGATGACGAGAAGTGCCGTTACATTAATACAACTATCTTATTTTCACCTCTTATCTTGCTAACCTAGAGCAAACTAAAAATCCAGAATCCCTTTCGAACGACGACAGTTATACTATTACAAAAACATCTTCCCGGTTCAATAGCTTTTCGAGTGTATAATATAATAACCAGTCATCTCCCACCTATTACACCTAATATAAGCCATTGAACGCGCAAGGAGCACTCACAAGTACCCCTCTTCTTTTTTCTTCCCCTCCACCTAAGCGCAGTCGCGCGAGGAGAGTCTTGAGACGCTCGGGGCGGCACAGCCTCTCTCTCTTTCCCTGGGGCTGCTGAATTCCTTAAAACATCTACATTTTCTCGCGGGCGAGTAAGTGAGAGAACGCTACTGCGCGCCGAGGGCACTTGGTCAACGAGCCACTCGCGCGCGCGCGTACAGTCTCCGCTATATATATATATATATATATATATATATATATATACCAACACACGCCGTTGCTGCTATACTGCAGTGCAAGTGCACTGCACTCGACGCTCGCGCGCATGCATCTCGGAAATGGCTGATAAGAGGCCTCTCCTTCCCCTTTTCCACCCCCTTCTACTGACTCTCTCTCTCTCTCACTCGCTCTTATAGCACGACGAGAGACGGCCTTTTGTGCCTCGTTTCAAATCGCGGATAGAACGGTCGATAAGGAGTGCTCGCGCGGATGTTGCCGGTACATAATAGACTCCCTCGAGGCGGTATAAGCGTCGTCTCCGCGCGCGTGCATTATAGTATACGCGCCAATCACTGAGCGCGCAAATTAAAGTCACGCGAGCGCGAAATGTGTCTGGCATGCAGCGCGGAGAACTTGACGTGCTGCTACCGCCGCGTGTTGTGTATACATATATAAGCGCGAGGCTTTTTATATTGCGCGCGAGCTACGTCGTTTTTCTTCGCGGTATGTGTATATATATGTATGTACGTATGTATGTATGTATATATGCACGTCGCGGTCGTCGTTCGGGAGAAAGACGGATAAGGAGCGAGGAGAGAACGAGCTGCAAATTGCCCTGCTGAAGAGTTGAGGCGACGCGCGGTTTTAGCGCTTGTTTTGAATGCGTTCTTTTTCACGAATATGTATGTCGCTCTGTGTGCGAACGTGTATGTGTGTATGTGGCTGTAGCTGAAGTGACGCGGTGAAATAAAAATGGAATTTTTTTTCGTTTGAAGAAATTTCAAGTATCGTTGTGTTTTACTTCTTTTATTATTATGAAAAAGGAATGTCGTTTTGCCGGCTTGCTTTTTAGCAAGTAATGGAAAGCTTTTGCAAAAGGGAAAAATCTTTTTCTAAGTGGAAAACGATCGCTTATTTGGATTCGAAACTTTTATTGATATTTTTTTAAATAAAAGATCGCCCCGATTTGAAATTTCGATTTTGAAAATAATATCGAATTTAAAATAAAATATATACGTAAATATATCGTATGAGAGTAGAAATTAAAGCAAAATATTTTCATTTTTATTAATTTGCTTGAATCGAACTTTAAAGGCAAAGGATTATATAATTTTTAGCGGTTCGAGAATGATATACATAGTTCCATTAGGTAGTATTTGCATTCTTTATAAATTTTCGTGTAACTTTGCAAAAGGAATGACATAAAAAGCATATAAAATTGAATTAGTTACCTTTACGGGTATTCGATCAAAAAGATTTTTCAAAATAATTATTGAATCCTGTTAAATGTGGAATACTGGCATTACTAAATTTACACGTAAATGTAAATTAAACGTGAAGACTACGAAAGTAACAGATAATTCGCTAACATAGTTTTTAATTTCATATAGAACGTTTCAGCTTAAAAGAAATGAAATTTTATTTCACAACAAATGGAATTAAAAAAATTTAAAAGAGATTTAAATCTTTTTTTATCAAAAAAACTAGTAACAAAATTTTACTGCTGCTGTTATTAAATTTTGTTTAAAGCTCAATATCTTTCACAAGTCAAAGGAAATCATTGATTCACTTTTTATCTTGAACATCACGCACCTGTACAATTTTCCATGGACAAGGCGAACTAACTATCGAATCATGGATGCGGGAAAAAAAAGAATAATTTATTGTTCAAAAAAAGAAGTTAATACCTCTTCTTAGAATTTTGATAATTACATTGTATACAATATAAAAGTTATCCACATAGATCTAAATAAATCGATAGCTAAAAGTATCAGAATAATAATCCAAAATAATCAAAAAGTAGTCAGAAAGATGTAATTTAAGTTTTAATTTATTTGAAAATATTTTTTTTTTTAAACTACAAGTAATCGAAGATAACACAAGAAAACGATTAAAAATATCACGAAAAATTAAATCTTTTTTAACTTCATTGTGTTGATTTTTGCACGATTATTCTGATAATTTCAATCAACGACTTCTTTTTGTTTCCGCAAACACCTTTTCTTCCGAAATTTTTAAAAAAATTCCCAGAGCTGAATGAACAAAATCCTAAACCAGCTAGTGGTTGATTTTTTTGGCTCAAAAAAACCATCCTGATATTTCAGCCAAATCCATTATCCAAAGGTGAGAGCTTTCCGTGTAAGCACTCGAGCAAATGTCCCTACAGACGGCGTGTGTGGCACTATACGCAACACCCGTATTTGTATTCATTAAATAAACCGTATTTTCACGCTTGCCTATTCTAGGGCATAACAATTTCAAATCTCTCTCTATATCGCGGGAAATCACAAAAGGCGTCTGGCATTTAATAAATCAACCTCGTGCAAATCGCTAAAAATGGCCGAGTAGATCCTTCCCTTCTACCCGCATACACATGCGCGCTCATAAAAGTCTCTCGCTCTTTCTCTCTCTCTCTCTCTCTTTTTCTTTCTCTTCTCGTTCGCGCTAGCGTAAAAATAAAAACGAATGCCTCTCCCCTGGGATTTTCACTTTCAAAAAGGCAAAACTCCCGTAAGAGTCGGTGACGTTGGCGTTGTGGCGTGCTATCGTTCGTTCTTTTATATATGTATAGGCTCTATGCGCGTGCTCATACACACACACACACGTATACACTTACTTACGGACATCCGACAAAGAAAGAAAAAATTTTCAACGAGCCAAAAAAAGGAGGGCGTAAGAGAGAGAGAGAGAGAGAGAGAGAGAGAGAGGAAAGGAAAACAGAGCCAAAGCCGACGAGGGAAAAAAGACGACGTCGTTGCATGCGGCCACGACAAAGCAAGACAGAAAGAGAGAAGGAAGCGGACTAGCAAGCGCACGAAGGTATATATACATGGGGTGGGGAGGGAGGGGACTGCATTGTGCTAAAATAATAGCATCGTCGCGTAGGAAAACCTAGACTCGCGCGGAATAATAAAAGTTTAAAGGGAGTGGAAGGCGAAGAAGAAGAAGCCGAGCCACGCGCAACATAATTTAAATAAACACAAACTAAACGAGTGCTGCGCATCTCTGCAACTTTATGCCGCGGGAAGGGGGAGGGGAAGAAGGAAGGTTGTCTCCTTAGTTCATCAGCAGCATACTTTTCGCCCGCTTCGCCCTTTCTCATTGTCACGCAACTTTCACACTCGCGAATTAACGAGGCCGGGAAATCCGAAAATTGCCAGAGAAAGAAGAGACGGGAAGGAGAGGCGCAGAGAGTATACGAATGTATTAAATTTACCGGCGCTCCAGAGCAGCAGCGTCTCTCTATCCGCTCCTTTATTTACAGGCGCGCATTAAAGTCGATGCGCTTTCTCCCTCGCTCCCTTTCTCTCCCTCGTCTCGTTCCCGTAGTCCTAGCCCCCATTCCCCCTTTGGCGGCAAGCCTCTCCTTACTATCTCTCCTCCTCCTCCTCCTCCTTCTCCTCCTTCTTCTCCTCTGCCTCCGCCGGCATCGCGCCATAAAATTAAATTTGGCCGGTGCAGAGCTCAACGGGAATATTTTCTCTCCTTCTCTCTCTCTCTCTTTCTTTAGCTCTCTTTCTCTCTCTTTCTCCCCCTATCTCTCGCGCTCTACCCGCTCATTTCGCGGTGCTACGCTCGTTTCTGCGCGAAAAATTGAGTCCTTTCAACTCTTACGCGCGCGACCCACATTTGCCTACGTTGTCATTGCATTTCTCTCTCTCTCTCTCTCTCTCTCTCTCTCTTTCCTCCTTCCTTTTTCTCTCAATCTCTTGCTCTCGCTCTCTTTATCTCTTTTTTCCTCGGGTGATCAGCTTAACGCGCCATTGGCAATCGTCTAGCGACGAGAATTTCCCGGGATTTCAAATCGCGCCGCGTGGATTTTCCTGTGCATTTTCCCTGATTGCGTATAATGCGCGAACGGTGGTTAGGAAAACTGCAAGCCAACTCGGTGCGAAGTAGATACAATACCGAAATTTTCACTCTCGTGAATAATTACGTGTGAGAAGCCAACGCCGCGCGTGTACTTTTGCGCACGATAATGGACGGTAATAATAAAGTAAGAGAGTGCGTATATAAAGCGAGGAAATTTTAATGCACTCGTCCCGTGAATAATGCATACAATCATGTATGGAGTAACGCCAATTACGCCTAATGCGACTGGTTAATAATCTGTATTTTTCACGACCCGTAATGGACTTTTTCGTTCAGCAGCTTATTTTACCTGATGCGCTTAGAGAAGAGGCGGACTGGTTGGTTGATAATGATATACACATCCTCTACAATTTTTTCGACAGTACAATATTTAAAAGAGGAACAAAAGGTATCATGACAATACGCTTCACGCAGAAAAATATCCTACTGAAAGGAAAATATCAATTACGCAGAAATGGTGGATATTGTAGTAAAAGAAGTAGAAATGACACGCTCGGAAAAAACAACATCCTATACAAACATGAATCTGCCAGTAAGAGAATATTTCGCTAAAAATAAGACCAGGATAATTTCTTCCAGTAAGAGAATTATACTTCCTTGGTACGATATGGAATCGCGATAAAACAAATCCCATCTGTATATACAATAATTGTTAACAAACAATTATTTACAGAACAGACATTAGTTATTTTAAATACTCGTATTTGTCCTAGTATCATAAATTACTAACTCGCCTAACACTGCAATTACTAATATTTGAAAAAAATAGGATCCTACGGCCAAAAATATCATTCTTAACGTAAAAATCCATTATTGACGTACGATACTTCTATATCAAAACGTAAAATTCTTCTATTGTAGAAGGATTTGAGTTCTATATTATAAAAGACAGCGGTTTCTATATTAAAGCTATGCTTCCGCTGCATAGGAGGAATTGCTCTTTTTGGTAGGATTATTTTTTTAGGTGAAATATTATTTTGAGCCAGGAGGAACGTTTTTCTGAGTGCAGTATCTATATATAGTACGTATAGCTATAGTACGCATAGCTGAGGGTTTGCCATTGTTTGCAAATCTAGCTTTTATTCTAGAGAGCTCCGTTTTATTAAATAAAAGGTCTGTTACTCGCTTTGAAAGGTTGAAGTAGTTTTTTCATTTCGAAATATGAATTGGAAAAAATAATAAAGTTATATTAGTCTAATAGTTTTATTCATCATATAACTTGACTCGGAGAGATAGAAAGAGTGAGTGATAAATAAAAGCACTGTTACTCGCTTTGAAGGGTTGAAGTAGTTATTTCCTTTCGAAATATAAATTGGAAAAAATAATCAAGTTATTTATTCTAATAGTTTTATTAACTATATAACTTGGCTTAGAGAGATAGAGAGAGGGGGGGGGGCGAGAGAGAACGAGAGTGCGCATCAAATCCTCTAACTTTTCGGGAAAACTGGTGCGTGTACAACTGTGTATACTCTTCTGAGCAAAAGGTATCGATCTACAACTCGTGTGCGGGTTGTTGGTAACTTTAAGCGCTAGTAATCCCGATAGACGACGCGTTGATCTGTCCAACGCAGTCACGGGCTCGTATTCTACAAACTCAACCCTAGCACTGAATTGGTTTTTAACTCTATTATGCATAAAAGATCAATTTTCTTATATCTAACGCTTAGAATAACTTAACTGCACTGAGAATTAAACATCAGTGTCATACACGCTTGATAACTAAGCCTCTTTGGACCTCGATATACTAATAGAGATGTTCAATGAAAAAAAGTGGGAGTAAAAAGGGAGAGCATCCGAGAGAAGGTGAGACACGTGAGGGTGGACGTAATACAGTCCATGCCTAGGAAAACAAGAAAAATACGAATGACAGCTGCCGCTCGCGATACAAAAATCGCGCAAAGAGTCGTGAGGCACAGAGCTATACAGTGTTAACAGAAGGTCCACCGTCGCTTTGGTAATTACAAACTAGACGACGTATATACGTGTGTGTGATGCAACGATTTTCATTCTCTATACAGTTATACACGCGACCCTCCGGCTATACGCGTCCAGTTATTCCGCACATATTTTCCACAGTGCGTTTTTTTCATTCGGATATCGTTATTTGATTTTCCCCCGGTAGTACGGAAAATTAATCATGATGATTTTTTTTTACGAATAATTCAAGCGGTCAAACTTCAATGAGAATTACATTGTATGCGGAAATGACTGTTTTTGCAAATGAAACGCGTACTAATATAGAGAAAGTGTGAGAAAAAGATCGTATTAAGTCGTATAGAGCTTTTATCATTATTTACTTTAGAAACAAAAGAGTAGTTACAAGCGCAATTCAATCAATAAACAGTTTGAGTGGCGCGTTACATCTGTGTGAATCAACTTTATCGTTTTCTTCGACGCCGTTGCCGCACCGCGCAGCTGACGCGTGACACCGCGCACTAAAAGCAAATGGTACCGCGGAAGTGCCTTTAAAGACAGCGAATAAACCCCAAAAGGTTAATTAAAATTTTGCTCGGGTCCTAATTTAAAATGAAGCGAGTTCAAATGACAAATGATTCAGTGAAATGAAAACGAATGTTTATGTAAGTGACTGTTTTCTTTTTCTTTTTTTTGCAAGAGTAGCTTTACTTTTTACATTAACTTCGAACTCAATACAATAATAAATCGACATCAAAGAACGGTTTCCACTAATTGCTCTGTTGGAGTGAAATAAACTTTTTCAAAATAATGTAAAATGTTTTCAAATGTTTTTTCCTACAACTTCCGCAGTAAAGAAAATAATTCAAGCAATTCGAATAGATCAGAAAAAAATAAAGTAAAAAGCTTTAGGAAAATGAAATGCATTGAATTCTCAGGGAGGAAATCACAAAAACAAACTCCCAAATCTCTGCGTTCCAGAAAAATATATTCATTCGCACATCCACAAGCACGCAGGGGCACAGTACATAAAGAGAATGAAAAAAATATCTCTTCCCCCTCTTGTATATAAGACGAGGGTGTGCTTTGATCCCCAGCAATCAGCGCGAACATCGCCGAAAATCTCTCGCCCCCTGCTTAAATTCCTCGAGGCATTCCGCACGCACGTATATATACGGTATATATACATATACATAACCACGCGCTCTGTTAAGGAGGGTGAAAAAAAAAGAAAAAAATAAGACGAAAGAACGAGCCTCGGCGAGAAATCAATTATCGACGAGGCCGCTTCAGCTTTGAAGATAGCGAGGGTATAATACGGCAGCAGGGGATGGGAGCAGAGAAAACCATGCCGCGTGGAAGAATTTCTCCGCCGAAAACACGATCGCAACCTTCAAACTTCCAATCGTATAAAAATAATCGTACTTAATCGTCGTGTTGATCTCGCTGCGTCTCGTTCCCACAGGCACGCGCGCGTGTGCAGGTAGCCGGCGGCTCTTTAGATTTATCTCGTATATAGCGAGACACGCGCTACTATATACTATACTACTGCATAATGGTATATATATATATATATATATATACATATATAAGTGGCCACCGTATACGCGCCTCGACGATCTCGATATTATATGCGCCGAGGCGCGCTCGTATATATATATATATATAGAAAATACGTGGCTGTGTTAGGTTCACGCTTGTTTGCCACGCGAAGACCCTTGGAAATTGTATATCTTTGCTAGTGTGAACTAGTGAATATATATATATAAGAGTACCGGATGATGGGGTGAGCAGAGCGCGCGATTGTTCGATGCTTATGGGGAAAATTAACGCGTAGGGACGGGAAGAAGAGAGAGAGAGAGAGAGAGATCTTTATCCGAGGTGGCGAGTGAGAAGGCTGCCCGATGAGAGGATCAGCTTTTTTTCGAACGAGAGAGCACATTTATGATTTTCTTTTGCCTCGAACGGAAGCCGCGAGGAGTTGATGAGAGTTCGATAAAATGGTAAAGAGCCATCGATGGAAGCGAATTTTGTTGGGCTTCGTTTTTTTCCTGTATTGGTGATGTCGAATTCGTGTTTTTGCACCGAAACACCTTTCTATACTTTCTTATTTTTATATTATGATTCGTGGTAGGAATTCATAATAGTGGTTCATTATTTTAATTGCAAATTTTATAATAATTAATAAGACGATATGTTGTTATGATTTTACACATACTGTATCCGTAATAATATAAATAAATAGTTAATAAATCGCAATCTATATAGACATATACATGATAAAATGAACAAAGTTAGGCTAAACTAAATTTAGTCAGTGTATATCTCCAGAACCGAAAAACATCGTTTTTCTAAGTAATGAAACAAACTCAATGACAAGCGAAAGCGCATTGCAAACCTTTCAATATTTTTATCAAATTCACTTTGAAGTTTTTTTCACTAAATAAACTGCCATGTTATTCTGGATATAGATATTGAAAGTGCACTCCTTTCAGAAGAAAACTACTTGTCATGAAAATGAAATTTATCGATTTTCAGTGCTATATAGTAACTTATTCACTACAATGTAATGATTTGTTGCTGTGTCTGTAAAGAATTCGGGACTTTTAATTAAACTAGTCATCTATAAGCGCGCTTCGCGTACCACTTTTGTTTTTGTAACCTAGCAATCCATATGCTCCAACCAATCAAATCACGAATAAAATGATTTTACAACAAACCCATCATTTTTTAAAAATAGGATAAACTAAAAAAAAAAATGAAATCGATGCGATCGAAGTGATTTTTAATTATATTAACTGTATAAGTTATATTGTAAAGTAATTTAAATAAATAATTGGGTATAAATCGAATTTTGAAATGAAATATGCAAACATAACGATATCTATGTCACTTATGAATTATTCAAGCTAAGAACTACTTCCTTCTAGATTCCAAAATTATGAATTGACATAAATTTTTAATATCCACGATACTCTATCATGCAGCACAAATTAATGTTAAAATAACAATAGAAATTTAAACAATGTCAATTTGAAAAAAAAACTAATTGAAATTCCATCCAACCGAAAGATAGAAATGAGGGACACAGATCCCAAAGAAAAAATCCAATTAAAAATACATCGTTTATAACTTTAAATTACGCTCGCTTACGTCGGCGAGGGTAAACAAAATAAAATCTCGCGCGACAGCCACACCTTACTTGGCGTGAATTGAATTAAAAAACTTTTGTCAGGATAGCGGTGGTGGTTGCGGCGCGACGGCGGCAGCGGCTGCGAGCGACGACCCTCAAGAGCAAGTGAGAGCGGCGGGGGCTCAGATAAGGAAGTCCTCTTCTCGAAAGAGGGACGATCGAGAGGGCGAGCGAGCCTCTGAAAAGAGGCGCTTTACATTCCTCCCAGCGCGTGCTGTGAACTACTATGGTCCCTTCCACTCCCCTTTCTTTTTCCCAAACGTCAACGTCATAAAGCTTATCAGCTCTCGAGGTCGTGATTTTTCATTTTTTTTTTCTTCCCCCATCTCAAACTGGTACAGTAGGCCTGTGTGATTTTCGCGGATTTCCAGAAGGCGGTACTGATTAATGGCGAGGGAACGAAATGTCGCGTAACTTTAAAAATGCCAGAAACCAGTTTCGAATTAATCGTTTTTGCTCGAGTGTGTTTTTCTTTGGGAACGTGGGGTGAGGCTAAATGAGAAAAGAGGCGTTTTGAGTGACACTTTAGGCGTCGTGGCTAATTGCCCAATCTTCGTGAAATTGAGCAAAACGCTTTATTACATGGCGAAGCAACGTTGCGTTCGGGGCTTATTTTAAAGACAAACTTTAGTCCTTTTCTTCTTTATTCTTCAGCGGCGATCTTTCGGATTATATACATCGTTTTTTTTCGCAGAATTTGCATAAAATTTGAATCAATGGCGAAAAAGTTGGGAAAATGTTGAAATTTATGCAAAAACAATTTTCAACTTCGTTAGCCACGGACGAAATTAAAGTTTTTAACTGGAAAGCATTATTGATTTCATATATATAGTTTATTATAAAAAAAAGATGCTTTAAACGCGTTGCACTTTCATCATTATATAAATGAAACCCTTTAACCCTTCTTGATACACGCGGTTAATCTTTATAATCTTCTACAATTTATTTAATTCTTCTGCGAATGCATAATTAAACAGACCAACGCACGTTTCATAAATCTTTCCAAACTTAAATAACGTGCAAAAGTACGTATAATAAAAATATAGAAATCGAAAGTTTTCAATGAAACCCGTCATATTCATCAGAAATCCTATACGTCCAGCCGTAAAATGCAAATTTCCACGCGCAAATAACCCTCGCGTACGCATAAAAATTATCTCTCTCACCTCATCCACAGCAACGCGGTGCAGTACATTGCGCGTTCTCTCTCACTCTCTCTCTCTCTCTCTCCGGCTAAACTCGTCATCGCTCCTAACCATCGCCTTAAGCATACCCTCTATATACATCCACCTTAGCCGGGTCGTCGTGCATGTATAAATACGCTCTTTGCTCGGTTATGTACCCCGACGACCTAAACTCTCCCTCTCTCACACATACACACACACACACACTCATATCCTCTTCTCCATGTCACAGGTCATCTCATCGACGGGGCAACGAAGGATCTCACCCCCTCTTTCTCTCTCTCTCTTTGGCTCTTCGCTCTCGTCGTCGCCTCGTGGTTGCGGTATCTCAGTATCTGGGATGTACCTTTATGAATTTATAACCACCTGTCGACCTCAGCATTATCGACCATCTTCCTGCACGCGGACGCCTCCTCTTCTCATAACCCCAACGTTACCGCCGCTGCTACCGAAGAGAGAGAGAGAGGAGTTGCCTATTCGAGCTGAATAGAGAGAGAGAGAACGTATAGCATAGGAAGAGGAGAAGGAGGATGTATTCTAGTATAGGCAAGCGCGTGGCGTGTTACATAACGCTCGAGTTAGCTCGGCTCGGCGGATGGCCATATAGTGCAGAAGCCGGCGACGGTGTAATTCGACAAGCAATAGAGGGATTTCGCGCAACACTACGCTGCCCGGCCGCCGCCGCCGCCGCGCGCAGCGTGCAGATTCATTGATTTCGCGGAGAAGAGGAAGAGAGAGAGAGATGGAGAGAGTTTTCCTGGCAAGCGAACGATAGGAGGAGGCTGAGGGGCTCTGCTGCACGAGCGCTTGCACTGCATGCCGAGGTTTTTCTGCGCTTAAGGCAAGTCAGCTGCCGTAGACGGGCGTATATAGGTTGCTAGTATTTTAACGAGGATGAGGCTTTTCTATTTGAGTGAAGTGAGGTGCTTTAAGCGAACAAAACAATGAAATGTTTATACTATACAAGTATATAACAATAATTTACTGGGATTCGGAAGATTTCGTAAACATCAATCATGTATTTTATAGGTGACATATTGATAAAAGGTAACGCGAATTGTTAAAAACACATCGATTATATTTTTTATAGGGAAAAAAATACTTTGCGAAATTTATAGACTGTGGAACTTGCAGTTATTAGGGCAGCGGTAAAGTAAAGAATGGTATATTTCGGTTCGTAAAACGCTAAAAATATAATTGTTTTTTTAACTACATGCGCGATGATAAAATGATTCTTTCAATCATAAAATAAAAAAATATAGCAGAAGAAAGCTTTCAGTCTAATTTTCGCGCGAAATTTTTATCTTGTATAAATACGTTTTTAATCCTACAGTCATAAAACCGTCAGTGCGTGCCAATGCGAACTCTATTTAATTCCGTATCAGTAGGAACAGGGCTTTCAACAATAAATATCAACGCAGTCATAAATCCTATCATTCCGAACACCCATAAATCTTAAATTTCGAAAAAATGGAATTTAACAATACGTTTTACCATGAGAGATGTGCCCTTTCATCAAGTACTTAACGCGAGATGTCACATCTTAATCCATTTATCATTAAACAACGTACGAAAACAAACGTTTACTAGTAGTAATAATACAACTAGCAAATATATATATATATATATATTTTTTATAAAAAAAAGCAAATCTTTTACAACACGACACTCGTCATGTGAATGAAATGATAGACGACAAAACATAGTAAATCCTCTCTGCCTCTCAAGTACGCTCCTGTAAGAGCAATGACAAATAGCACGCTCGACTTATTTCAACTTTATGAAGTGCTCTAATTTTAATCGTATTAACGCTGTTCAAAGTTAAAGTACTTAAAGTGTCAGCATATGGAGCGAGCGATAAAATGAACATGTTTTTCAAAGTTTAAAGCACAGATTCTCGCGGGGATAAAGCTAATCATTTAACTCGAGTTTCGCGCCGCCGCCACCGTCGCAACGCGCGTCGCCTTCTTCTACCCATATCAAACGACTTTCGTCTGCAAATAAAACTTCTAAGATATATATTCCACTTTTTCGCAACGACATAATGCCATCAAAATTCAACTAGACTCCCAAGTTGCTCCTCAAAATGTTAATAATATATATATCAAAGCTGCAGTATCCCGCTGGTATACGTTTGCTTCGTTAATCTGTCGGTCCCTTTCGACCACCGCGCGCATATATTACTTTTCCGTCGGGCAGTATAGCATCAGTAACTACAGTATACAACATGCTATATAGCCTCTGTACTCTACTATACGAAATTTCACGCTGTCTCTGTGCGCGCAACCACCGAAATTCTCGGGACATTCTCTCACTTCTGTCTCCCTGAGTCTCTCTTGCGTTAACTCTCGCGCAACTTAATACAAACGACGTTATACTCTACTCCACGTTCTCTCCCCTTCCTATATATAATAATAAATCACTCGATCAATCAATCAATCAGAGCGACCCATAGCCCAAGTGGACACGCGCGCATGCGTGCGTGTGTATATATATATACACGTATATAATCTCGGACGGTGTTATAGGCCAAAGCATGTATGTATACAGTGCAGTTCGAGATCGGTCGAATGACTTTCCGCGCGTAGGTATGTATATATAGATGTGCATCACATCCCGCTGGAGGATCCTTGTCGGGCAATAAACGCACGGAGCGTGCGCATGTATATATATCTATTCCTCGCGCACGCGCGCCTGTGGCAAGTCCTTCTCTCTCTCTCTCTCTCTCTCTCTCTATGTATGTTTGTATGTATATACGCGCCGGTGGCAAAGAGATGGATAGCCACAGCGAAAAGGAAGCTGCGCCGTGTGCGCAGAGTGTAGGTCGCGTCGTTAATCACAGCGCGCGTCGCTCGAGTTAAACGCGAGCGAGGCACGCGACAACACAACGCTTACATACACACACGTATAGATAGATAGACAGTGACTTACATACATACAATACATACGATGGTATAGTAGTAGAGAGGATTGTGTTCGCAAACGGCGATTCTTTTGATTGCGCGCGTGCACTACGGAATTCGCGGCACGCGTGTCTGGCTCGCGTTAACCAAGCGACTGTTCCTTTGACGAGCTCTAACGGACGGACGTGCGCGATCGGGCAAGTGTCTCTCTCTGTGTAATACACATACAAGGGTGAGAGAGGGAGAGGAGGGTTGATTCGTTTTTGATGGAGCGCGAGAGTACGCGACGTGTGTGTGTGTTACCTCGTGATGGAAAAGATCAGCGGGCTGTATATCGATTGAGCTGGCGCGCGCGCGTATACGCGGCGTGTGATGTGTGTTGCGAGCAAGGGCTGAGCAACAACGACCTGAATGGGATTCATCGAGCGAAGCGCAAGAATAATTTTGCGGGAACTGAACTTTTTTTTTAGAATATGGATTGTTGCGCACGCCTCGGCTGATGTTATCGATGGCATATGTGCGCTTGAACGATGAGATTCACTGTGGCAGCTAATACCTATAGCGGTCAGTAAACTTCGATGTATGACTATACGTATATATAGAGAGAAGAGAGAAGAGACTGTTATCACAGAATAAATTGTCCTCATTACACTGAAAATATCTCATTCGTTTGACGTTCCTTTTTATTCCCCAATCCGCGATAACGGAGTTATCTTATAACCTTCGTCGAGATTTAAGATTTTTAAAACTTCTCTTGATCACCACGAAAATTTCCGCAATCTATTTGAACGTTAAGTTCCTTTCAAATGAAGGTTTGGTCTTTATAGAAGCGATGCGATTTCTAAATGCAGAATGATTGAGTGAAACTTTGTAGATTCGTAGAAATGTCTCACGAAACTTTGTTACGAACAAACTGTATACTAATTCATATGATAATAAATCTTATTTAAATATCAAAGTCAAATGCTGTTATAAAGTTTAGCACAGGCGAACCAACTCAATTTAGGTATAAGTTTTTCGGCTGGGTACCTAATCGATATAGTTGCATTCGAATCGCTAATTTCTCAAATTTTCCTAACCTCTGAAGTAGATGGTTCAAAACAGCGAAAAACAGTAATAGTTAATTTAAACACTCACTATATTTTCGCATTTGTGAACTTTCTAAGACTTAAGATATTTCTGAGACTTTTTCTTTTTTTTTGAGATTATTTAAGATCTTTTAAAGATTTTTTTTAAATCTGTCACGAAAAAAGAATTTTTATCTAAGATCTTTCAAGATAGGGTTAATATCTTGATATTTATTAATATTTAATATGTATTAAGATCTTTCAAGATCTTTCCAAGACTATTGCGCATTCAATAAATTACTATTAAAAATAACAAAATTTTGCTAATAAGTTAACGTTATTTATTAAAAAAAAGTGCAGATACAGTGATAATAATATATATTTCTATTCTGTTTCTTTTGTATTAATAGGTTAATATATAACTACCAATGCGTCCAGAAGTAACAGAATTATCTAAAAGCTTAAAATCGGAAATACAGATATATATTTGAAAAAAAATAACTTTATGTCATTTGCAGTGAAGAAAAATTATTTCATCGTGATTTTTGTTGTTATGAATATTTATGTTTTACGAAAGATTGATGAATTATGGAGTTATTTTATTATTCGCGCATATACATACTGGTGAACACATTCTCATATCGCATGCACGCACATACGGTGATTTTCATTTTCAATCTTTCCTTAATATCCTGTGCGATTTGTTTTTATAGCAATTTTAGATATACCAACTGTATTTACCATTGTAAAGTTTAATTAACACAACTATATTGATTTCATAAATTCTACAAACAATGTTGATCAGAAATTAATGTAATTACTAGAAAGTGCAAGATTATTAGTTGAATAACAACAACAATTGCTCACAATCCCGGATATTTAATCGTATATATAGATAGCTTTTGGTCAAATTAATAACAAATACAATATCTATACAAACATTGACATTTCAAAACGTCCGACAACGATTGGAATGTTTCATTTTCAATTTTCTATATACAAGCGTAACTCGACCAATAGCGATACAGTGTTAGATAAAGAGATTAAAGTTTATAGAAAAATCCATATCATTATCGATTATGTGTTAATAATTTTTTAGTTTTTCTCTGTGATTTAAACTGCTATTTATTTGGAATAAATTAAAGAGCAATGGATGTCACAGATACTAACGATAAAAGTTTCGGAATAATGGCAATATGAGGAAAATAATAGCGAAATGTCAGTAAATATGCAGTTATAAATAGCACAGCTCTGACATCGATGATAGAAATTATCCATAGCCTCATTTTATAGATTTTTTTCCGTACAACTGAGCTTTGAGGCATTATGCGATCGAGAGATACCCTGCTTTATACTTGATAATGTTAAAACTATATTATATAATAAGAAATGTGCAAAAAAAATGGTTTCCTGGCAGTTTATTACAACATGTTTATTGTTAATTTAACGAAATACGTGGACAAAGAGGGGCAGACCTACAGATTCAGGAAAATTTCCAGTTTCGAATTTTAAAGGAAACCTTTACAACATAACTTTTTGATTGAAAATATTGTATATCGTAAACTTTTATTTCCTTTATCCCCGAAATTTGAAACTTTTATGGTCACCTATTCAACGATTCGAATCAATTCACCCTACTGGATCCAGTTTTAGCATTGCATCCCAAAACATAAAGATATACGAATAAGCGATATCTATATATTCAGCATGAGAGTCGTCGTAGCCTCCGTCAGGTGTAAATTAGTATTCGCTCGTATTATATATTACATCACATAAGCCGAGCATAAATTCAAGAGTTCACATTTAAAGCTCGCATCAATCGTTCGCGCGCTTGTTCACGGCAATCGCTGCGATCCGCAATATTATAATCCATTTTACCGGGCGTAAACGCTATAATTCCCGCTGCAGTGCGCGCGCGTTGCAAAGGATTTATAGCGCCGCATCCAGCACAGGGCAACACATATATATACATATCTTTCTCTATATATATACCCATCTTATACATACATATATATATATATATACACACATACACACACACACACCATCCCTAAAGGTGCATCGACGTAACGCATCAACGTTCATACACGCATGGATAAAACTGCTGGAAGGGTGATCGGCTTTGCAGTTAAATGGGATTCGGCGCTATTAGTCCCACTGTTCTACATACACACAAAGCTTCCGACCGGCCGCGTATATAGGAAAAACCGTCCCACTGTGGTTATACCCGTGTGTACCAACCTCAGGTCCTTGGAGGAAACCACGTCATATATATGTAAAGGTTCTCGCGTATATATGTATAATGTGTTTAATGTAAACGCGATGAGAGTGTATACGCACTCACACACACACACATATAGCGAGAGAACCGGGCCGAATATAATCGTAAGTCAGGGGGCGCGAAATGAACTTTGGAGAGAATGATGGATGACAGAGCGTTGCGCGAGTATAGTGCGAGAATATCATACCCGTATGATAATGCAATTCACTGGCTCGTGCTCTCGCACACGCGCGTATATATATATATATATATATATATACGTTCGCGTAAGGTAATCCGTCACCTTGTACCCCCGGCAAATTCCCCGGGCCATTACAACGCTCTCTCTCTCAGTATCTTTCGACTAAAAAGCTAAGGAGAACTATACGACGTGCGAGTAGTTACATATATATATATATAAGCTCGCGCGCGCTCACGTCTTATATGTGCCTAAGTAGTTACGGATGGCGCGCCGGCTTTTTCTACCTCACGCTCGTATATATGTATATACACATAGTAAAGCTACGCGTAAAAGAGAGGAAAACTCGAGGAAACGCTGCTATAGCTAGCTAGAGCGCGCGCGCGCGGCTTTTTTACACCGCCCGCGGCCGATTTATCTCCCTCGTACCTTAATTCCTCTATCTCTTGTTATCGCCCCGCGGAGAATTTCCTTCCTCTCCTCGCGCGCACTCGTGTCTGGATTCCTCCTCCTTATCCTTGCGGATTGCACGCTGCGAATGCTCCTGACGCTGCTCCTACACTGGTGCTGCTGTCCGGCAAAAAGGGCTGCGATCAAACACACACACTGCGCGGCAATTTACTATATCCTCGGATCCTGCCACCCCCGCGTGTCTTGCAAGAGGGATAAAAAAAACGAGCACTTCTTTTTCCCTCGCCACCGGCGACAGCTGTTCACTCAACTCTCTTTTTCGAAGCGTGTTTATATACACACACATGTATATACACAACCGAAGACAATCATTCACTATACATATATATATATATATATCGTGTTCACTAAACTCTATCTCACTGTATCAATCGTCAGCCTCGCGAGCTTTTGCCGTCACGATAATAAATCCAACCGAGCACGCTATACGATATAAAGGAATCCCATCGTTCCGACACAAGTGGTTTTCTCTCTGGTATAACATATATATATGTATATAGCAATAACTGCGCACCGCTATATACCCACTGTATACATATACTCTCTCTCTCTCTCTCTCTCGAGGCACACGCTCCGAGATATACGTTGACTCCCGACGGGCCGAACGTGCCGACTGGCGGCGCGGCAACTCTTTAGCGCTCGCGCTGGCTCCCTACTCTCTTCTCTCTCTCTCACACCATCGCCGCCAGAGTGTTGTAGCAGCGCAGGAGCAGCAGCAGCAGCAGCAGCGACGGTGGCAGCACGCGCTCGTACCCCCCACTCACTCGTCCTCGGCACGCGCGCGCGGCGCGCACACACCACCTGCAGCGCGATTCAAAAATGAGCGAGAGAGAGAGAGAGACCCGTGCGGACAGGGAAGAGGTGGAGGATGAGAAGAGAGAGAGAAAGAGAGAACGGGAGAGATATACACATACATATACACGTATGTATATGTATGTATATGTATGCGAAGCGTAGACCGCGAGCGAAGACTGCACGGTAACCACTGACTGCCGGGAGACGACGACGTAGTCGTATCCCGCGTGCGCCTCGGTCCACGCGCCGCGGCAACCGACCGCGACCGAATCTCCCCGAGCGTCCTCGATGGATTCTATATACGCATATATATATGTATACATCTGGACCGTGCTACGAGCGCACGCAGGGGGATGCGCGCGCGCGCGCGCGATGCGAAATCGAGATACGCGAACTCTCGCTCTCTCTCACTCGCGCGCCTGTAACGCTCGTTCTTTTGCCGGCGCTACTACTTACTCTGCTGCTGCTGCTGTTGCTGCTGCGTGTACTTTTCTCTTTCTTTCTTGTCTTTTTGCTTGCGCTCTCGCGCACGGGCACTTTTTTTCTTCTTCTCCTTTTACTTTCTCGTTATATATACTGTGTGGTTCTGTCTGTGTGTATATATACGCGACAGCTTTTTTGCTCTCTTATATGCTACGTGGCAGTGCGTGCACACGCGGGCATTGTCCGCGATCTTTCTCTTTCGTGAGGTTCTCCCTTGGATTTTAAAGTGAATGAAAGAGAAAGAGAGAGGAACCTCTACTCACCGGCTTTTAGCGCACGAGCGAAGCGCTGCGAAATCGAATAATCGATTGATAAGAGAGGTATAAGGGAGAAGAGAGAGAGAGAGAGAGAGAGGATGGAACAGATCAAAGGAGGAAGAACGAAGGAGAGGAAGAGAGGGAACAACGTGCGGTCGAGCGAGATTACGGACGGGAATTGTTATAGCGGAAGGCTTTTTTTAGGACTTCCGAAGTGGGAGGAAAGAGCTCGCTCTCTAGCTGTAGAGAGAGAGAGAGAGAGAGAGAGAGAAAAGAGGTAAAAGAAAGAGAGAGAGCGTTCGCTTGTATAAAAATTTCGACGGCTTGGATTTCAAACGTAAGCGATACTCTGTTATAGTTCAAACAGGATTTCGGGCTCTTAGGGGTTGACTTATTCGAGCAAGAAAATCTGTCTTTTTGACAAAAATTTTAATTAATGCTACGCGAGTGACGTATATATACATTGTTTACATAATGTATCTGGTCTAAATGAAAAATGATGATAAATTCGTTTTATATATATCTATATCGTATAATGGAAATAAATGTAGATTTCCGTTTAATAAAGAAAATGTGTACAATATGTATATATTGTTTAAAATAAATATAAATTTTCATTTTACATTTTTATTCGATTCGCATGATAATACATCAAAGCGCGTATGTGTATCTTCGGAATGATACGGATCAGTTATTACAAAACGTACACAGACATATATTTATATGGCCAAGTCGCTGTCAAATCGAGAGGTCAAAAAATAGATTTTCATGAAACTCTCAGAAAATGTTCTGTTATTCATTCTAGATATCCCTGAATTTTTTTAGATTTTTTTTTACCTATAGGTTTGGAGATATAAGAGGTCAAAAACTGAATTTTGATGATTTTTTGCATTTTGACCGATTTTCATTAATTTATAATTCCTCAATGAAGCATTTTTCGCGATAAACACAAGAATAGTTTTTTTTGGAGAACCCTGTCAGCTTTTCAATAAAAATACTTTTCTCATAATTTTAAAAATTACAAGAAAAAAGTCTATGTAAGATACTTCGAAATTATGCTTCATTTTTGAGCAAAAAAATCCTTTAATATTGATAAAATTTCATCATTAAATTCAGAATTTTGATTAATTTTTAGCTCAGAAACGAAGCAAAATTTCAAAATATCTTACATAGACTTTTTTTCTTGTCATTTTTCGTAGAATTTAACTATATTTTTTTCAGACCGGTGTACGACTTTTTTTTTAAAAATTATGACACGAATGATTTTTTTTTAGATCTAAAAACGATCGTTAATCATTACAGGATTCATACGGACACTTTTGGACAATCAAAAGGTATCTCCATGAATTTTTTCGTAGAGGCCTGATCGGACTTTTAATATATATATTGAGAGGGGAAGAACGGTTATTGACTTCGATAAATGATAGCATTAAAAGGGAAGAAAAAAAAGGAGCGAGGGAAAACCATTGAAAAATGTGTAAAACTCGTAACGGGTTTAAATCCGCGCGCGCGAGAGAGCACATGCGCTTGGCCCCGATTCTATCTTTTAGAATTTACAGCCGCGAGCGTTCGATCGTCTAACTCTCCTTTTTCCCTCTATCGACGCGAGCGCCTGGCTTTTTACACCCGATGTAAAACGCACCGTAACACTCGGCGCACCGTATAATAGTGGTAAGCTCGCAATTTGCAGCGTCTTACACGCGCGTGTGTAGTTGTTAATGAATCAGCATGACGTATACGGAAACACGAAAAAGAAACCATCAAATATATGTATATCGGACGATATTGTGTAATATATAGATATTTACATTTTTTTGTTGTTAATGATTGCTATCTAATATGTGTACTTACGCAGTCGAAACCGCAGTAAGCAGCTTAAATTCAAACTGACATTTCCGGTGAGACTCGCACACACGCGTATACGAGGAGCTTCGTTCTCTTGCTGTGCGTTGCAAACCCCGTATAGAATGTAAACCGTAATGATGCTCATAAGGTAATATTATGATCCCGAAGGAGATAAAAAACTCACTTGTTCTGCTCCCGACTTTCTTTTTATCCCATTATGTACACCCTACACTCATGTTTCTTTCTCTCTTCCCCATCACTTATACGAGTGAGTACACGCTCTCCTCTTCGGCTCCTATTTTTTTTCTTCCGTTTTTTTCTACTATATTGTACGCGGGCGCACAGGTATATACATATACCCACAACAGACGAGTTCTAGTCCGTACACACGCGCGTCGTCAAAATTTCGGGGGGTTTCCGATTTCATTGATGCGCGCCAACCCCCGTCAGTTGTACACGCGCGCACGTCTATATGTATATAATACGACAAACAAAAAGCGTTGGTTGAGGTATACACATATATATATAGAGGTAGAAAGAGAGTGTATATACGTCAAAATAATAAGGGCGCAGTTGCCGCGAGAAATATGTGGGAATACACTCGAAACTATTTCCTTCGCGACCTTTAATTCGGTAAGAGAGAAAGAGAAGAAAAAAAGGATCTCGCGTTTGTATATATAATGCTTTGCGGCGAATGAGGGTACAACAACGCTCGTTTTTGTCAGTCGGACGTATATACGCGCTCGACCGCTGTCGTATAGACGATCGTAATCGAAGAATAACAGCGCGCCGACCGAAATAATAAACCCTTTGCCCCCTTTTTTTTGACACTATACATATATATATATACATCGCAGTAGACGCACCAGGCGCGAGTCCATTATCGGGTAATATATAGTGCTTGAGGGTTGAAGGAGCTAATAGCAATAATGGAAAATCTTTATTGGAAAAGCAATTTGTTCGGTGTATAAATTAGTCTAGTGTCATAAACGGTGCGATGTTTGCCGAATCGATTTATCGCGCCGCGAGGTGCCCAGCATTTCAAAAGCATAATTGACATGTCGTTATAATATCTGATAACACACGCAGTTGACCCGATATTCTTTTTAGTATATATAAAAAACCTCTCAACTCGCGTGTATCCTATACACTATTATATTTCTATATTGAAAAATACAATACGAAACATAAGAATCTACGCTTTGACAACGCAACAAACGTCATGAATGGCGAACCCCGCACGAGCGCGCGCGCGCGTCACAATGACCGGATCAAACGGCGAGAGAGCCGCCGATAATACAATAAACCAATTACGCCGGACTGACCCCGTGCATCAACGCCAGGTGCATCTCCTCCTCAATCCGTCTTGAGCTCCTCGCGAGATTGTCCTCGTGGTCTTCTCTCTCTCTCTCTCTCACTCTCTATCTCTATCTCTCAGTATCTCGCTCTTCCACTCACGCACACGTACATATACATGGAATATACGTGTATGTATACGTGGAGCACTGCGGAGTTCACACTGCAGAACGGAGTTCTACCTCTCCCACATCACTGGGATCATCGCGTTCGCTTAATGTCCTATGACGACAGCCGCGCTTCTCTCTCTCTCTCCTTCCTCTCCTCTATATATATATACACACACACACTAGAGGAGAAAAGACGATGCACTGGACAATAGCATCGCACAGCAAGAGAGACGCGTATTTTCCAGTACGATATGGTATGGTATATACTATACTATACTACACCACTACCTACCTCTATAAAAAGAAATGAAGATCGACCCTTTCGCTGAATCCGAGAAGACGCGCGTAACCTTTGCGCAGCCCGGTTATATATAGCGATCGCTTTTTTTGCGCGCAAAAGGTGTGTGTGGGTGTATATATATATATATATACACATAAAGAATAAGAGCGTCCGCGCGTAGCTTGTGGAACTCTTCTTGGCTGAAGTTTCGAGAGGACGACTCGCAGAGTGCGCGAAGAGAGAGAGAGAGAGACTTCTTCTTACGATGGCGTTATACTATATACGAAGACGCTGCGGATGGCTTTCGGAGCGCTGTGGAAATGAGAGAGAAAGAGAGAAGTTCCGAAGTGCAGTTTCGTTTAAAATAGTTGAGCCGAGAGTTCGGGGAAAAATTAATTTTAATTAAACGCGAGAGGGGGTAGATAGAGTGTATATATACATACTATATACGCGCATGTACGTGCGCTCCCGTGGCTTTTCAATGAGTTACATGTCACTGCACTTCCGGGCGCTTTTAAGTAGTTGAGAGGATATTGTTATTTAGTAGGGTGCATAGTTTTAATACCGGAGTATAATTATAAGCGCTTATAATCGTTGACGAATTTGAGATGGAATATGAGTATATAATAATTTTTTATTCATTTTATAAAGGTAATTGGATACAATTCCACGAATCTGTTTTTGTATTATTCAAATAAAATTTTCAATTTCTGTATCATTCTAGAAAAATATAATAATTAAATTATACATATTGTTAATGAATAAAACCAACTGGTATTTTCATTATTTCGACTGAGGAAGTTAATTCGTACGATATTTTTTACTTATCATATAGAATGACGTTATAATAAAAATTTTAATTTCGTCTACATGTGCGGCCATGTATGAAAAGAGGTTAATAAAATTTGTATATTTAAAACTGAACTTTAACATACAAATTATTGTTAAATAATTAATTATATATAAAATGCCGATTGTAATTTCATTTCTATATAATCATCTTTATACGATATCTTGTACATATAAATATTATAAAGTCAAGATATCTTAATTGATATTGTAGCTCTAATCTCAGACATCGTTATTATAGGAGAAAAAAAAACTAATATCCATCACAACCGAAGCACACGCTCTTAAAATCTCTGCGGTATCCGTTGAGAAACGTTAGAACATAATATAAATATGTTTTACCGACTATAGCCATAAAATTATATGGTATATCTACGTATATATATATCCAGAACATAATGATCTTTCTCGTTAATACAGTGCTGAGTTCGGAAAAGGCAACTCGATTTCACCTTTTATTTTCCTCTCTTTACGAGTGCGCTGCTGCCCAATGTGCGCGCGGCATCCCAACTTTACCACATTTCAGATGTTCGAATACCTGAATGGAACAAATGAGCAGGGGAGAAGGAGGGTCCTTCTTCCACGGGACCCACGCTCGACCGACGCACGGAACTTCGTTATAAAGCGAACGAATTCCAAAAGAGAGAGACAGAGAGAGAGAGAGAGAGAGAGAGAGATCGTAACGCACGCTCTTCTCTAAATGCTTCTGAAATGAAAACTTTTCCTTTTTCTTCCTTTGAAATTTGATGCTCTTTGGTCAGTAAATTATATTCATGTAACCGGGAGCATATGTGAATATACATATATATACGTGAAAACGAGAATATAGTAACGACTTGAAGGCGGGCAAAGAGAAATAACTCGTCGTTTTAATAAGACTCGACTTGTAGTTGTACAGAGCCGTTCTTTGATGGTCCAAATTTATTTCACGAACGTTTAAATAATCGATGTCTTTTCTGCATATATGTTGTTCGTATTTTTACATAAAATTATTTCTTCACTATTTCTAACTGTTCCTAAACGTTTTATTTATTAGTAAAATGATATATCAATGGTGATTATCTATTAAAAACGTAAAACTGAAAAAAAATTACCATTTTGTTTTTCTACAATAAAAACATAACGAAAGATAGGAAACAATGAGAAAAGTTTCGAAAACAAACTTTAACTTTTCCAACAATCGTTTTACTCAGCCGATTTGCATTTTTAAAAGTTGGAACTCATAATTGTTTATTTTGCAAAAAAAAACTGGTCAAAAAAAAAGAAATGAAATTTACTTTGATAGTATAAACTTTTTAGGTTGACATTAAATTCGTTGTACATATACCTTTTTATTTGAATTCTATTTAATTAAAATTTATATTAGTAATTTTATTATGATTTAATAAGACATTAATTATTAATTAAAATAAGCTCGCCATAATCACATACTACATAAAACATGTACATCAATTAATTCTCAACCAATAAATAAAGTTTATGAGCTCTATACAGAAAACAGGACGGTATAACCGTACCATCTACATTACAATACCAATCGAATCGCAACGGCGTGACAACCACTACTCATTACTGGTCAAAATCAAAGTCAAACGGTTTCTCTGCCATTACTGCACTCGCTAAGATATTTTAGCAATTATCTCACGACCAATATACCTTTTCACCCCTTATCTTCCGTGACTAGCCCTCGAACTAATGACATCCTACGTTATAGATAGCACGCTCAACAACCGACGATCGGCGCTACGAAAAAGTATAACGTACGGGCGACAGGAGAACAAGCAATGGCATATGGCTGCGGCAGCAACGACAGCAGCGAGCGAGTTGAGGGGAAGACATTCGATCGCTTCGCTTCAAAAATTCAATTAAGACCATTGCAGTTGACACTTGCCGCACAAGCGCTATATAGCGTGCAAAAAAAAAACAACACGTGGAAACAACAGCAGGAAGCGAAAGCGCAGAAAGAGCGAGAGAGAGAGAGAGAGAACGAAATCCGAGTGTCGCGGCAGATGCGCGCGAGTAGACGAGTGCCACGAGCAGCGAAGGAGGCTAATACAGAGATGCGAGACGAAAGCCTACTGCTTTTGTTCAACATCTATATGTATGTATATATATAGAGGTGTATACGTGCGCATATGTATATGAGTATGTGTATATATATGTGTGTGTACCTTGGATCTGAACTCTTAAATTATAACGTCGCGAAAGCGAAGGGCGTCGGGAAAGAGAGAGGGAGGAGGCATTTTAGTTTCGCAAGCTGGATATTCATTTGCATTCGAAAATTATGTTTGCGCCAGCGTCAGGACTGTTTCCCGTCGAGAGCGCAGAGAAAGAGCGAGAGAGAGTGCATCCGATGTCGTCGCCGAGTGGATACCACCTCCCCTTTCTCTCTCTCTCTCTCTCTCTCTCTCTCTCTCTCTCTCTCTCTCTCTCTCTGCCCCTTTTCGCCTGTCTGTTTTCGTGTTTATGGGCTTGATTTGTTTAAAGTAGGTTACACGGTATTTTTCGGAACTTTGCGTAGCTTGTACAGATGCATTTACTTTATTGGGAAACGATATTGAACCCAATTATCATACTCTAAAACGTGGATAAATGGTGAAACAATCGAATATAAGAATAAGCTGGGTGTTTCTCATTCTTTAATCATTCTGATTTTTATTTGGTTTATGATTTATTTCATGAAAAGTAATTATCATTATATATTTTCAAACAAGTTAAATTTACTAAAGTATATTAAATGTGCAGTTTTAAATGAAGTAATTTAGATGGGGTCACTGTTTTGATTCCTGAAAAATAATGTTTTCAATTCAATGTATTATACGGTGCAAGTCTATTTATATTGCAACATAGCCTATGTTTATAAAATATTCATGTAATATGTTTTTTATGAAAAGCTTCAATACAGCGCTTACTCAGCTGTGTTGAAATTATAATCCTATAAAGTCCTTATACTCTGTACGAATACTGTTATGGTCCATACATTTAAAAAATATACAATATTTGATACGACATATGAGTCTACGGTAAAGTGCTCCGTTTGCCCCGAAGCACAATAAAAAAAAACATAAATAATTATTGATATTGTGTGCCATCCGATTTTGCTATATCCCCTTCTATATTTCCACATGTATCTATGCAGTACCGCTTTACCATTGTAATTTCGCACCGTATATACGTGAATTTTAATAACAAAATATCTTATTCGAAATATTTTACATCTCGGCTCCTACTCATAACTCACCTTGCAGTTGATCAACTTATGAAAAACCATCATCGCATCACGCTTACGGTATTCCAAAAATAAAAAAAAAAGTCTTATTGAATCGTCGTTCGCAAAAATACAGCCTTTCGCGTGAAAATTCGCAACGAAGAAAGATCGCCGAGCCACATACTTCTCTCCGAGCTATTAGCAGTGGAGCTTAAGCCCCGCGTACGTGTGCGCGTCGGCCGAAGTGTCGGTAATTAATAAAGTTTTACTTCAGCCTCTCTCTCTTTCTCTCTCTCAAGCGAGTGTGCGCTTGTCGTCCGTTTCTCGGCCAAGTACGGGACACGTCTGTCCCTCTCTTTCTCCTTAAACACGGTATATATATAGCGCTCACACGCGTCACCTTTCTCTCTCTCTCTCTCTCACTCTCTGACCCCCCGAGGCGCGGGCGCCCTCCAGGGGCTCGCGCGCTCTCTGCCCCTCTTGACTTTTTGACGATTTATTAAAAAGACCCGAGGCTGGATATCGTGTATATACATATATGCGTATATACGAGGGCGCCTGAGAATGAGGACGAATATGCTGTATGTGTATATGAGAGAGAGAGAGGGAGAGAGTGGGATGGAGTTGTTTGACGCTCTACGAACGCGGGACTTCTTCTTTGCCCTCGCTTTTTCATTCTCGCCTCTTTCGGATGGAATCTCTTTGGGGCAAGAGAGTATATCTGGAGGGGAATTCGGACCGTAATAGTTTCTGACGCGATGTAATAATCATTTTGTCGCTGTTCGCGCGTGTATATATATATATGTGTGTGTATACAGATTGTGATTGGCGATAATACGGGACGACTAGCGTGTATATATATATGTAGTGCAAAGCGGTTTGATAGCCCGTTGCCGGGAGGCATTATCTTCGATCGTTCTTTGAGGGAGCGATGATGATGTATCGCCGGGAATTTGAAACGCGAATTCTTCGAGTAATGAGAATCACCGCAAAGAGCGATGCTTTAAAGGGGAGCACGCTTACGAGATGCGTGGTGAGATTGCGGGGTATTTTGGAATAATGTCGTGGGTTTAAGTTCATTAATTTTCAGGTATTACAAGGGAGCCACACAATGAATTTTTATTATGATCTTCTCGTGCTCGTCTGATGTTTTCGGTTCTTTTATCGAACATTTTTTTTTTAGAGTATAAGAAGAGAAAAATGCCTCTGCGTATATATTTTGATAAAAACGTGACATACAATGTTAAAATTTTTTTATAGTCTGCTTTGGATGGCCACAATATCATATACTGTTATTCTATAATCAAAATATATTTGTAGGGCGGTATTTTTGGGGGTCTTCTTTATCAACTACATAAATTACAAAAAAAAATTTCATTTGTTCTTTTCGAATGTTACCGTTATTTCTATTCATTTAATCGAATTTTTAATTAACTTCAATTAACATCCAGGTTCATTATATTATAGGTATTACGGAACGAAATAGTAACATTTATTTGTACATAAATTCGATAAATGATTTGATATAGCAATTAAATTTAATTACGTAATTTCTGAATTTTATAGGAAGAAATAGATATATATATTACGAAAGAGATTCTATAATGTATTGATTTCTGCACCGAAAAACAATTGATGCGCGGAGCTTAGTTAGAGAGTTGTTTATGTTTAACTGAAGGAGGCAGTTCTCCTTCAGATTTCACTACAAACACATGTCATGGAAGATAACCCGATTTGTGACTTTAAAAAAAATAAAGTTCATATGTCTATTAAAGTTTGTATTGTAATTGTTGTCTCCGTCCGTAATTCCGATTAGTTCGGGAACAATAGGTAAAAAATGGAAATATGAAATATCAGTTGTTTTTTTTATCATTAATTTATTTAATAGTGACAATTGATATTTTGATATATATTTTCATTTCTAAAGATTATTAAAAATTTTTGCAAAATATGCAGATTTCACTCGAATAACCGAGTAATCGACCTGTGAATATGGACTACCCTGAATATTCGAGTATTCGAATAAAATGATAACCCCAATTAGAATGTTAAATTAATGTCTTATAAGTTCAGTTATGATTTCATAATTATAATAAATATTGTCATAAAAATGAAGAATTAGGGTAAAAAAATAGATGTCGCATTATTCAATTTTAAGGTAGGTTTAAACCGTAAAAATAATATTATATAGCGATAGTCCATTTGTCGACGGGCGGACAAGTTCTTTATTGCTAATAAATTTAATATTATTAACTTTATTTGCAAAGAGTTTTAATTAGTCTATATACCATTGAGCAAATACTCATGAATAATTATTCGGATGGTTAAATTATATAAATATATATTAAAATACGAAATATACATACCGAAATATCAATTATTATAAAATTGATTACTTCTAATAAGAAGAATTTTACATTGAAATGATATCCTGTTTTTATTCAGAATAATAAATTTTAGTATTATTTTTTCATCCGAGATCAAATATTTATAGTTTCTGCAGATTTATTTAATGGAATAATTAAGTAGTAGTAAAAATTTTATCTGAGAGTCATCTTACAGATCTATGATCTATGATAATGATTATATATCAATTTATAAGTATAAATAATAATAAGAGAACTTTACTTTCATAAATGCATTTTTATTTGCCCTAGCTACTGTCACGGGCTCAGCTCGACCGTCATCCGAGCCTTGACGCATCCGCTTCACGATAAGGATTAGATTTGCTCTCGAGCAAGCATCGTGACGTTAACTCAAACCTCGAGATCGTGCGTTCGAATCCGGCTCGCATATTTTTTACACGACTTATTCAGTCTGTCTCATTTCCAAAAACTTCTCACATGTAGGTTGCACGACAACATTCAAGGTGGTGCTGTATTATCCAACTAAATGTGCACTCCTATACAGATTTACGAATAGCTAACACCCTGATATTCCCACAACGCTTACCCAACAAAAAAGAAAAAAAAAGACGGAAAAAATACAAGAAACGTTCGGACCAGCGTTTCTCCTTTTCTTCCTCTCAGAATATCTTGAAAGAGTAAAGTCGAGTCGGGAGGGTGCGCAGGTAAACCCCGAAAGGTCGTCGTCGGAACGTGGCAAGCAGGAGTCACGTGCGCGCGCGCACTCACGTGAGATTAGTAGGCGGCGATAAAGGGCATAAATTATAACGGAGGGGGCGAGAGCACAAGTGCGTCCCTTTATCTCGGTCACCTTTGTCGCACGCCGCCAACGTCATGGAGCCCCCCCCCCTTTTCCTTCTTTATTTCGATTCCTAATGAGCTAGAGGACTGAATTACGATGGGCCGCGACGTTTTGCCTGCACACACACACGCGCGCTTTTCTAATTTTTTCGCACTTAGCGATACGTCTATACATATTATATAATATACACGTCGGAAGTGGGCTTTCACGCTTTTTGTATATAGCCTGTAACTCCTGGAACGCGTCCGCGTACGTGATCGTGATATGAAACGTCGCGGCAGTGGTGTGCGGGCTACAGATTACGCGATTAGCATCGGATATGATTGAAATGTTTTTTAATTCGTCCTGTCGTTGTTGCGGGAGATCCTTTGAGAAGATATACCTACTCGACTGGTTTCTGTTTCATCTTTTCACTTATACTGGTTCTAGTTTCTTTTGACATATAGTAATTCTATGATATCAGTGCATATTATTAATTACTTAGCTGACATTTAGAGTATTCTCAAAATAAAGAATGTATTTATTTACACTCTGTTAAGAATATTCCGAGCGTTATATATTTATTATTTTTGCCACATTTCTTATTGCTATACAAAAACTATACAAGCTAATCAATCACCTTACAGTATTCTATCAGGATGTAAGTCTAAAAGCTTGTAGTGCAATCCTGTTGTTGATAACATAACGATTATATAGATCAAAACAACACTTGTACGCATAATATCAGACGCTCCGCTTTAGCTTCTAGGTGAAAGACTGGTCACGATCCTGTCGAACTTCACTGTCGTAAATAATCGCATATCTGTCGCACGGAAGACCGATAGCATCGATATATACTGGTAAAACACGAATGCATCCGCCTTCATGATTAAAAGTATACCATAAGTAAAATTAAAAAAGAATATCACTATATGTATATACAACGCGTCAATGGTATATAGCGTTATCGCGATAAATTATTTTTTGCTTATCTAGCAAAACAATCCCATGTTCAACACTATTCAAGCCTATATATAATATCACACTACACGATCAAGTAAAATAAAACGCCCAAAAACATATCGTTCCGCACGAGGCACGTGCGTGCTCGGCCACCCGCATAAAGAGTCGCACGCGCGCATGTACGCACACGAATATATATAAGCCAACGTATAGGTCGTCTGTAAATTAATACTCTGAAAGGCGCTTTGAAACCCCATAAAGCATCGGTTCGCGCGCCCGCTGACCAGCCGACGCGCGTTTTATATATATTATATTATAATACGTGCGTAAGTGCGCGTGAAAAAGAGCCGCGTATGGTGTACGCATATATACTGCACGAGGAGTATATATATATATATATATATATAACGACAAGGCCAGAGATGCGAGAACATTTGCATGGAACATTGTTTTTAAGCGAATGCGGGACACGCTTTCTAATGGAATAAACCTTGCGGCGCACGGGTTCGCGCGCGCGCGCGGGCAATATTGAATTTTAAAGCTTCAAACGTTGCTGTGTGGCGATGTGCGCGCATCTCTTGCAGTGCACACGCGTATATATAGCTACCGGCAGTCGCACATTTGAAATGGAAATGAAAGTAACTGCTGCCACGGCGGCGCGTAAGCCACTCATAGTTGAAAAAAAAAGAAATACCAAGAGAGAGAGAGAGAGAGAGGAAACACGGGTGGAAAAGAAACGTGGAAATGGCAAAGAGAGGGAAGCCTTGCGCGTACGTCGTCGCGTAAGCCACTGTGGTTGCTTTATATATATATATACATACACACACACTTGCTTCTTTCTACTCCCTCTTTCTTTCATTCTATCCGCGGTGGCCCGTTGTTTTCGCCTTTCTCCGTCGGGGGGTATTTATGTGAACATTTCTTATGTTATTCTCTCTAAGAATATAACGTGAGCGCTCGCTGCACGGCTGTTTTGCGCTCTTTACCGGAAGTACGAGAAAGAGAGAGAAAGAGAGAGCCGCGCGGAGAATACGACGAAATTTAATATCGTTATGTTTTAAGCTCCTTTTACGCGAAGGAGAACAAGAGGGACCGAGAGCGAACGAGAAAGAGAGAAGATGCGCGTGTACGCGTTAAGCGGTCTAATTGGAAACAAAGCTTTTTTTCATATTTTATATATATCGTTAAATGGACCTGAAATATGAAAGAAAATGACTTTGAAGTCTCGGGAAATCTTTGTTTGAGGAAAAACTAATAAGCTATAAAATTATACGACATACTGGATTGTTAGGAAACAGTTTATCGATATTTTTTTGGTTACCGTTCTGGTAGAAATGTTTTGGGTTTGTTTATTCGTTGGGATTTTAAATACTATAGTAATATTTTCAGGTACTTCATGTGCTTGTTGCGTATTTATTTTTATTAAAAAATTTTTCCATTAACGAATTAACTGCGTACATGAAACATTGCTAATTTCTTACCAGAGGGGTAGGATATTATATGCTTTTGGTTAATAATTCGCTTTTCATTATCTTTAATTCAATCACAAAATTAATTCTTACAGGATTTAAAACTTTTAATTACAACAATTTTTTTCATACCTAATTCATTTGATTCTCAACAATATTGATAAAAGCAACGTTTAATAAAATGAAATAGCACATTTAATCTCCTTACTTGAATGTACTTTCCTCATCGCATTGTGCTCAAAATGTAATACTTGTAAATTAAAAAATTTAATATACAACATGCATTATATAAAAGTTCACCGAAACAATTTTTCTGGACTTATTATTACTATATATATATACAGCAACTATCGTACTTTTTTTCTTCAATATCAAAACTAGAAACTGCAACCTCTATATACAACCACTTTTACATGCTCACAATACATTTTTCCCGACCTCATAATGGAATTAACTCTCGCGTTCCTCTAGCGCGTCCCTTCGCAATACACGCATGAATAATATTTGCCTGCATTATACTCTCGACACACTCGTTTCGGTCCACGGCATCGAGTGGCCGAAGCACGCGCGCGTCGCATTTTCGAGATTCCTTCCCGCGAGACATGTACTATACGTTATACATGTAGATATACTATATACCATTACGAATATTATGATTGTCAGTTTTATTATCATACAGAACAACCCGAATAGTTAGCCACTCGAACTTTACCCCTTCGTCGTTGCTGTTTCTCCTGCTGCTGCTTATAGTGTGGTTTCGACGGTATTTCTATATATATAGAGGCGAGGGTAGAGGATAGTGGATGTGTATATTTATATACACATATACACCTATATATAAGGGCGGTGTTCCGTAGGTGATAATAAGATAACGATTACAACGAGGTACCGTAATATAGCCACTTTGGCGATCGCGCGCAATACGGTAAAAGGAGGAATTCGCATGAGTTTCGTAACGAGTATAATGAACAGCGACCTCGCGTATACATTATACAGCAGCGTATGACGACGGCAGTGGCGGCGGCGGCGTTAAGTGATGTAGTTCTAAAACTGTTCTCACGTGACGAGCGGAGAGAGGAGGAGGAGGAGAAGAAGGAGGAGGAGCATCATGCTCATCGTGTATGCGCGTAGCGTGAGTGCCTTTATGGTTTTGTAATTGGTTGTGTATGTCAAAGGGAAAGGAAAGCAACCGTCGAGCATCTTAACACCGCGCGCGCGCGCACGGCTCGATGTGTGTTAGAAGTGACCGTCGGGTATTTACACGGGAGTAATTAAGTGTGATTTATAGTATCGACTGTGGTTGCACCTCGGGAGAAAAATACTATACGGTGCACGTCCGAACTGTGCATATACTATTTCGATAGCGGCAGAGTGCGTTACATGATTTTACTTTTTAAGTGCGTATATATATACTGTTGTATATAGTGTGAATTGATTATACAATAACGGCTGTTGTTATTGCGATAACATAAATTCGGATAACACGATCGTTGAGAATTCGTGCGATAAAAACTTGTGAGAAATAAAGATAAGAGGGAGGAAGAAACGAGAAGATTGCTAAGAATGAACTTCTCATTAATTACTTTATCAAGCGTGCAGCATCGTATACATTGCTGTGCTGTATATCGAATCACCTGAGTATTAAAGGGAAAAAAACGGGCAAGATAAAGCAAGTTGGAGAATTTCATCCTCGAGATTAATTGAAAAACTAGCTCCACCGTGATTCAAAATAAAGGTCATAAATTAAAGGTAATACTCGCCTCGACGGATTGATCACATTGGAAAAAAGGCAGGGTATACAGAAGTCTTAATAAGAAAATAAAAGAATGGTTTGAAAGCTTGATGTAAATAAAAAATTTTAATTAGCTATACTTTTACAATAGTATACTAGATAAATAAATTTATTTTTGCACTTGAACTTGATAGAGTTACAGAAACTATTTTTTCTACTTTAGACTGCTTGAAAATTATTTCATGGTGAAACATCTATAAAGATAATTCTTTATTCGTTATTCTGAGAAGAATTAAAAATACTATATAATAATATAATATAGGCATAAAATAAATTAAGGCAAGCTAACATTAATTCTTTTTATTTGAATTTTCATTCGCAACTGTAACGCCATACCAACTTACTTTTACAAGTATAAGAAAATCTTTAGAACTCACCGCTAGGTATAAGAGAGAAAAAAAACTAGCAATCCACTTAGCCATTCAAATCCGACAAATCACAATCCCGTCTCCCTTCAACAAAACCTCGCTCCCGAATTCACGCGCAATTAATTAAGCTCGCGCAAAAATTAATCAAGCTCTCTCTCTCTCTCTCCGCTGGCGGCCTAATGACCTCGATAACGAAAAAAAGGCCGTCCGGAGCAGCCGTACGGAGGAGGGATGAATATCAGCCGCGTGGCTCGAGCCGCCGCAACCACGCAGGGGTTGTGGCTGTGCGGTATATAGCGAACAAGGAGGGAACCAGAGAGAGAGAGAGAGAGTCATAAAAACGGGGTGGACTACGTATATATGTATATACACACGTATAGTGGTACACTGTACGATATCCACGAGGTTTTGCAATCAGTAAACGAACGGCCGCTCGGTATACACCCGCGTATACTCCGACGCTCGCGCTTGTTATTATCCTAAATTATTGTCTTGGATTTGGCAATCCGCTATTGGGACTTTAACTATATACCAACGTATACACAAGCTACACTTGCATGGTAGTATACGCGTGTGGAAAGAGTATAGGTCGACACGAAGAGAGAGAGAGAGAGAGAGAGACCGAAACGAAACGAATACGCCACGACGCACTATATATACCGGGAAATCTCCGAGTGTATATACGATTGCGGAGGTATTCTGGAATAGTGACTTAGGTCAGATAGAGAAGCGCCGAGAATTTGCGCTTACGTGTGTGTACGTGTGGTTCTATATATATGTATACATGCTTGTGTGTATACACACGTGGCTTGCGCAACCGTCGGCGGTTCTTTTGTATACAGTTTGACTCTGTGGGGGGAGGGCAATCAGTTGGCTGTAGGTCAGTATGTGTACGTGTATAGTATATGCGTGTGGCTATATATACACACACACACATACACCTGGCAAGAGCAGCCGAAATTTCCCGTGGCGGGACTGATGCGGTGGTGGCCGCGGAAGGGGATGTTATTCGGAATAATTGGATTGAAGTTTAACCCTTTAGCGGCGGAGAGAAGTTATTCCCATCTGCCACCACTGCTGCTGCTGCTGCTGCTACCTTTGCTACAGCTTTCGCACGCGCGCAGGCGCCCACCCCGAAGTTCCCGTTTGCCGTGAAGTCGAACTGGAAAGGGACTCCGTTTCACTCTCCATGCGTGTATATATAGTATACACGTATACATTAAAGTATTTAAGTGTGTGAGTCGAAAAAGAGGGGGAGGGGAGGAGTGTACTCAGAGAAAGGTATCATTTGACTAACTTTTTTTCAGTTATTTTGTAGTTTAATCTTTTCCACTCCACAGTTAACTACAAGATTGCTATCGTTCGAGATAAGTATATATTCGATTGCAGAATTGGTCTTTTGCATTTTACGAATCACCATTTAATTTGATCTTCCCCTCCCATACATATACGTAAACACTGTGACATTTTCGATAGTCGCCGCTGTACCATCCCGAAAATCAGTGCCATACGTCTCGCCAAATGCTCCGTGCAACGCTAATTAGTTCCCATTTTAATTATTTTTATCTCCCCATATCGCGCTCATTTACCGCCTCGGTCTTTCCACCCTAGCCATATATGTCTTTTAACTCGCTCGCTTCTCTCACTCCTCCTCGTTTGTCTCCTTTCTCCCCTTCTCCTTTCCCCATCTCTCTATCTCCCGCTGACCAGGTTCGGAGTCAGGCACGAGTGTAGGAGAGACGGGGGGAACGCAGCGCATCCTCGTATAATAGGTCGCCTGGGCTGAAAAAGACGGAAGAGAGAAGAGAGAGAGAGAGAGAGACAGAGGGAGAGAGCGGGGTATATTGTTCGTCGGTGCCAAGATATCGACGGATCGCGTTACGGCTTCGGATTATCCGTGCGCTGTCTCTCTCTCTCTCTCTCTCTCTTCCCTCGGGCTGATAAGGCCGCAGGAACCGCAACGAGAGACGACAGCCGCCAGAGCGAGGAAGATCGAGAGCGCGAGATTCGCCTCGTCCTCGTAATCTCTTCAATTTGGTGAGCACGGGAAAGGAGAGAGAGGGAGGGAGAGAGCAAGAGACGTAAAAAATTTTATACGCCAACCGCGAGATGCGGCTCCTGGTTCACTTCGCGTTAACTAGTTTGAGGAAGTAATAATGATGTCTTTGTGCGAAAAATATTTTTTTTAGAAAGTCGAAGAGAGAGAGGGAAAGAGGGAAAGAGAGAGAAAGCTGTCGAGTGACTTTGGAAACTTTCGGATATCGATTTTTCGGCGGAGTTGAGAGAATTTTCTTCTTTAAAGCTCCATCTCACATTTTCTATCAACATTTTTCCGGAATACTCTTGACATCAATTTTTATCGAACTTTGAAAGGATTTTTAAAGCGAAGATATATAAAAAAAAGTAACAAAGAACTGCTTTGTTCGGCATGAGTGACTTTAATCTAATGAGTGAAATTTTTTCGTTGCATTTTAATAATTTAAAAAGATTATTGTCATAAATTTGTTGATATTCGCACATGGCAGTGTCATAAAATCATACTAATATTATATTTTTCTACTAATCTTTTCAGTTAAGAAAAAAGATGGTTACTGTTATTTATACTAATGTGAAAAATATATAACTTTAAAAACAAAAAAAATTAAAAAGTAGACTTGTCACAAATTATAATAATATAATTTAATTCTTATTTCTTTCAAAAATATTTAAAAAAACACCAATAAAATTTTCGTATTTATTTGCCGTAAAACAATATTTATTCTAGTATTTATATATCTTAATTTAGTTTGTCAATGTAGCTGTTATCTCATGTTTATGAATGGATAGTACATCATGTTGATAAGCATTCAGTGCATCGTACAGTTATTATTAAAGTGTTGATATTCCTTAAATACAAGATAGGGATGCCAAAACAAGATTTTGGCACACTTTCCTTGACCATACTCCCCAATAGAGTTTGTACAGGAGAGAAGAAAAGGACGAAACTATATTTGGATAAAGTATTGTAGCTTTAAATAGATACGTATTTTGAGCATTAGACTTCAGAATAGATACAAAAGACTGATGTCCATTCAATTATAAAATAACGTTTGTTTTTATTGCCCTAGACTTTATCCAATATTTCATTTTAGCAAAGATGTAGGTCAAGTATTCACCTTAACCTTTAATATAGGTATGACACTTAAAATTAAAGAAATCATACTATTTCGAAGCATTAGAAATTCAATGAAATCACTAAGAAATTCATTATATTTTTTAGATGAGTCTATCCAAATATAGTAAGAAATCTGAAATCCAAGAAATTTTAAGAATCTTTTTCGGAATTGATTACTTTTACCATGTAAATGTAACTATCTATTTGAATACGATTCTATCTCCAGATGCATTTCTAATTTTTAAGAAACCGAACTAAAATTTTTTAAAAAGTTTTTGCTAAGATTGCATATTACTTTTGTGGTAAAAGGTTTAAAAACATTTTAATATAAGTATATACAGTATAAATATACGTTATATGCCTCAAAGCACAAAAGTGTCCATATTTCTGACGAGAACAACATATATAGTCAGATGTGCTCTAGGGATCGAAAACTTTGGTTCTTCGAACTTTTGGTAAATAAGTAACTTGTGGCAAAGGAGGATTCGGGTGACCAAAATACCACGTACGTTACAGATTTTAAAAGTATCTAACTCCCTCAAGTGATATCGTTTTCCTTTAAATCAGGATCAGATTCTTTAATCAAAACACACAGACACATTGATAAACACATGTACTTGAAATTATACAGATATATAAAACTTTAGCAAAGCGATATGTTTGAACGTATAAAAATAAATGAAATAAATTTACAAAATAAAAAGAACCACAGAGAGATACTTAAAAATGGATCTTCAGCGCGAGCCACTCACGTGGTTTTTGGCATTCAATGCTCTATATAGGATTCATCCTGATGCGCTCGTATATGCGCGCGCACCTTTACTGCGGTGACGCACGACGCCGGGGTCCATCCAGATTGCCGAGATTTACCGACGGCACCCTCCTCTCTCTTTCTCTCTCTCACTCTCTCCTTCAGTTCCTCTTTCCTCTTCTACAAAATTAACCTTGGGATGCTGAACACGTCGCTGCCGAGACAGAATCGTTAAATCTACAGCTAGCAAGAGCGCGGGTGCGCGAATTTATCGCGAAATCTCGCCGTACCCGGCTGCACTACTATGTATACCTCGCCCTCACTCCTTGCGCGCGCGAAGATTTTCGCCCGAGGCTGCTAACTATACGGAGGGAAAAAGCGGAAGTGACGACGCTGACAAAGGGCGGCGGCGAGCTCTTAGCAAGGAAAAATTAAAATCGCATCGGTATGCGGCTTACAGTGGCCACATCCTGTGAGAGCGATGAGTTCGCTGTGTCTGTAAGTGGCGCGAGAGAGGAAGGAGAGTCATGACGGTCGTGCAAAAAGCTCTCAGGGAGATTCTTTTCGAGTGCCTATAATGCCGGTAATCAGATGTTCGTCTCTCTATCTTTCTCTGTCTTTTTCTATTTCCCTTCCCCCTCTTGCTCACTCGCAGTTTATATGTTCACCTTTCACACACTCTTTTTTTTCCTTTTTCTTTGTCTATTATATGTCAACACTTGCTGATATCGTATTACTAAAATTATTTATTAATTGTATAACACCGCTCGTTTCTCCTTGAACTAGTCTTGTGAATTCATATAAGTAACAATCAACGAATTATTTACAATTAATCCACAGCGAAGAAATACGATTATTGCGGTACTGTAATCTTTTCATACCAGTTATGATCATATTATAAGTTTATTAAGAATACGCGGAAACAGGAACGAGCGAGGCGGGAATGATTAAAAGAGAAAAAGAAAATGCGCGTATACAGGCAAAAGGGACTGGATAAAGGCGAAAGAGATGTGCAAAATGATTTGACGAGGGCAATGAAAGATATTTCTATGGTTCTCGTACAAAGTTCCTGTCTACTTTGTACCTTTTTCCTCCTTAAATTAGTTATCGACTATAATCGCATTTGCAATGTCCAAGGCCGCACGTCTACGTGAGGTTGTGGAAAAACTAACGAAAACACTTGGAACTTTTTACATCCGAATTGATTATTCTGGATATCGGCTTCGAGATAGCGAAGTACATAACAATACAGAAACGATATCGAGTGTCTACTTGATAAATTCTTTTTGTATTTCAGCATGATTTTTCATTAAATCGTAATTGCAAGCATTAAAATTTATCGTTAAAAATTCTCCTGTATTATAGTTAATTCGAATCTGCTAATTTATTATAAGCCTTATAATTTTATTATCACGCGTAATGCAATAGATAAATATTATTTGCAAAAATGAAGCCTTTTGAAAGGCCTGAATTATAAATATAAGCGCAAAAATGCCTTCCATAAAATTATTGGTTCTGACTTGTGAATATAGCTTATTGAGGATTCACGATTTTCATAATTTCGAATACGCAAGTGTGCGTACCTTTGCAGGCCTGTTTAATGTATTAATATCCGGTATTTTAAACCCATCATTAAAATATTCATTCAATTTTTTTTCTGCCAACTACATTTTTCATACTGATAATTGCTGAAAGCGTATACAAAACTCGAATATACGCTTATCATTAATTTGCTGATTGTTATATCGTTGATTCTGAATAAAAAGGTCCTTTATCATGAGCATTGGATAAAAGTGCTGTTGTATGTGAAATCGATTGAAAATGTGCATTATCATGTGGGCGCTAAATTATTCTTTTGCTCAGATGTAAATCGGCATTAATATGAAATAGTTATTTTAAAGTTTAGAATTTTAATCCTTACTTTCATTCATTTCATAGTTTATCATAATAATTAGTTCTTAAAATACACATACAGATATATTTAAAAAGTTTGATTCAAAGTTAAATATACTCAAAACACATTTCGATTATGTGTTGAAGTTATACTATTATAAAACTTCCAATAAGAGGAAACAAAATATAATATTTCAAAGTCACAAATTACTTTATTTAATTGCTCAAAATTTTCTTGCCAATCAATATCACTTGCGTACTTATATCTCTAGATTGTAATAATAAATCAAAGTTCATTTTCTCTAACATTCTAAATTGAATATTTGATGATAAATATCTTACTATATGAATATCTGTTTAACTGTGTTGATGATTCTTATGGAATAGTTTTATATACCGAATATCTGATGGAGTATTTACAGTAAGATTTCTTACTAAATTTTTCGTATAAGCGACTTTTAGGTAATACGGTACAAGATAAATGTAAAAAGATAAAATAAAAATATCGATAAAAAGAATGCAAAGGATCTAAAAAGAGACTCCTGAAAGTCTTCGTTTAAACGTGTAGCTGAAGTTTGTTTTAGTGAAGCTTTTATGATTCGGACAAGAGATATATATTGACAAAGTTATGAACATCAAAAGAGACATCATTTTTATAGAAATAAACGCATATTCAATTCTTATTGAGCATATTTTAAGAAAAATCACTTAAGAGGATGGATTGCAGATGCTGAACATAAATTTTAGATGCAAAAATATTCCGAAAAACTTTCGAATTTTATTATAAAACGTAAATTTTAAATATTTTTAATGGATATTTCCAACTATAAAGAACTAACCAAATGAAACATGTTTTAGGACTGATATAATCTTTCCCCCTCATCCATATCTACTCTGCTATCATGACACACTCTCTCACCGCCAACCAATTAACTTTTCCACTCTTCCAAAATGCAAAAATTGTTCGCAATCTTCTAAGCAACCCTACTCACAGTATCCCAACCACACACACACACACTCTCTCTCTCTCTCTCTCTCTTTCTCTCCCACCCTCATCGCCCACCACGTATATTATAGTCCCGGTCTCGAAATCGTCTTATCACACCCGCACGAGCGTCCCCGCCCATAAACAAAAACACCCCCTCTAAAATCCCTCCACTCTCTCAGTCCCCTTCGTCCTTATCTTAATCAACTCTGGTCCTCCTTCTCTCCACGCGTGTGCGCGCGTGTCACAAAGTTTACGCGCAAAAAGATGCAGGTTTGCGGGGAAGAGCGAGCCCGAGAGAACGTGCCCACGCCTCGACTCGTCGACTTCGCGCCGCGTCCTGATATATATATATATATATATATAACCGCCAAACACGCGTCAGACTGACATGACGCGACGCTAATTAGCGAGGACGATGCGGCATGTGTCACCTGTAGAGAGAGAGAGAGAGAGAGAGAGAGAGAGAGAACGAAAGAGAGAGAAGCAAGCTATACGGGCCCGGGCCGAGGATACAGAGGTTGGCAAGGGGATGGATGGAGTTCACTGAGTATGTGAGTGTGTGTATGTGTGTGTGTGTGTCTATCTCCCCAGAGATGTAACCGGCGTTTAAGAGGGGCACAGGGAATATTGCGGTCGCCCGATGTGAGCGTGTAATGAGAGGGAAAATCAGCAGAAGCAAAGAGCTCGACTAGTTTGATGAAATTCGGCCACTGCAGGGTTTCTGTCATTTTAGTGAGATACTTTTTGATTTAAACATTTTAGAAGCTTGGAGATATCTGATTATTCGTAATATGTGATACACTAGCTGTGGTTTAGAAATAAGTTCTTTATTCTGATAGATTTTCATTTTTTTATATTAACGAGTCGAATAGTAAGCGATATAAATATCAAGGGTAAGTACATGTATGGTATTATTCATAGCCATGAATAAGGTAAAGACTTGTAAAATGATACAGTGTATTTTAAATGATTATAAAAATTAAACAGAACATTACTTTAAAAATCATTAATCTTTAGAAAAATGTGTTTTTGAATAAACAAAGTGAAATATCACAGATTAAGCTAATTCATTAGTGAATGGAAAACGTTATTGAGTAATCATAAAAAATGTATCCCCACGTACGTATTTTAGCTTTACACAAACATTCACAAGCCCTGTCTAAGCTGATAATAGGAATTCGAAATTCATGAAAATGGTAAGAATTCAAAATTCAGAATCATACCTTGTAAGTTTTTTATTATATTAATTTGATATTCACTTTTACATACCAGAGTTTCAACGAAAAAATTTATTTTTAGACATGATTTTTACCAAGTATTACGTACGATGCATAAAAATCTCGCCGATCCTTTTAACATAATCCTACATGTAAAGATGATCAAAGACTTCTTTGAAATCCTAAAAATTTAACGTTCTAAAAACTACTAAAATTACATTGATCCGAGCAGGCATTAAAATATTTAACGAAGAGCCTAAGTAAATTATTACACGTACGCTGTAATAAAAGACACACTTCATCTTCATCCCCACGATAAATAGACACATTATTTTTTATCCCTAACACTTTGTCCGAAATCCCTGATATACCCGATCGATATTATCGAAAGAGCAGTTTATCTTCAGAACTAAACGAAGACACATTCTCGTACTTTCCCCTTCCCTCCTCTCACCCTCTCACTCCCTCTCTATGTCCTGAGTACGGAAAGCCGAGTTAATCTAATCCGCGTCTGTCTTCACGTTCGGTGTGCGCTCAACTCGCCGTCGAGGTATATATATACCCGCCCACCAGTGCGCGCGTAACGCGAATCTCGCGCGCCATAAACATTATCAAGGTGAGATCTGATCTAATACCCGTCTTCCTCACTCCTCCCCCTCTCCCTCTCTCTCGTCGTTGCCGCAATCTCTCATCTTTCTCTCTCAACTCTCGACTCCTCTCTCTCTCTCTCTCTCTCTCACTCTTCGTGCGATGCAGCTAGCTACTCGCGATGCGATCCATCGAGAGCTAAGCCTCCCTCCCCCGTGTCTGTCATCTTCGCCCACTCCCGCATTCGTCTCCTCCTCCTCCTCTGTCTCTCTTCCTCTCACTCTCTGTCAGCATTAGCGCGCGAGTCTCTGCATTTCAGTATAGGATGAGATGCAGTAGCCTGCGCGCGACCGATACTCTCTCTCTCTCTCTCTCTCTCTCTCTCTCTCCTTCCCTCTCGTGTTTATCAAGACGTGTGCGGGAGGTGATGGCGGCGGCGGTGGCACAAGGCGATAGCAATCGGCTATTGTCGGCTAATATTCGCACGAGCCCTGCTGTGCTAGCCCATACATCTTGAGCGGACATCTCTCGTACTAATGTACATATAGATTGGCCAGGCCGTCGCTCCCTTTATTGGATATTGCGCGGTATCCGTCACATATCCGGAGCGGAGTGGTCCCCCCCCCTCTCACTCTCTCTCTCACTCTCGTGTATCAGCGGTTGCAGACGTTCTCCGGCGGCGCCCTAGGCGGGATTTATATATATAATATGTGGCTGCAGCCGTGTGTGTGTGTGCGTGTATATAAGGGCGGCGTGGGCGCTTTTTGCACTCGCTCGCAGGAGAGTGGAGGAGAGGAGAAAAAAAGGCGGACGATTTGCATAAGTTAATTAGAGCGGGAAGTAGGTATAGCAGGGCGACCGATGAATAATCCCTATTGAACTTGTAAGGGTTTTCTCCTTTTGTGAGCGCGCACACGCGCACAGGCCGCGACTAATATGAAAGTCTATATAGAGTGAACGAGCGCAGATTGCGGCTTGGGATATATATATACATACTTTTCTTTGCAGATGGTGGATCTTTATTTTTTTTCTTTTTTTATCTTGAATAAAGTCAGAACTGTTATAATAAAGTATTTTTAAATGCATGATACCTATCGTTCTTATATCATTATAGGCAATCAAATTAAGACTGCAATATTATTTTATAATTTTTATCAAATTACAATCCTGTATATAAACAAAAACATTTTACGAGTATAAAAAAATACTTAAATACAGCTATATTTTTTCCCTTATAATATTGAAAACTCTTATACGCGTATCATAATCTATGTATACATTCATCTAAAGTCCTGAAATCGTTTTATTATCCGTATAGAGTTAATCTGGATAGAGTCGCTATGTGCTCCCAGCCACTTACCGTGTGCGAAAAGTCACACCCCTCCCCCCTTTCTCCCGAACGTATATATATAGTTAAAGAAAAAAAAAGTCCGTATAGTCGCCGCGTGCGCGCCGCGCCACACCAGGCTCTAGAGCTCATATCGCTCCCGTACAAACGTACACCAACCGCCGCGGCCAGAGCATAATTCACAAATGTTACGATCCCACGCAGGGAAACTAATAATCTTGTCACATCAATAATGCCCTCTCTCTCTACCTCTCCCTTTTCCTTCCCCACCTCTCGGCAGTACGTTTCCGCAACTCGGTAATTCTCTCCCTCTCTCTTCTTTTTCTTCTTTTTCTTCTTCTTCTTCTTCTACTTTTTCCCCATCCCTTTACGCGCACGTATCAGCTGTATAAGTACACCTTGGTGAAATCCACAGTGGATAATTGAATCTATATACATAGAGAGCTCGATATTCCACAGGATATCTGACGACGACGAGGACAACGACGGGCGTGCAAAGTCGAAATAACAGAATGTTCCCGCGTGCGGACAGATCGCAAAAAATATATATATATATACATATATATATCTGGCGAGCGCTATGAGCCTCGGGGAGGAAAGGAGAAAAGAAGGCAAAGGAAGAGATCTCTGCTTGTCTGCCCTCTCTCTCGCGCGCGATGACGTTTTATTTTCCCTCCTCGTAAGACCAGGTCGTGGGAAGGAGGAAAGAGCGAGAAGAAGAAGAAGAAGAAGAAGCCGGGAGGAGCGTAATATCTCGCCGCGGAATATCCCCAGCGCACGTTCTCGCGCGCGAGCGCAGCCGTGGCGAGTGCATTTGTATGCAATGCGTCGGGAATAATATCAATGTCTGCGAAGTGGCACCCCCCCACCGCTCGTACGTATATACGTACGCTGGAAAAGCAAGAGAGAGCGAGAGGGGGTGAAGAGAAAGAAGAAGAGCGCGGTGCGAAACCCGAACAAAACGTGACCACCGCAATGCGTTGCGGAGACGGTGGTGGTGGTGGTGGTGGTGGCGAACTCTCGGGTCTTCCTCGCCTTTCTTCCTCTCTTTCTTTCTTTCCTTCTCGCACTCTTCTATATATCTCGTATTCCCTCACTCTCTGCGTCTTTCCTTCTTCATACTAGCTGCGTATACGCAAGGGAGGTAGAGAAAGAGAGAGGCAGAGGGCGAGAGAACGCGAAAGGGAGAGGTTTAACGCGAGACAGCTCGTATCTTATTCCGAGCGATACGAGCGACAAATTAAAGATTTATGATAGGCAAATATAACTTTTGTCTCCGCACGCGTTCGCTCTACTCTACGCGCGCTGTATATGCCGCACGTCGCTATGTGCTGCGGCGTACCAAAGGAGTATACGCGCTGTGCGACTTCTCTTCTTCCTCGTCCTCTTCTCGTACAGGCGGAGAGACAGAGAGAGAGGTAAAGGGATCGCGGGAATACGAGCATTGCATTTCAAACTTTAATGCTCCCTGGTGATACTTTGAATCCTCAGCGCTGTGCGGCGCGATCTGCTTCCATACTTGCACACACTCTTCTCTTTCTCTCTCTCTCTTTGTCTCTCTCGCGAGCTGTCGTAAAGCCGTTTTTTTGCGACGACGCCCTCACTCTCTCTCTCTCTCACTCTTTCTCTCTCGTGTTATGCGTCGCGATGTCTTTCTCCACGCTCCCGCGCGCCTCTTTAACCTTTAGGATCAGTTCGGAGCGCGTAAACAAGCGTCGCCGGGATTGCGAGGAAAGTTTTTCGGGCTCTAGCGTAGTGGTGTAGAGCGTAGCGGCGGACGGCGCCTCGAGATTGGGCGCGGGATTGCTTGAATTTTTGAAAAATCTCGACGTCTAAACGGCCAAAGTTGCGCGCCGGGCGCGCGCGCGCGATCCCTCGCGAGGCAAGCTTCAATGGCGTTCGCGGGGGAGAACGGCGAGGAACGCTGAGATAGAGGTGGCAGGATATTTATGCTTTTTACGATAGAAAGAGTATATAGAGGACGAGAGTTTGAAGAGCGATTTTTGATCGATGGATATAGTGGCGCGACACTTTGTTTCTTTAATTTACGCGTCGGTATAATGAAACTATTTTTTTTTTTAAATTCTGGCACTGCAGTTGTATTGACAATGTACACCTATATCATGTTCTTGCGTATATATATGTTTGTATTATTATGCTTTAAAAAGAATACGAAATTCTAAAACAAACATTCAGTCAACAATACACGGGAGCTATCATCGCCTGGGTAAGTCTGAATGGACGTCATCGCGAGAACCTCTCCGCAGGTTTTTCACGCGCACTCGTCGCTGCCGCGAACCGCAAAACCGCGCTCCAGTTACCGACTCGACCAGTAGCCGTAAACACCTCGCTGGCACTTCTCGTGAAATATACTGCTCGCATCATTATTCCCGTATAAAAAGGTAATAATGATAGCTGAGCACGCGTTGTGTATACTTATTACATACGTGCAGGGTAAATACCTATAGCAGAGGAAAATTCATTCGTTTCACCGAGATTATAACGTAGTAAGCTGGGATGCCGGCACAAGAAATTCGACTCGTCCCTTTCCCCTGATCCCTACCCCTCTTCTCTTCTCTCTATATAGTCCTGCTTTTGCGAAAACGTACTACTGTCTGTTGGCGCTCGCTCGTATAAATCACCTCTCGAGGCTTGTGCCGTATTTCCCCGACGCTGCGTGCCGCATATACGCGAAACGCTCTCCGCGCGTCGGTGTTCTCTAGCGGTCGGAAATTTCGAATCGACGCAAGCTCCCAGGTGTGTGGCTCGTGCGCGGAGAGAAGGGAGAAGGTGTGTTACCTCAATGTTGCGGTAATGGTTTTCGGGTGCATTGTCAAAGTCATTCAGATATTTCAAAAATACGTCGTATACTCGTATATATAGATGCAGAAAGTATATTATACTTTATATATATATATATACACAGAAATCAGTGTATGTGTTTTGTGATTTATGCAAATATCTTAATATTTTCCTTACGTTTTTTATTCCGGATATTCCCCGACGGAAAAAATATTGCATACAACCGTTAATAACTATACAGAATCAAGTATAAATTTCATTAGCAGTTATTTGTTATTATTTGCTGTTTATAAATGCTAGATTTGGGATGCTCAGAATAGTTAGTAATGGTTATTAAGAATTATTCCCTACTACGAACTGCTATTTGCTGTTATTTGCATTTATTTGCTTTTTTCATTTTTCAAATGTATCACAATGAAAGTGCTAATAACAATCATTTGCCGTTTATAAGAGAAAAGAAAAACTAATAAAAGTTATATGCAATTATTAATTAATTTAAAGTATTAATAATAGATATGAGCATAGCTGTTTATAATTAATTATTATTAATATTGTTGTATAATTTATAATTATTATACCTATAGTAATTAATAGTTAACTAGTTATAATCACTAATAATATGAAATTGTTACTCAAACTCAAAAATAATATTTGCAGTTATGTCTGAATTAATATTAAATATTTTTTCAAGAGTATTAATAAATATAAATACTTAGTAGTATCTATATTAATTATTAATTAATAAATAATGGAACCATCAGAAAAAGCAAATAAATGCAAATAACTATTAATAAGAACTTATAAGAGTTACTAATTGTTATAAGCGTCCCAAATCTCCCTGGTATTATTTGTTATAAGCATTTATTTGCTTTTATTAGCAATTTTACGCAAAAGTTATTTTCGCCTGGGTTATAACAAAATAGCAGTTCTACAAAGACAAATGCAATTACCTGGACGCAGAGCTGGAGATATAAAATAAAATAATGTAAAATTACATGCTCAAACTTACAAACTAAAACATATCAGTTTAAAAGTAAAAATAAGAATTCTTTCATTTTATCTAATATACGTTATTCAAAACCGTAGCTTTAAACATAACGTATACATAATGATAAGATAATGTAATAATGGTTGATCTAACTTCTTGTATACATGACGTTAAATATTGCATAATTACTGCTGTATATATAATAATTAGCATTATTAATACTGATTACTGGAGAATGTCTCTTATCCATCCCTTTAGTTTAATGCCGGATGATTATTATTTCAGATATTTAATCCTTTAATTTTATTTGGCATAGAGTTGTATAACTTTATAGACTCTAGTGAAGTGATATAATTTAGAGCATCCTTAGTTCCTTTATCTTCAATAAGGCCAAATTGCTTTTTCATTAGTAATTTATTTTCAATTACGAAGGATTATAATCTATAGTAAATAATTATTTCAAAATTTTTACTAAATTTGAAACTAAAGAAATAGCTAGTAAATAGAAACTTTTTACAACTAAATTTTTAAATTGGAATAATATCTGCTGATTTCAAGGCATTTGATCAAACTAAATTTCCAATGCACAGATTGAATAGATGGGCTAATGTATCAGTTATGTGATTAGAATTTGATTTTAGGACCATCAAATTAATTTTTTCTACACCTCCACTTTTAGACTCATATCATTTATAGTTTTCAAAATTTCATATTTGTCAGTTGGTTCAATAAAAATAGAATTTATACTTTAATATAAAACCTTAAATTTTTTTTAACAGGTGTTATTAAATAATAAAAATAGTCATTAAAATAATTAAGTCTTTCTAAAGACTCTGTAATAATTTTATTGTTAGAGTCTAATAGTTGATTTATATTAAAATTCAAATGTTTTCTATTTTTACCAAATTTAGAACTGACAAAGTTCCACAAATTTCTAGCATTATTACTGTTCTTTTCAAAAAGATTCTTTTGATACTTTATTTTTGTATCTTCAATTACTTTATTTAGTATTTTAACATAGTTATTGTATTATTGTACTCTGCTTTTATTTCTTTATAGTGGGGATTTGTTTCCGTCAACAGATATAAATTCTCCTTTCTTTCACGCGAAATTATAATTGCTTTTGTTATTCAGACTTTATACAAGAAATATAACATACAGGCCTGCATAAAAATATTTTCTCAAAATTTAACAAAAAGATATTTGTAACTGTAGCCCAAATAAAAAAATTTTGTTACAGCTTCAAAGTTTTCTTTTAAAAAAATAATATACACATTTAATCAGTACTATATATTCAATATATACAAATATTTTAGATAGAAAATCATGATTGTAGAAATATCAAATTAAAATGAGAACTGTGTCGATATGTAAGGATGCTAATGAACTAAAAATTCAATAAAATTGAAAAAAGTAAATAAAAAAAATGAACATGTCGATATGTGAGGAAGGTAATGAACTTCAATAAAATTCAAAAAATAAATAAAAAAATCCGAAGTATACTGAAATTTTTAGCTGACTTCTAATAATTTATTCAGAAACTAAAAAAAGTCTACAGCTAAAAATATAGAAAATCAATAGCGTAAAACTTTCAAAATACAAACAACGTTGACGCGGAATGCATAATGTATAACGTTCTTGTATATAGTTTTTCCCCTGGCGTCCTGTACACGATCTCTCTCTCTCTCTCTCTCTCTCTCTCTCATCCTCCCTCTATCTTTTTCTCGCGCCCAAGCGCGCGAAATTTCGCGGAATTGAATGTTCGCCGACGAGTGGGTAGGCGGCGGCGTAGAGGTATCAAGCGCGGAATTGTTTCGTTACTCCGGTCTCGTTGCGGCGCACGATAGCGCGCTCCGTAAACAGGGAATAAGACAAAGAGTGTATATAAGGGGTAACTCGCGCCGAGAAGAGAGAAAGAGAGAGAGAGAGAGAGAGAGAGGAAGTGAGTGAGTGAGACTTTAGGATCGGCGAGCCGAGAGATATATTAGACGGTGATACGCGCACCCGCGCGAGAAAGAAAGAGGGCGATGAGAGAATTCTAAGGTGATTTCGGCGCAGAAGTTTTTTCCCCGAGAAAGGGAAACGGGCGTTTCTTTTTTCTTTTTTTTTTTAAAGCACTGGAGCTAGGTAATTGATTAGGTTTGAAGTTTTATGAGGACGGCAATGAGATTGGATGGAAGATTTTTCAAGTTATAAAATGCTTTATTTTCCTCTAAATTGGTGAATAGTAGTCTTCTGTGAAACAGTATATGACCTGCACTGCAGCTAATTTGATAGATGTTACCATTTCAGCAATAAACTTCACCTTTCTTTAGTTAAAAAATAACGTAGTTTATAAAATATCATCTTATTTGATGAATTTAATTTATTTTGCCGAAGAACCATAGCTAATTTCCGTATACATTTCCATCAAAGATGCCTTTTTAGCTTTCTCAAAGGAGTTATATATATATATAATAGCAAAGAGGAAAATTCATGCGACGATTTTGCGAAACGACGAGAAATTAGTTATTTTTGCAATGTCATATGTTTTCCAAGCCGCCTTGATGTATTAATAATTGAAACGTTTTCTTGAAACTTTGAAGCATTGCCGTGCGAGAGAAAGAGAGCGAGCGAAAGAGAAGTGGAGTATGCTCGGAGCTCGGGCGCGGGCCCGGGCGGAGACTTCCCTCCGCGAGTTATAAGTAGAGCCATAAATTTTCGCGAATATAAAAGACAATACGTTTTACTCGGCCCGGTAAAGGAGCACTTTTGTATTAGTGTCCGCTCTAATAATACGCATTCTCTCTCTCTCTCTTTCTCTCTACCTCTCCGCTCGAATGATAAACTCACGATTTACATACACCCCAGCACGCGGCGATTCTTCACCCCAGCTGCGCTCAGCCGCAAGTTAATGAGTCGCGATATTTCGCGTAAACAGATCTTTCGAGAGATTTCGTTCGACTGACCGATTTACCGCTCTCACTCTCTCTCTCTTTCTCTCGTTCTCTTTATCTCTCTCTCTCTCTCTCTCTCTCTCCCGCACACTGGAACCCAAGCGTGAGAAATAAACCCGAGTTCGAGAAGGCGGTATGCGTATACATATCGGTAAATCTATCGCGAGGCGGTGTAGCGCACGTCCTCTATGGCTGCGCTTCCGAGTGCGCGTATCGACCAGTTCCGTCCCCTGGACGAATTAATCTGGTCTCTCTCTCTCTCGTGCGGCCTTCACTGCAGGGAAATACTTTTGACTGAGTTGAGAATATTTATTGCTATGAAAATATCTGATACATTATTGCACCTATAATTATATTAAAGTCATTTAATATATCGTATACTGTATAATTACACGTAATAATTCTTTTTTAAATTCGTGTTTTCTATAAAGCGTATAGAAAAAAAGCTGAAAGTATAATTACTATTTAGTCATATTATTATTAAAAGTAACGACCACCACTGTGAGATTCACGTACGCCTCCATGTAAATTTAACCTCATTTTTATATTAATTTCTATTACCTATATACACCTATACTTATGTCAATTTATTGGTATATATATCATACGAATATTTTTCATTGGAAAATTGATCGCAGTAGTAAAACAACAAGTTCGCAACGACCGCGCGCGCGCAAAAGGCATCAAGATCTAGCAACGCGCGATACATCTCCGCGGGAGCATGCATCAAAAAGTTGCGAAAACTTAATCTTCAACTCTCGAGTCCGCAGCGAGGAGAACCCCGGAGTCACGCTATACACATCAAGCGAAAAATTTTCTCCCATGATACATAGACAAAGCTACTTCTCTCGCCCTCTACTTTCTCCCACGTGGTACATATATATATCTCTACCCTCCGGAAAAGTAAGCGAGGCGAAGATAGGTAGGTAGGTAGCGAGAACCGCGACGACTAGCTTTGCGCGTGAATATTACGCATGCCTTCTTTCTTTCTCTCTCTCTCTACCCACCTCTGCAATAAAGAAATTCTCTCTCTCTCTCTCTTACGCGTACACACACACATACCTATTTACACTTGCGAAACGGTCGCTAAAAATACGCCGGTGCACATACAATGAAAGCGTTGAGTATGTATATATATATATATATACGTATACGTACGTACATACGTCTGCCGTAAATTCGGCGGGAGAGAGGCAAGAGAAGGTGCAGAGTACTAAGGAGGACTTTGGGGAATTTTACGAGCTTGAAGGCTGCTCGCCCAAGCCCAGTTGCCGCAGCTCGTTTCTTTCTTTCTGCCGCAGCCGCGCGTTGGAGAAAATCGCGTTAAGAGTGTGTGTATAAGAGTGGTGGAGTTGCCGCGGCGTTAGGCTGTCAGTTGGGGCGAGAAAAATTAGTGAGCGATTACGCGTGGCACTAGATCTATCGATGGTATATATATGGTTCATCGATACGGAAGCTTTTTTACCAAGGGGTAATTATGCGCGCATGAGACGATGGAAGATTGAAGGTTGAGATTAGGTGACATTTCCGGTGAGAATGCTACGTCGCGCGTGTAAGCGTCAGAGGACCTATGGGGCAGTAGCGTGTGTAAGTATATATATATAGGGAACCTGTTCGGTAATCTACGCTGCATCGGTTTAGGACTTAAGACAAAACGTAAATTAAATGAGTCCTGACGGGTATGTGTATCGGAAGGTGAGGCTTTAGATAAGCTGATATGTGGAGATATTTTTAAAGATCTTGATACGTTGTCCGCTCTGTGGCTATCGGATGGGGTAGTGTAGTATGCGATAGAGATATTTGAGTTCATATATTGCCGTTAAAGATTACGAAAACATTTGAAACGTTACGTTTAATGTACTTTAAACGTTTCAATTAGCTAATTGTGATGCACTTTAGAAATATCTATCATATATACATTTTTTACCAATAATAGGTATATTATGCAGTAATCTTTACAAGAAATTACATTCCTGCAGGTATAAAACACTTATTTCCAATACCAAAAAAAAATTTTTGAGAGACTCAGCTATTGATGTGGCACGCGTACTGGAAGGCAAGTATCACAACTCTATATACATTTTACATATGTAACTAAATAGGGATCATATTAATCTAAAATTAAATACTAGTAATTCCCAATTGGAGTACAACAATATATTCCCAACTTCATTAATGCGAATGCTGAAATTCAGATATTCCAACATTTTCTCTCGTGCAAATACCATATATTATTCCTGGCCAAAAACCTTAAATTTCATCCGCCATGCCAACGCTATATATACACACACACACGCGTGTGCGCACCCGCGAAACTTTCTCGCGGAAATATCTCGGTAACCGCAACGCGTAGCTTACTCTCTCTCTCTCTCTCCTCTCCTCTTCTCTCTCAGCCACGGCCGTGCGTTCAACTTCTCGTACAATTTTGATACGCCGTTACCACTCGCGGCCTACCGCCCAACAAAAGCTCCAGCTCATCCAGTTTCTATATAGCTATATACAACAGCACTCGGCCCTTCCTCAACAGTGTAATAATATCAGTGAAGAAAAAATCTCCCCTCCCTCAAAAAGAAAACTCAAACAGCATCTAGTATATAGAGAACACTATTGATAGAACATATATAGGTAGTGATTTTGTGTCGTACCGTTTCAGCCGTTGCTGATCGAGCTCCGTGCGTTTAGTGAGGCTGTCAGTCGCAGCGCAACTCACGCGCGCGCGCTTGCAAAAACACGATTCAATTACGCTAATGCCGAGCACTTGCGCGCTATACATATACATCCATATCCGATTCCCACCCCCGTTTCCATTTATTAGGCCTCTATATACGAGTGGTTGTATATGCGTGCATTTATATATGTATATATACTTATGTATACGTATATACACGTTGTAAGCGTGACGACGGTGTATGCGCAAAAAGGGAGGGACGAGGGTGTATATAGGGAAAGGATGCTGCGCTGTTTTCACGCGCCACGCATCCGCGTGCAACCGCAAACGACCTCTCGAGAATTCGTCGCTCGTATATATATCGCGAGCTCGCACGCGTAAGTTATATGGGCGACGACGGAACGTTGTGCAATGTGTGTGTGTGTGTGTGTACTTGTATGTAGTATGTGTATGTATGTGTGCGTGTATATAGCGGAGGTTTTGTTTATGGCCGTAGGCGAGGCGACCGCAGGCATCGTTTTTCGGAATGTTCATTAACGCGGCACCTTTTTTTCTCTTTCTCTCTCAAGCGGTGTGGTTTCAAATATCGATGTTGCATCGTAAAGTTATTGGGAACGTTTCGATCTAAATTATTTATTTTATCATGCATTCATTTGAATTTCTTCGTGAGTCTTTTTTTGTATTTTAATAAATGCTTTATGTGTGAGCATTAATTTCACAACTCTATAATAATATGCCGTGATTCCAGTCGAGAAATTGTATAACTCAGCCAGAAAAATTCCATAACATTAACATTAACATTAACGAAAAATCCAAATTTGAAAAAAAAGTTTTATTGTGTGTAGATGACTGTATGATGTATGTGTGCTTTGACTAATTATAACTCTTATTTCAATGAACATAACTTGCAAAATTTTAACCGATTATGTGTTCTTGAATAAAAGGAATGTTTTGGAATTTTGTTTTTTTTAAATTTGGTGTCTCAAAGTAGAAACTTTGAAATAGTAATAAATTTAATTATCCATTTACTATGTAAACAATGAAATAAATGTATATACTTATAATACATGTGAAATTTTATATTTTCTTATTTTTTCACATAATCATTTATTGCATTTTACGCACTACAGATGCTCTTAAAGCTGCGGATTTTTTATTACGCACAGTAGACATATCCATTTTTCCATTCAGGTAAAGTATTGATTGATACTCTCACAATTTATCTCACCTGTGGGAATATTTACACTTCAACAAATAATAAAATAATTGAAAGGTCTCTTCTGTTATAAATCCCAACACAAAGTCGTGAGTGCTGCACACATGTAATGAAACAATACCGCGACGCATCTCAAAACAATGCAACGTTAACCCGTATGTATTATAGTTTGCAGTGTAAAAACATCTGTTACAGCTTTTTTCCAATTTTATTACATTACTATGCATACTTCACAAAAAGTACAGTGACTATGATATTTCGTTTTACAACAATCTTTCTAATGTTTAAAACATAAGAAGAAATCGTAAACATGCACTTTAACAGTGTATTACAATAACATATCGGTACATACATATTTACCTTTAAACAGGGGGTAACAAAAAACATGAATATTTAAAGATTTGAAAAACATACGATTTATAGATATTCATGCTTTTAAATTTTGATTTAGGAAGTTTATCAGATGAATTGATTACATTTTAAAGTTTACTTATTGATTCATAACTGTTTCATTGTTTCCAAGGTCTACTTAGAGCAGTTAATTTTGACGCTTCGAAACTTCAAATATTCAAATTCCAAAGCTTCGAAGGAAAATAATAGCCCTAGTATGTACAGAAACACGTTTTTACTTCCACTTGCCGCATATAATGTGTATTTTAACTCAACATTTAAAATCAATCTTACATTTTTCCACTATTTTCATGGTTTATCTAGAAAGTCTTTTCTATTCGATCAAATCGTTCGACTCTGCAGGGTATTGCAATTTTTTACAAGCAACTTTTGGCTTGAGTTAAACTTAACTTCAGCTTTTGGTTTGGATGTATACGACTTTATTTTCAAAGGACTTTTGTTTGCGTTCGTTTCTAATAATATTTCATATTTTTTCAACGTGGCAATTTTACGTATGAAAGTTCTCTACGGAAAAGTTCACTCGTATGTAGAGAAGGTTGAGAATCAGCATCGAAACATCGAACAAATATGGAAATATAATGTGGTTATGCCGGAAGGACATTCGATTTGATCACATTAAAGAAAATAGCCAAAAATTTATAATCGGTATATAATCTACAGAAGCCAAAGTTCAAAGTGAGATCGATCTTCACTCAAGTCTAATAAAAAATTGTTACCCGTTGCTCCTCTACTCCTAATAGCAAAATTCCAAAATTTTTTAGTAAAAAATTTGCATATTCATTTTCTAGATTCTTACGAATTTGTATAATTTAAAATTTAAATTATACTTTTTTGTTTGCAACATACTTAAAAACATCTTACCACTTCTTTCCGCAGTTAATTTATACCTCACCACTATACTAACATTTTAAAATAATGGAACCCAAAGTAAAATCCCTACTTACAGAATCTTCTCTTACAATATCAGCTGGCGACCGAGTCACATCTCGTACACACACCCAAAGAGACGAAGGGAGAGAGAAAGAGAGAACGCACGTAAGTCGGACGTGTACGTCGCGCATTTATTACGCGCGCGCGTGCTGCTTCTCTCTCGCCTGTTTACCGCACCGCCCAAGCGTATACATTTTCATTCGCGTTCTCGCTCCCACTCTGGGAGGAGTCGTAAGTGCGCCGCGAAAAATCTCTCTTTACCACTTCTCTCTGTGCGCATTCTCTCGTTCTTTCTCTCTTTCTCTTTTCCCACTGTCTGCAACGCCTTTCTTCGTTCTCTCTGCCTGACGTTACGCGCGAGCGTCTTTTTCCTTCGCATTTTTCCCCGTTCCGCCGTTCCGCGCTTCCATGCCCGTGTGCGCACTTTGTTGTAAATACATTTGTTTTTATCACTCTGTCTGCATGAGTGCGGGACTTTCTAATTGTTCCGAAACACGTGACGAAAATTTAAAGTGAATCTTTTGCCCTTGGAGCTTTATAAATGGACTATCGGGTTCCTTTGACAGGGTAATTTCTTTAAAATCCTTTAATCCAATGTTCAACTGTCTTATTTTACTTCTTTTACTGATTAATCACATGAAGCTACTGTGCCACTTAGTACGCCAACATATCTGTGCTTATATACGTCTTTCAAAGGAAAAACGGAATATACAGCATTCATAAGTTGCTAACAATCATTTCCCAGAAGAGATTCCAGTCTTCGGAAAATGGATTTTGTTAAAACTTGGGGAGATATTTTCTCGCAACCAACAATGAATGTGAATACCTTGGATTTATTATCATTTCTTCATATATTCACATTTTTGCTTTTTCTCCCTCAAAAACATGAATACAAATTAAATAAAAAACAACAAAATCATAGAATTTAAATGCATAATTTAATTGTAATTTTTACGATTTATAATTTTGATTTAAATCAAGTTTTTGATATACTGAAAAAAGCAAATTAATAATCTTTTTTTGACTTTTGTTTGTTTTTTTTCAGAAACTTAACTAGTACAAACGACTGCAAACCTACAACAATATGAAATTACTGCAATTTTCATTAGAAAAATGCTCATTTAAAAAATAGGTCATTTTTTTGAAAAAAGGAACTTATGAGATTAAACTAAGAGTAAACTGAAATTCATTTTACGTACTAGAAAACACCTTCTAAAGTCTCGACAAAATCCGTTTCTTGAAAACTAGAATAACTCAAGGTTATAGCAATAAAAAACTTTAACGAAATAAAAGTATTGCGTCCCCTTAAAATTCGTTGTTATGGCAGTATGATGTTTTATACATGTTTAATATCATGTGTAGCAACAGAAGTATAAAATATAAATAAAGTTAAAATATAAAAGTATAAAATATAAAAGATGTTTGATATTTAATTCAAATCGATCCAGCATATAATGACATCATATATACACAAACTCACATACAATCTGTAAAATGTAACATATATCTGGTACAAATTAGTTTTCTTTTCACAGCCCTCATTCTCTTTCTTTCCCAACACGTATACTCACCCGCACGCTCGATTTGCCTTCTTGCAACCATGTGCGCGATTCTCCGCATTCTCCCTCTCACATACATGCAGTCGCGACCGAAAGAACGCATAGGGAGTGGCGCAGAGTAAACGAGAAGGCGAATTTAAGCAGGAGCTAGAATTACGCCCGCGTGCACACGATCTCTCCCGTTAACGCTCCGCGAGCCTCGTAAACCACCGAAGGCTTAATTAAGCTTTATCGGCCGAGATCTGCGAGCGTGCGGCTATCGCGGGGGCGCTTGTAATATTAACTGTGTGAAGCAAAGTCATTGGAGCGATGAAGAGAGTGAGAGAGAGAGAGAGAGAGTGGGACGAGGTTGGGAACGATGCGAAAGAGGGGAGAGATAGAGAATGCAGAAGAGGGTTTTGTAGAAGGGTGAGCTGAGTGATTTGTCGATAGGTTTTTCACGTTAAGTTGGGAGAGTCGAGGGTTTGTACGAGGTGTATATGGTGTCACAGAGGGGGAAAAACACTTCATAGTGTATTGTTCTAATATATAATGTTCGTATAATGAATTTTAATCTGCGTGTATGATTAAACGTCAAAGAAAACTCTATATATACGCGTGAAATTTCGATATATATATAGTTAAATATTTGGCAATAATGAAATAGTATATATAAATATTTCATTGGATATATATAAAGAATATGAGCCCAGTTTCTTCTTAATCCTCGACACGTATACTGATTGAAGTAGATATTCATATAAACGCATGCCAATCAATTTAATCGTGTTATATATATACACACAACATAATAGAAAGATTGACACGTGCACCTGCTTCCTTCCCTCTGACGACTGTCATGAATATATGTATTTCAATAATCCATTGCTACCGGACGTTCCTTTGACGAATGACATTTAATATGATGATAAATACCGTAACTAACCATATAGTGATCAAAAAATATATTTTACGAAAGCATTATCGTTGCTTTATATACATGCTTAACATCATTAACTCACCATTAGCATAATATTAATCACAGCGTGAATATATATCATGTTCTGCTTTTATCTCGCAAACATTGCGACTTCGTGGCGACTTTCTATATATACAAAGTAAAAGTGCCACACGGTTAAACTGAAGCGCTCACTTCTCTCGGCAACATTGCCCAGTTTCGTATCACTCCCAGAAGAGAGAAAGAGAGAGAAAGAGAGAGAAAGAGGGGGGAGAAAAAGTCAGAAAAGTCGGCGCTCCCCGTGGGATATTAGAATTTTGCGCCTAGACGCACGCGCGAGATAGCGCGAAATATAGCGCAGCTCGATCGGAAAGTCTTTAAAAAGCAATCGACATCCGTCTCGAGGGCGAGAGCGTTCATATATACATATATATGTATGTGTGTGTAACATCCCCTCGGGAGGCGCGGCGCGTATGCGTCTCGCGCGAGAATCGTCTGTCAGATGATATACTACTCACGCGCGGTGTACTTAAAGAATCGCTCGTAATTCACGTAATAGCTAGGAAGAGCTAAAGAGAGAGAGAGAGAGAGAGAGAGAAAAGGAGAGATCGAGATAGATAGAAATAGAGGGAGAGAGGGAGAGGGGAGGAGAGGCTACTACTACGCGCTGCCGGAAGCGCCGGCAAGAGAGTCGATCTTTTTCCATAGTTCGAGAGCGCTCGACTTATTTATGCGTTTCGCAGAAGAGCGAGAGGAGAGGTTTATATCGGGGAGCCCCGGGGAGGGAGGGAGATTAATGCCACCGTTACGGATCGTGAATGTGATTATTGTCGGTGGTAGCAACAAGGTTGCCCGCGCGCACTCCATGATTACAGAGAAGTGATTAAACTACTTGAATGATGTCTTCTCTGATGTGTTTTTCAAGCTCTATAATACAGAATAGAGTTTGCATATTATGTTTTCTTTTATTGTATAACGACGTTCAATAATTTATGAAACAATAATTAATATTTTATAATATTATTGTGTAATTCTATATTTATTGATAATGTAATGGAAATATTAACAATTCTTTTTTATTCCAGTTGAAATATTTGTAATACTACTTGTAGTGAATAAAAATGGTAAAATATAAAAATACGCAGTATCTCAATTGAAGGCAGTAAATACTTAGCGAAGAATAATAAATATAGAGCTCGCATTGCATTTTATTAATATTTGGAGAACGTTATGAACAATAAATTTATGATTTACTGAAGAGGACGATGATAATGGAGTTGCAAACTTTGGATATACGAACCATAAATTCTTTTAATTTTCGTCTACCAACGTGAACTCTGAATGATCCATTAATGCATATTACCGTAAAATTCCGTAATGAAAGTTAAAACCAAAATAATATAACGATGAAATTTTATAAGAGTAACTTGTTCAATCAAGAATGAACATACATTTTCAAACATACAATATGATATAACATATTTATAGTAATTAAACTGTTATAAATTATTTATTTATGTTTTTTTCCATTAATTTTAATTGAAAAAAAACTGATAAAAGGCAGACAATTGAAAAATATATTTTCACCCACTCTATTGTAAATTATTTTATAAAAATTACTAATCACCTCGACATTTTTTTTTCTTATCTAATTCATTTGCTTAAACTTCAAGCGCCGCAGAGCCGCGCAGACGCTGTCTGTCTCTCTGCATATAGGGCAAACAGTGAACATAGCAGCAGCCGCCGTCGCACCACGTATATTTTCCAAAGAAATAAGGAATCCCGCGGCGTCTCGCTCTCTCGTGCGACTCCATATATATGTATACGTACACGTGTACAACGTCGCCGCGCTTATACGCGGTCGCGCCGCTGAATTTACACTTTCCGTTTGGCGAGTTAGCGCTCTGCCGTGCTTCCGTTTTACACCGTCACGTTATCGGATTAACGCCGAGATACAGAAGCAAGCGAAAGAATAAAGAGAGAGAGAGAGAAAGAGAGGTATAGGACGTGTAGTTATATGTGTGCATGTGTGTACGTAGTGCACAACAAGAGAGCACTGCACTGAACATAGCTATATACTGTAGCAGACAATACATGACACCGACGACGCCGTCTTTATTGATCTTGACTCGTTTACAAGTGCGAAAAGAGTATTAACTGCAATGCCGCGGGGGGGGGGGGGGGATTTTACGGTGCTCTGCGCGTCGTGAGAACTGAAATTGAGAGTGTGAGGTTAATGTTTCATCGAACAAAGGTAGTATATGGAACTTTCGAAAATAGGTTTCTTTTTCTTTTTTTTTTACAAAATCAAGGAGATACGGGGACGATACAATTGATGATAACGAACTTTTGAAATAAAGGATTAGTATGCAGGTGTTAGAGGGCTGCACGTTTCTCTTCCGGACGATAGAAACAATTACTGAAAGCTTTCAGTTTTTCAATGATTACTGAAGCTGAACAGGAAATAACGTAAATAAATATAATAAAAGAAACTCGTGCGTGGGTGCATTAGGGAGAGATAATTATTATATCTCGTGTTCTACCAATATTATTGCTGAATAATGCCGATGCTTTGAAAACGCTGGTAATTTTGTTTGAATATAATAAATTATCTCTAGGAACGAAATTGTTAATTTAGCCATGTAATGCTTCGGTTAGAAATACTTCAGTTTTTTTACCGAATAAAAAAAAATAAACTCCAATATTTATTAGGGGCATATAGTTTACTTAAAATATATATCCATAAACACAAGTCTCCGCTTCATGGTACTTTAGAACCCTTTAAGTTGGAAAATACACGCCTTTGAAATTTTTTGCTCGTACGTAACTTGCAGGCTCACTAAGTAAATGGATTTTGATCTCAGAGAGCTGAAAATATTCATTTTAGAACCCATTTTATATTAAAGTTACAACAAATTTACTTGCTTCCCTTGGAAAGTTTCTTAAATAAAATTTTAAAAAGTATCGAATATTTTATAATTATCGGAATATTCAACAGTATTCCAAGGCTATACACGAAATGATTATCGATGAATACAAACAAATTGATATACGATAAACTAAGGGCAATAATAAATTGATAAAAGTATGTATAAAATTTACGACTTGGTACCATAGTAAGTACAGAGCTATATAATCTAAACTCGCCAACATTCTTATACTTGATGTACATCTACAAAAATTGTCCATTCATACAATTCAAATATCGCAAGTTCCCCATAGGTTGTTCAAGAGAAACAAATTAATTAACTTTGGCTTACCTGCTCTCTGAACGCAGGAATAAGGCCATAAATGCGAATGAGGAAGAGTTGAAGGAAAATAGGAAAGATAAAGGAGAAACAGAGGTCGGTACGCGCGCTCGCGCAAGCTTTCGCTATATATACGTCGCATATAGTATGCATAGCAGGGAGAACCGAGTACTACTACTACGTTCGAGCGAGAGAAAGAGAGAGAGAGAGAGCAGCGTTCGCGCGCGCGCCACCGCCACTTTCAGCTGCAGGATAAAGCAAATATGTATCTGCATACGCCGCCAGCACTTTAGCATTGTACAGCGAAAGTTACTCCCGAGTGTATGAGTGACGGTGACGAGACGTTTGTTCCTTTAGTTCAATAACAGAAGCTCATGTGAGCGCCGCGCGTGTACACTCGCGGACTTTTTCAATTTTCCGCTGGATCCCGGAAAATTGAATTAATCATACGCAAGGTGTGGCAGTCTACGCGTTCATTTTTTTTTTCGTTGTGCTCTTTGATCGGCAGTTTCGCTATATGCCGTATATATATACGACACGACGATTCTTTCGTCAAAGTTGCCGCGGGTAACAAAGTTGAATTAATCAACGATATATCGATCACGCGGAAAATTCACTTTTATTAGACGCATATATATGTGTGTATGTGTGTTTCCTTGAAAACGAGAGGTTATTTAAAATTGTACAATGATGACATATACAGAAAATCCGTATTAAATCCGATATCAAAGCCGTTCACTTGAATTTTCCCAGAACTCTGCTCCAACTTCTGTGTGTGAAATTTAATAAACGGCATGGCAATATTTTTACGCATTATTATAAATATGATTTTCTGTTGTTAAGAGAGATAATTAAAAAGCATAATATTTAATCTTCATTGAAATTAAAAATTAACATAATTTGAAATATCTTCTTGTTTCGTAAGTCTTTTTTCAACAACAAAAACTTATTGACACAGAGTCTCTTCCAAATTTGGAATTGGGGGATTCCAAAACCACGCTCTATAAATTCTATAATTACTTCAACACAATTAAAAAAAAAATGTTCTTCCAAATCTTTCTTGTCCTTGTAAAAGTACTTAAGTACAAGATAAATTCTCACCGCCGCGGTATACACAGCAAACTAACAATGAACAGAGGAAAAAACTTTTAAATATACGCTCTCATCATCGACAATGAGCGCACTTTACGACGCGAGCATCTGTTCTCAAGTGCGCGGCTCCTTTTTTGTGCTCTCTCTCTCATCTCCGCACCACCACTCATATATACGCGCGCCGAGCAATTCTCATGCGAGCAAATCGAACAGACTCTTCTTTTTCTCGGTACGCGATGATATCACCAGCACGTTAGACATAGCCAAGCTCACGAAACGTTCTTTCGATAAGAGCGAACGAAATATACTCCTCTAACCTGCCCACACCACTTCAGCTTCGTGGAAGAAAAAATTATTTATAATCGACACAACTAAAGTACGTCCTCGACTTTGGTGGGCCACTCTTCTCTTCCCCTTACCGAGTAGTACAAAGTCAGTCCCAGGGCTATACTGATTGTAGTACACGTGTATATTACATATAGAACCACGTATATACACAGCATATATTGCCTCACGTATAGTATAAGAGAGCTGGCCTGCACGTGCGAGGTAACGACACTCGAGGGCTGGCTCCTCTGCTCTAACACGCCATCCCACATAATTATCAGTCTCTTCTCTGCGCAGCTCCTATTTTTCTCCTTCTCGCAACTCCTTAACGCGAGGAGGAAAAGTAGTCGAGGGAGAGAAAGTGACTCTTACTTCTATACGCACACACGCACAAAGCGAGAAAGAGAGAGAGTCGTAGTCCCTCGAAATCTAATTTCTGCTAAGGACGTTCGAGTGCCCGTAATCTGCCGGAGCGAGCGGCAGCAACGAACCCTCTTCATTCGGAGGCCCGTGTTCTCCTATCTCTCTCTCTCTCTCACTCTCTCTCCCTCTTTCTCTCTATCTGTGCACGAGAACGAGAGGAACGGACGGTTCTCTCTCCTAACGCGCGTGCACACTTCTTTATCTCTAATGCCCTCTGACTGTGTTTAGTGAATAATGCAGAGCTGATGCTACATAGTTTATGAGGGGGTGAGTGCGGAATCGAAGTCGCGATTTTTTTTCTTTGGAAAGACGTGCAATTTTTTTTTCTTCTTTTTTTTACCCCTTATACGCATCATGAAGAAGTGCGACTGAATTGACTATGATCGCGGTTCAGCTGACGGATACGATCTCAATGTTGCGTGATTGACATACATCCGATAAAGTGTGTTTGATGCAGATTGAATTGTGAGAACAACTCAGTGTATATAGAACTGTGGTGGAATAAGAGAATTGATTTTAAACGTGAACTATTGTAATTCGACATGCATTATATATCGACTTTATCCAGTCAGATATTTGAACCAATTTCAAATGTAATAGTACTGTGAGATTATTAATGAACGTTTCAGATAATATGTAGTAGACCTTTACGGATAAAATTTAAAATGAGCAAAGTGAAAAGATTTACTTTAAATCCGGTATAAAGTTTATTTTTTTTTTTTAGAGAAAGTGAAAACTTCGTAAAACAACTTGTGGTGTAAGTGTTAAAGTTCAAAATTTATGTAGCAGCGATGAAGTAATTAATCAAGTAGAGTGGACTTTCCTGAGAGGTGCTCTTACAAAACACAAGTTACAAAGTTTACATACAGAACTACTTAATTAGATTGCAAAAATTCGTAGCACTGCGCAATTAAAAATAATACGAGGTAAATTTTTATAGGAAAAATTACTATATTTGATAGTGAGCAGGTGTAAGACCCACATTATCGTAAAGGTATAACACTAAATTAATTCATAGTAGAAATTGTTATTGTTTTGCTGTAATAATGAATTTTGCGCTTGGCCCAACGTGTTTTAAACATTAACCTCGCATAAATGTATAAATAAATAAAGTAAAATAGGCTGAATTTTTTGTTAACTAAAGCGATTGGTTAGAGCACGAATAAAAGTCCATTCTATACATTTACAATCAAATGTATTCATTTTAGCAAAAAAAATGTTTTCCGATAACGTTTATGCTATTATAATCGATCAGACCGCGTTATTAATTCTTCGAAAGGTCCTTGTTAAAAATATTCCACAGAACAAAATATTTTTCACAAACACGATCCAAATATGTAAATAAAAAAGAAAAAATATTTATAACAGCTGCTGTTATTAATTACAGCAATCAGTGCCACTCACACCGCACATCAGGGATGAAATAAAATGCTATACCGAATCCACCGCGCATAAATCATGATCCTAAATTTTTATCCATGTTTATCGACGCTGTGTGCGCAAACGCAAAAGCGATTTTCCCATAGCACACGTAACTACTTTTTCACATAATATTTACACGCGTATCTACGCACACACATACACAGCTTGCACTGTGAAGCTCACAACGAAAGCCACGTGTGTGACAGTTATTTTCACCGATCGCGTGCTCGCAAACTTCCTCAGTGACTCTATCAAAATATTTATTCGCTCGCTTTAACACCTGCTTCCATATATATCTATATATATATATACACGCATGTACAGAGCAATGCACGCAGCCAACACATTTGCACTTGTGCTCTAGCGCGTACGCTCACTCTCGACACCCCGCGTGCGCGCATGCAGAGGCGCTTTGGGAAATCCACACGCCTCGGAGACGCTCGTCTCTCTCTCTCCCTCTCACTCCTCGCGTTTCGTGCAGTATAGCTTGCTTTACACGTATATACACATATACACCTATAGCTATATATATACATACACTTGCTCGCGGTTCTGCGTTCTATCTTTATGGGCGACATAAAACATTTATCGCCCGGCAAGCGGTTCCGTTTCGTCGCTCAATTACCCACCGAGCAATTATGCCAATGCTCATTGTCAAGTGTGATAGGATATACAGTTGTTTTGGGTAAGTTTTGAGTTTAAGTTTGTAAAGGACGTGCGGGGGGAAAGTTTGTGGCAATTGACGTGGTTATAGAGGGTTGTGAAAAAAGTGGTCCTATAGACTGGAGTAGAGTGTTATCTAGAATTTCGGATTGAGAAAAAGAAAGGAAACCATATGGAAGAACTGGATAATGGATTTTACTTGTTGAATTAGTGCTAAAGTTTTCGACGCGTCCTTGTGAAACGCGAAGTTATTATCATACAGATTGAATTTAGAAAAATTATGCTACGTATTAATAATGAACTTAGCTAAATTTTATTACACCTTGTCTAATACGTGAATATTCTCTTTGGAATTTGTACAAATTACGTTTAATTTCACTTGAAGGATTTAGTTGTTTACTATTACTGTTTGATTCATCGCAGAGACAGCTTATGCAGATTATGTTTGTCTACTTCAACAAATAAGTGATAGATAATTAACTATTGATTCGTACACTTTTGGGACTACTTTAGCTTGTGCAAAATTATACGAATATATATAGTGAATTTTCAACGATATACCTCGATTAAACGAAAATTAGCAGATATTTCGAGAATAATTAAAACACTAACTAATGAATTTGTGGGAAAATAGATTGGTATTAAACGTAATTTCAATACAACTTAGTTCAGTATTTAAACTTGATGGGTTGGATAATGTAATAATACTGTATAACTAATAATATTTTAATTCGTATATATCATGGTTTATTGGTAAATCAATTGGTAAATAATTTAATTATTTTTCAAAAAATAATAAAAGAAAACAAATTTTAGCGTAAAATATATCGCGTGAAAAATTGCCACGATTCTAGCTGAGTATGCAGACTACATATTATTTCACTAAGTCGTAATGTTTCTTGTCTGACACTTCTTGAACGTCGACCTATAAGTTTTTCAGTGACAGAATACGTCAAAATGATTTTAGAAGAAAAACTATTTATTTATTTGTCAGAAATTATAATTAAAATGAACACGAAAAAATAGTTTAAGAAAAATCACAATGTGTAAAACTTGAATTCACTGTTTTATTGTGTAAGTAATCGTGCTAATGCAGAGCTCATATACTGTTTCAAGAAATAATATTGTTGTGGAGAAACTCGCTTATACACTTTCCAAATGTTTATATATTGTCAGAAACAAATAAAATTTCATAATACCAACCGAATTGCAAACCTTTACATTTCACCCTCCCTTCTCAGACTTTTTTTTCGTCACGTTCCTTCGTCACGCAAAAACTCACGACACCAGTTGCAAAAGTCGACGTTCTTACAATATTTGAACCTCACTTCGTACACATTTCCCTTTTTATACGCTTACCTCCGTCTTAGACAAAACAACGTTACCGCTCTACGTGCACGCGCAAAAGCTGTTTCCATGAGAACCTCTCCTTCAACGTTAAAGAAACAACCTGCCGTAACCAAGCGCAAGAAGCTTTAGCACAATATCGAATGCACAACAACAAAGGCAAAGACGCTTATACGTGTATAGACGCCAATCGTGAACAGTGATGCCATTATACACGACTGGGTGTCTGCGTCTGATGCTCTTGCGTGCTTATAAACGCGGCGAGCAGTCCCGAAAAGGGCCTGGTGTAATCGCCTCTATACAACGTCTCGGTCTTTTCACTGCACGGGTATTAGTTCAGAGTCAAGAGCAGATACGAGAAAGAGTGAAAGTGAGAGAGAGAGAGAGAGAGAGAGAGAGAAAGTGTTTAATTGGGTATAATTGCGGTGTCCATTTCGTTGATTCGAATTAAGCTCTTGTCGGCTTTTTTGCCTGCTCTGCGAAAGAAATGTTCTTATTGGTGTACATGTGATGGGAATGAATTAGTACGATTAATTAGTTGTATATATATGGGCTGCCACGAAACGTGACGGCATCTTTTTAAATTTCGGATGTCGTGACGGACAGCAATCTGGAGAGGTTCATGTGCTTATAGTGGAAGGAGATTTTTTGACGTTATCTGAAAAATGTACAAAGTCATATTTAAATTGCATGAAACTTATTTAAACAGCGTAAAATATGAATGTTGAGAAAATCGATTTACTTTCTCTAACAGTAGTGAAGCAATGAAAATATCGTTAAGTACTTAACCGGCATTTCTAGCAAAGACAATAAATTTATTATATCTTCTAAATTATTCAATACAAGTGCCACTCTATCTCAAGCATATACTGTTCAATTTGTGAAAAACTATTAACATTCCAGCAAACTTTCCCTTATAATTCACCAGCAATTTTATAAATTTTTCCACACCAATACATCTCGGCAAAAACCATTACATCCTTCTCTCACAATTGCGCTATACCGCGATTTATCGCTTGATACCTTTAAAGCGCATCCCTCTTTACTTCCCCTCTCTTCTCCCTCTCTCTCTATCATGTTGGCAACAAAGCGCATTTCTCGCGTTTAAAACCGTGTTGTATGAACGCTTGCCGATGGAAGCCCGAAACCCATCGAGTAGTCTCTAAACAAACAGACGGCAACTTTTTATCTCTCAACACGCCACTGTACTACACATATATCCATATATATCTATATATCTATATACAACGTTCGCGCACGTTCCGTGAAATTTCCTACAAAATCCCCGGGTACAAAAAAGCGGTGAGCTTGTCCCTCTCTCCCTCCCCCTCTATATATACTCTCGCGCCCACGCACGTGCGATAATCCAAAAAATGCGCTCTTCCATTCGAGTCTCAAAAATGCGCGTACGCAAATCCTTTCTCACTCCATATACACATATATATATACACACTGGCGATATATGTATATATAGATATCCCGCAGAGCGCGCACGCGCGTCCAATACATCCATCACGAGAAAATAAACGGGATGGCGCGATCGCGCACTCGCGCGCGCTCGTGGGTGGAGGTAAAAATCAATAACACAAAAGCGCTCGCTCGCGCATCCATCTCCCGGCATATAGCTCCAGCGCCCATGAGCTCTCTCCCTCTCTCTCTCTCTCTCTCTCTCTCTCTATCCCTCTCTCTATATATATATTTCATAGTGGAGAGATAGAAAGTACGCTAAAAGCGCGATCAACCCGCGGAAAATGGAGGAGAGTATATAGCAGTAGCAGTAGCAGCAGCAGCAGCAGTGCACCATGTCACTTGTTGAACGAGCGGCCGCGCGCGCAAGTCGCCGGGTCGAGCGCGCGTGATGTCTTCTCCCTTTCTCACGCTGCGCGATGATAAATCACAATCTGCAGCAACAGCAGCAGCAGCAGCCAGAGCGAGCTCCAGAGAGAGATACGTGCTCGCGATACGAGTCGGTAGCCGTCGCGGAAAAGAAGAGGGCAGGTGCAGAGCGAGAGCCAGCTCGAGCGGCAGAAAAAGAGAAATTTACGATGAGCGAGGGTGAGAGAAAAGGAGGAGTATATAGGAGAGAAAGAGGATAGGGGGAGTGAGCGAGAGAGAGAGAGAGTGAGAATTCACCTCGCGGCTCGTACGTGCGCGCGGACCACGCGTACGTGTGTGGGAGGAGCACGAGGGCTTTGATTGAGACTTGCGCTTGGAATTTCAGCACCCTCGTCCTCGCGCACACGCCCGCGTATATAGTCGATAACAATTCGATAGGATCTCTTTCTCTCTCTCTCTCTCTCTCTCTCTCGTGATCGTGCACGAGGGATGAGAGAAAGAGAAAGGGAGACGTTGCAATTTTCAACACAGCGATGATGATGACACAGTAGTAGAGATCCAACGCGCGAGTTATTATTATGGCAGGCGCACACACGCGCGTATTCTCGATCCGTGTCATTTCGAGTTTTTGAGTTACGATCAGTCGTACGTTATACGCGGGAGCGAGCCGCGTGATTCGCGCTGTTGTAAATTTCGTTCGAACTTTGTGAGCCAAGCGAAGGGGGGAAGAGAGAGAGAGAGAGAGAAAGAGGAAAAGTAAAATTTTACGTCGAGGAAGTTCGCCTCTAATGCGCTCGAATCGCAATACGCGTGTACTCAAGCGTATTCCATGGTGTGTGCATGTGTGTGTATATATTATGCGGCTGTTCCCGCTTGACGGGAGCTTATAGTGTACAACACACATATATATATATCTATATGTATTTGTATATATGTGTGTATAATGCGAAGCGAAATCGTGCAAACGCCATACAGTACTTGGTACAAACCGGTACAAACTCGTGGCTATCAGAGCCATTGCCGCGGCCATCAGCTTTAATTAGCTATACCTGGGGAGTCGTCGACGCAGTAGTATACAGTAGGTATATATATATGTATTATACGTGTGTTTGCGTCTACGTGTATATCTTGGATGGATTTCTCGACAAATCGCCACGACAAGTACGTAGCAAACGCGAAGCTGGCACATTGGCTACGATGAGGGACACGGCTTGTTGTGGTATAATGGTTATGGCGTTTTAACACCGGTAATGACACGTTGAGTATAGCGACATCGGGATACCTTGACGACGTGACTTTTTCAGTTCCGAGCTAGTGTGTACCACTTATGTCAGAACTCTGTATATAACGAGTGAGAAGATTTGTTTACCTTTGTAATTGTGAATATGCAAGTGAATAGGTTAATAAATCATCTTTTAAGTTTTCTTATGTGTTATTTTGGTTTGGAATTCGGATAAGAATTTTTTAAATACTAGAGCGTAAAGCGTTAATTATTTCGATAACAGAATAGAACTTAAACGTGTATAGAATTTGTGTACCAGATAAATGACTTATACAAGTTGGGAAAGACAGGCACATATTTGATTCAGGAATAGATTTAATTGGTTTAAAAGTAGTAAACGACGAGACTAATTTGCTTGTTTAGCTCTGTAACAAATTAATCGTTTTACAAATTACAAAAAGTACCTTTGATAAGAGAAAAACTGGACTTTTTCCGCACGTGCGAAACAATATTTATCTTTAATGTCACGTTATTGTAGAATTTGCTTTTTTCATTCATAATACATTTACCTAGTCATGACAGATTTAGATTATATAGCAATACCGAGATCTATACATGAACATGAACTATAGTCTGCTCACTGATTGCGCACGCACTTCAACCGCGTATGGCTACGTCATGGTTCATGTTTATTTATTTTAATATTTTTTTCTATCCTGCATAATATTAGTTTTGATAGAATGTTTGTATTCATCATTTTATTTACTTTTGTTTTGCTTTCGTATTTTGTTAAACTTTTTACAATAGTATGGCTTACAATTGTTATTGCTTTATTTTTTATTAATACAAAAAAAAATGATACAGAGATAACACAATAACTAATTAGCAATTTCCATCATTTTTTCAAGCATAAAATCGTAAAATACAATATATTTCTCAATAAAAATATTATTCAAGAGCAAATAGAGTGCATAACAATAATGTTAATATAAACGTATATGCACACAAAGCCACCTGCGGCGCAAGACCGGTCTCCAGCAAGCTTCGCGCTTTGATTGAGTCTTGCCTTACTTTTCAGCAATCGATAAGAATTTCGATTCTATCTTTGTGCAGAAATAAAGGAAGTTAAATATAACCAACCATATTTCACGTCGAACGCGGCTTGCAGCATCAAGATGTTTCGTTTGAATAATTGTTGCACGTGTCTCGGGAGATTTTTTCCCGTATATGCAAGCATTTGCATATTACAAGACTATGAAGAAAAATTAACGTTTTATTCTAATAATCGATTGTAATTCGATAACACTGAAACGGAAGTTAAATATTTATAAAAGATTAAAAGTTCATAAAGATATTCTGCAAGTAAAGGAAATCGTTTTGATTCAATTTTTATGAAATTAATTATATATACGGTCTACTTTTATGTAGTATGATGATTTAATAATGTATTTTATCTCGTTAGTCTTTAAAAGTATTATTTAATTCATAAAGACAGAAATAAACGCGAATCAATAATCACTTTTAATTGAATAACAAAACACTTTTAGCAACGTTTAAGGCTAATTTACTTATTTATATTGCGCCTGTGTATCCATTAATGGAGGCCGCGTATAGCTGTCCTAATTTAAATAATTACTTCAAATAATTTTCCTGTTAATCGATATTCTATAAAAATAAAAAGTATAATAATTACCTGTTTTCCGTCGACACACAAATGCATAAAATAAACAGACAATATTGAAACATAAATAATGTTACGATTGATAGTACTGATAAATGTTTTCGTATATGGATTTTCATTTGTGTATATGAACATTGATTGCATCGCAAATGGCTACGTTTTAAATCGAAGCAATTTAATTTGATTCTGACTTCAATTGAAATGTATTATTGTTATGAGAACTTTTAAACGAAAATATTTAGAAAAAGAAATAATTATATAATGTTACGATAATTAAAAAGCAGTCAAGCTACAATAACCATTACGACACTTGTCACGGTAAAGTTTCTAACTTACGGATCGGCTATACCTTCCTTTTAGCTCCAGCCTCTCACTTTTCACCCTAAAAATCAAATCGTAACAATATCATTCTCGCCTGACCTTCGTTCCGAAAAATATATCAATCTCCGACCTCGTAATTCGGTAACCCTACCGTTTCCTTCAACAAAAAATCGACATCTACGTCACTTTTTGACAGCAATGTAGACAAAAAATAATTCATTCTCATATATATCGTAGTCCAGCATAGACCGCTAGTGACGTCGAAATCAAAGAAACATGACGAAAGGCTGATCGCCGCCGCAGGCTCGCCTTTCATCTCTCGGCGCCGTGTGCGCGGCGCAACAAACGCAGACACGTCTCATGTATTATTCCGTCACGCTATATAACCCCATAATACACTGTTCAAACGGCCGGCTGTCTGTAAACCGAAGCCGCCCACTAGTCTATATATACATATACGTGTTATATGTAATATATATACGTATAGTCTCTTGGTCCACCTATATAAGTGCGCGATACGAAATTTCAATTTTCCAGATACGACGCCTTCGCTTTTATATATACGGCACCGAACAGGTTGTAATTTCCAAACCCGTCCTGCGCCGTCGTGTGATCACGCACGCAATATACCTATATATATAAGTTTGACTTGGGGACGCCTACCACGCCGTGTGGCTATTCCTTCTCTTTTCTCTCTCTCTCTCTCTCTCTCTTGTAGCCTGGTAAAAATAATGAAATCTCCGATATATCGGAGAACACACGAGGGCAGCACTCGATGCTTCGTTCGCGCGTTTTATTGCACATTTTTTTTCCACGAGGCTGGAACTTTATCTCGAAGCTAATTTACGCATATACACGCACGCACGCACGGGACAGCGTAATGTTTGCTCGTGAGATTAATTTGCCGCGTTTAATTGCGGGCCGAACGCGTGTGTGTGTGTGTGCTGCAGGTCGATCGATTGATTTTGGCGATAAATTTTTAATCGCTGACGCTATTCTCAGGTGGCACACGTGTGTGTCGTCGATATATTTATGAGATAATTATGAAAATACAGTGCGTATTATGGGTTATTGAAATCAACGCGAAGAAAAATATTTATGTGTTGAGATTTTTTTTAACTGCTCGTGGACGATGATGATGCGACCGTTAATTACAAACTTTCTGCTATGTATATTTTGATAAATTATAGTTTCATATTTCGTTTGATTTTTAATTTTGGGTATCCGGTTCTTATAAATTGAACTCTGTAATTATGGTTAAAGAAATCATCTAAATGAACTGTATGAAATATGACGAATATTAGAGAATTTAGGATATATTAAAGTACGAACCTTATAAGACATGTATATACTTTCACATAAGAAAGTTTTCGAACTCTAAAGAAAATTAACGGATGTTGATGTTTTTAACCGTAACGCATAGTTATTTTTCTTCCGAATATTTTCAAACTCTCTAATGACAACAATTTTTCACACATCAGAGAAACCCATAATTATATGTCCAAAGACAATCATAGTTCAGTTATCACTGCCATGACTATTATTATTCCTAGAATGAAACTAACGTTAAGCTCGCATAGAAAGGGGAGAATATTATTTTTGGAATTCGCGCAGTCGAACTCAAATCAATATTTTGTTAGGCTTGCGAATCATCGATTTTGTTTTGCTCTTTCTCCACGTACAGGAACTGCAAAGCGCATTAGCATCAAAAAGAAATGGAATACGGGATGTGCCTCTCTCTCTCTCTCTCTCTCTCTTTCTCCTACTTTCCTTCTCTCGCATAAGGAGTATCTCTTTATACACTGCGGAAAAGCGATATTATCCGCGGGAAAACACACGCTCGAGTATCGAGTAAGTAAATAACCAAGTTAAAAGACCTCGGAAGAGGAGCAGCAGTAGCAGTAGCAACCGCCGCGGGCCGGTGAAAAAGGTAAAAAGAGAAGAAATCCAAGAGGGGACAGAGAGCATGAGAGAGATAGAGGAAGCACACACACGCGGAGAGTAAGAAGATGTACGCGCACACGAGGACGAAGAGACACAGGAGATTGAGAGAATAAATATGACGACAAGAGCCTCTCGCGAGGCGTACATGTCGAATATAGAGAGAGAGAGGAAATAAGAGATATACTGTGAGAGAGAAAAAATCGTCAAAATTTATGAGATGAAGAAATTTACGGAACATCAAAAGAGTGAGAGGGACAGATTGAGGGGGCACTGTTTTATCTATATGTATGACACGAACAACTTGTATCTCGAAAATTTTCCAGTTACGCCAGTATAACGTATGCGTATAGGGGAGTTTTTATGTTCTCAGGCTACGAGATGTATATTTATGCTGAACCATAATTTTAGATTTAATTGCAATGGTTATCGTGACCGTCAATGTCTAATTTACTAAAGGGTATTTATTATGATATTACACGCAATATAAATTTGTATATTTTATCTAATGTAGTTGACGATCTTACGATACCGAGACATGTATGTACTTATTACAAGCACCAATTTATATTTACATCAACATAAATTTTTATGCTACGTAAAATAAAATTAATTTAGCTTTTTTTTCAACTATACAATTAACTCAACATATATAGTAAGACAAATCCATGAACCAATCATATCTGATAACGTAGCGAAATTAATTCAATGCACATATTAAGATGAATCGTGCCGTCACACAAAGTTTTCACCCTATATAAACCAGATTCATAAGTACCAGCAAATCTATCTTGTTATATCTGAAACGTACAACAAGTTTGTCCGAGTCGCACAGTACGCGGACGCAGCGCTATGCCGCGTCTCGGTTTTCCGATATTATTATCGTAATTTTTCCGGCGGGCGCAGTCCATTTTCCCCGGGAAAAATCGCAAAACATTTATCTCTTCCTTCGCGAGCAAAGCCAAAACTACACTGGCGGCGACGGCACGCGGAGAGAGAGGGAGAGTCGACTCTGCTCGGGGGGGCGGAAAAATGCCCGTAGGTGTATAGGACGCTTTACCGAGGCGCTGCTATACTGCTGCTCTTGAGCTTTGCGAAAACGAGATACTCGTCCTGAGTCTAACGTAGAGTCATAAGGAGGGAGATAGAAAACTAGCTAAGGAGTTAGTCGTGGAAGTACTCAACTGCACTGAGGAAAATATGAACAGAAAAATGTGCGGTTATACCGATGCTCAACTGTGTATTAACTGTCGTAGTAACTATATATCTGTGGCTCCGAGGCATAACGACATAAGTCCATTTTTTTGAAAATCGCTAAAACTTTGGTTTTTGTATCTTTAAATGGGTCTTTTTCATTTGCCACTATCAATAGTAGCTAAAATATTCCCCTAAAGCAACGATATA
>JAWWEQ010000045.1:30122016-30147212 GCA_035583055.1 Torymus tubicola | reverse complement strand
ACTTTTGTAATTATTGAAATATTGCTCTAAAAATTTAGGAATATGTTTTTTTCATAAAAAACTAAGTGTCTACAAATAAAATTTTGAGCTGCTCATTTCACCTGAAACATGCCAAATATATATGGAAGTTTTCTTACAGTGTAGTCAAAATTCGCTACCTAAAGTCTGTGCACTCTTCTTATAAGTCACATCTATAATCAGACATGAATTTTGAATAAACTTTTTAACAGCTTTTGTTAACAAATTTGTTTGAAATTTAATGTTCGTTGAGCAAATGGCAGTACACATCTTACAGGTTATATATTTTTCAAAATCACGTTCATTTGAAGCATACCATAAAATCAATTGAAATTATTACATTCAGTAGAAGAGTAGAAATGACTAAAGTATAAGCTTAAATCTATATTAAATTTTAATTACAAATAAAATTTTCAGTCACATTTAAAATTATTTTGAAATTTCAATAATTTACAAGATCAAATACTTAATTATTAAATTGCGATGTATTTTGCAAAATATAAACAATTCAAAACCATCGGTGTTTATCAATAATACTGTTCTGATTTAATTCTCCGTAGGAATTAAATAATTTGCATAACTATATATATATATTATATTTTAGCTTAATTTAATTTTTTTTTACAAGAGTGAACCCTGAAACAAAAAAGCGTAAAATCATCATTGACTCTGCGAATCATCGATCACCGCGCAATTAAACGAAAAAGCTCGGTATTCAATCGGAATGAACCGTAATCTACACATTAATCAAGAGCATTGTCCGAAAGTTGCATCGCGAAACACTGCCGTGTGATATCATGCTCGTGGGCGTGTATTTTTTTTCGCTCACAAAAATATTAAAGTCGTTCGCAAGAAAAAGCACATAAATCACGATATCAGCTTCGGCGAATTCAGTTAATTTCTGCCCAGTCAGCGCATACGTTATTTCCCGCTGTCGGGGCGAAAGCACCGAGTTAGCAACCGCGAGTAGCCACACGTGCGCACGCGCGCAGTCATATGTACGTATACATACGTACATACATAAATGCGCGCGAATAGAAAAAAAAAAACCGAGGGTTCACTGACAAAAGCTTCGCGAACGCGGTCGAGAGAGAAAGAGCGAGAAGACGGGCAAAGGGATCAAGATGCTTGCGAAGGGCACAAGAGCGTAATTTCTGTAACCGCTATATCATATATATACATATACATGGACGACGGAAAGGAGGCGCCAACCGGAATGGGAATACGGGCGCGGCACTTTCCCGATATGTACGTATATATACGTGTATGTGCGTGCGCGCTGTCGAGTTGTATTGTATCTATACACACGTATATATATATATATATATACACCTACACACACGCTCACATCTGTATGTATATCCGCGACTACGCGGATGGCTTATTCTACCGCGGGCGCGCGTGTGGGTTATATAGTAGGCGCACAGTCGTAAAGGATAAGAAGCTTAGGCTCATCCGATTGGTCCGAGCATAATGGATTTCCCTGTATACTCCGCGAAACTTGCCACTTTCCTATGAATTCGAGTTAATGCATACATATATGCATACGCGAACTCTCTTTCGTACCCTCTCTCTCTCTCTCTCTCTCTCCCTCTTCTCCACCCTACGAGTCCTTTATTTCCATTGGTGGCTTTCGTGCATTTGGAAAACCCTGGGAAGCGGGAAAATATCCATCTCATTGTGCGCGTGATCCCCGAGGAAAGACGTCAATCATCCGACTCTCACTGGATCTTCAGAACGTGTTTCTTAGACGAGCCCGGTATTACGAATGATCTTGAATATTTCAGTGACGGAGGGTGAGGAGAGTGAAAGAAGAGAAGGTGGGGGAGGGAGCTTTATATACATCTGGCGCTTTTCAATGAATGAATCGAGCATGCGTGCTCTGTCAATGCGCTCGGAAAATATTAAAATGTATGCTTGCTTAACTGCTCTGCTTCTCGACGACTCGGAGAAGCTGCGTCGTAGTACTTCTCCCCTATATGAGATCGCTCTCTTTTACACGACAATATCACTCGAAAGCACGATATTGAGAAACGTTTATTTACAATGCCGTTTGCGAGTAACGTTAAGGTTTGGAATGAAATATGTTATTGATTACTAGCAACGTGTGAGACTTTTCGAAATAGATAGATAATTAGGTTTATGTTAAAATCGCGAATTATATATATATATAAATTTCAAATCAGAATTAAAATGATAAATAATTTTATAAAAATATATGTAAATAAGTACAGTTAAATAATGTTTGTTTTATTCTGTTTAATGAATGCATTTTTGACAATTATTCATCGGTTTATGATTTCATATTTAACACATTTAAGTTTCTTACAAGCATATAATACAGTATCGATTTCTGCATTACTGACATCCGTACTAAGACGTGTCTCTGTGAATCTTCGAAAATAGTATTACTAAAGATATTGATACAAAAATGTTAATCATATCAATGGTACTGAAAGAACGTAAGCAATAAAAACACATAAAGATCAGAAAGAGAATTATGCTGTGAATGAATGAGAATAATATACAGCTGCAAACTACTGTAATTAAAATCACAAACATTATAGATAACAAAGGCGGTGTGAGCGCGCGACACTATAGCGCCTTATCTCTTATTTCCATTTTTGCACGTATATATACACAAAGCATCGAACGTGGGCTACGAGGTGGAAGGCGATAAAGCAGTGCGCGCCGCCTGCTCGAGATCGATTGTCCTTAATCGGAAGGAAACAAGAGGCGGGCAGCCGTGAATGCAAGCGAAAGATTGTCACCGCGACGCGCGCGCGCACCGTGTAATATACACAACGCAGAAATGCCAGCAGCGGCGTACCACAGCATAGGCGTTCGAGCGCATCAAAATGTCCCCTCCTGCACGCGCGCGGGGAGAACGGTCCATTTGTTTCACAAGTCAAGAGGAAGAGAGAGAGAGAGAGAGAGAGAGAGAGAGCGAGGAGGGGGAGTGTATACCACTCCTTTCAGAATGTCAAAAGCGACCTGAGATTTTCATTTTTGCGGGTATTTTTTATCGCGCGGAACACCGACAGTGCGATGTGCCACACTAGCATCGCAGGCGGAATTGTTGTTGAGATACGCGCTTTACTATGTAGGATTGTTTTTAAATTGTTCTTTGAAAAAAATATGTTTTTTAATTATAAATTTTTTTCAACTTTTCTAAATAGGTCGTGTGATAATTTTTACATTACATAATTATAAATTAAATAAAAATACTTTGTCTAATTTATAATTATTTTGGTCAGATTAATCTTTTTTATTAATATAAAATCTCATTGTTTATTGTATAAATAATCTTGCTTGTAAGAGGATTATGAGGTATTTTGAAATGGAAATATTCTGATGTAGAAATTTTTAGAATTGGGATAGCCAACTTTGTGCATAACAAAATGGTACGTAATAGTAAAATACATTGTATAGTAATAATCTTATAAAATAGTTTATAACATTTAATTTTACAGATACAAGAGTGTTCAAGTAAAAATATCGAAAAAATACTTATAGTATTTTAGATTTCAATTCTAGATTTTTAGTATTCCTGTCAGAACGACAACAATAAGGGTCGCTGTGACGAGGTGTGTCAGAATAACGAAGTTACGAGGGTCGATATATCAGCAAATAACTTTCCCAAGGGTTCGTCAATGAAGAAATAACATATATACATTCATGGTACTTTTACAAACCTGGAAATTGTGGTGGTATGACGTACGCTATAGAAAATATCAACACACTATATGTATTCATATTAAGTTGTTGTGAAAATCTTTTAACCTAATTTTTCAAGTTCTCAACTTTTATGTCTCCTTTGTATCAGAAACTTTTAGGATTATGACACTATTTTTTCTTATTGTACATAAATTTACTATTTTCTTTCTTATTCCTAAATAAAATGTCAATATTTTAATATTATCTGGATGCCACATACGTAGTAGAGTATTATTAATACACAAATTCAGAATTTTCATAATAATACGTCCAATATATATTGAAAATCTTAATTATTAATCCGAAAAATTATATATTCATATTTACTTACGATTATAAAACTTATATTACTTGTATTAAATGTCGTATATCGAAGTATTTTGAATTACAAAGAGAGGGTTCGCAGTACAAATATTTTTTTTAGAAATTTATTTGACACACGTCTACTTTTTTTTGCAACATTAAAAAAATTCCAAAATTCTTGAATTGTATAAATTAAAAATGTCTATTGCGATAGTATACTTAAGATAGTATACTTAATAGAGATTTTGAAAAAGATATGATGATATGTAATAAAATGCTGGGAGAAATTGTTGTAGTGTCTGGCAGCTCAGCGTGGAAATTTGTATAATTTATGTGCATCTCTCTTCTCGTTTTCGCGTCTTTTTCCGCTTCCTCTCCCACCTCCTAAGAATTTTTTTCCTGGTCCCGAGAACGACACTTCTCTCTCTCTCTCTCGCTCTCAGCCTCTGCGCCGTTGGAAACTTCCAGGGAAGTAACTTTTCATTCTTTCCTTTTTTGCCGTTTGTTTCGGTCTCGTTGTATCTTATTTCAGCCAGAGCCCCGAGCCGTACTGACACCGTTACCGCGCGGCTGTGCCAAATTTGTCACCAGCCGGCAACGACACCAGCAGCCGGATAGTTTTCTGAAAAAGTAAAGGCTATCGTTTATACGCTGGGGCACGACGACGCCAAGCACCCGAGCAGGCGTCCATATACACACACATATACACACATGCTCGCGTGGTTATATGTAAAACAATTTCCATTTGCAAGATTGCTCGTGTGCGAGATTCGAGGTGTTTGTGAGCTTACGCGAAATCCTCTTTAGCTTGCCGCTTGCATTTGACATGTATTATTCTATTACTTTTGATCATTGCACTTGTGCTAATCCTTTTTACGTGGAGAGTTTCAAACTCAGTGTTTCCTCGGTCTTTTTCAACTACAGTAAAAATGTAAAAGCAAGGCGAAAGTAAGGTAATCAAGTGAAAATATAGTGTCTTATGTTTAGCATGAGAGTATTTGCATTTTATACACTTTTGTACTACTTTTCTGCTCCATACCTTGTATAGATAATCGTGATTTGTCAGGAATTTCTTTTTATATCGTTTCAAAGCTCCCGATTTGTAAAAGCAATATAATTTTCAATACAAGTGTAATAGACGAATGAAAACTCTAAACAAAATATTGCACTTTCATTATTGCAAACATTTGGGTGCATACAATTAGAACTTATAAGATGGACTGATTTAGTGCAAAAAATGTTTTATTAAAGTCCAGTTGTCATTCAGGTTTACAACTGAATGTAGCGAAGTTCTCAGACTTTGCTGTTATATTCATCAGAGTTCGAGCCAACAAGTTTGGCGTTATCTTTAGCATTGTTGTGTCCCGCGAATCTGACTCGTAGAATCTTGAGAATAATGTATTCTTTAATCCCAAGTTGTTCAGGGAACAATATAAACGCTTCATCAAGATAATTATAAACGAATAGATGCATGATGTATTACTGAAATAAAAGTGTAAGATAAATTTATAACAATACAATTGTTTATTTTAATATACTTTATATTTCTTTATTTTATGTTATAAATTAATATATAAGTTAATACTGTTTTGTCCGTTTTTTATGTTTAGAATAATTAGATATGATCATCATTTTTGTTCATTTATTAATATTTTCTTAATTTATCAAACACGCAATTAATGAATTACGAAATCAATGTGAAAATGCGTATTTTCTCTACTCTTTTAGTTGTGATGGCTATTAACGTGATAAGTTTCAGATTAATGTTTGTCGTATCAGTTAAAAAAAAAAAAAAAATGAGATGTATTTCGTTGCTTTTACTAAAAAAGACATCTTAAAACAAAGCCTTGCATTCTACTTCATGCTTTATTTTAAAGTCTAACTCAATTTTGTGTCATCCGATACGGTGACATAAGGAACGAGAAACGTTTGATGATTGATATTGCTAATGATTATTGAATTTCTATTTCCTACACTTGAAAAATCGAAATTTCATTAGCCGCAAAATTACACTCATTTTGAGGCTGTATAATGATAAGTTTTTGCAGAGCGCCGAGCACCTTTAACAGGCTATGCATTTTAAACGATAAAAAGTGCAATCCTGCGGCTGCCATAATGCGGCAGCAGCCAAAAGGCAGCAGTGGCGTCGGCGCTGGCGCAAACACAATTAACAATTTCGGTCGCGTAAGTGAAATTGATACGTCGGCAGCCCCCGTACTTACGTTGCTTTTTCACCTCGCTTCGCACGCAAGCAAGAAGCGGCCTCTACCACACGTTATATTCCCCTCGCGTTAAGGACAGCTAATGTTCCACGAGCGGGCGTGCTCTCGTTCGAATTATGGAATTCGTACCCCCACCGTCGAATTAGCGTCATCTCTCGCGCCTTGAGAACAGAGAGAGAGAGCACGAGAGGAAGAGACAGTGCGAGAAGGAGGAAGGGCGAGATTTCGTGACTTGGAGAAGCTCCAACTTCGGGTACTTGCAGAATCCTCGCGAATTATCAAATTTCGAAGAGGCTTCGCAACCCGTACAAGTTGTAGCACTTCTTTGGACGCTTCGCGTGCGCTCCGCGTTGAGATGTCAATATTTCGGTATGCGGTAACGTGGTCTGATTAATTTATAGAGCCTGCTATTAATTGCGATATGAAATTATAATACAAACCATATCTTGTTTTTTTTCTTATTTTATAGTTGCACGGGGGAAAAATAGTGTATTTCGATTTCAAATTTGCTATATAACATTGCTAACACATTATCTTAAAAACTTTTTTTTTACGATCACAAAGCTTCTTTTAGGAGGAAGCAAAATATTTTGTAATTCTAATGCATTATTTCTTTTCGACAATCTTACAGATTAAGATTAATTTTCAAAAAATTAATTTTTATAATCTCATAAGAGATAATATTTTAAAAGATATTATATCAAAATAAATTAACACTCACTAAATGTCTACAACAACCTTTATGAGATTTAATGTTTTTAAATTTTCTGAATATACAGGATTTTTATTTGCAAGTTTTAATAATTGTCGTTAAAACTTAGAATAAAAAAAGTTATTTTGAATTTTAACTGTTTAAAGATTTAGGCTTCTTTATATTTATCCATATTGTTTAATTTTTTCTCTAAAACTTAAATTATTAGTCAATATCCTAAAATATTAAATTGGATGATTGCATTTTATAATACGAAAATTAGCTTGGCACATATCTTATAACTATGGCTGTAAAATTCATTTGATTGTAACTAGTTTCTAGTCAAGGGTTTATCACAGGCCTGATGAAATACCTTGATACCTGTGAAGTATAAATAACAACATGAATGAGTTGTATGTTAACATTTTTTTCAACTGATTTCAAGAAGTTTCACCTGATATCATCATTTTTGTACAATCTTCTATATTTTTCTTTTCACTGTTCACCTTTTTCTATTCTACTTTAATTATTTTTCAAAATGTAACATAAAAAGTGAATGAATAATGTTTTAGAGAATTAAAACATGAAATTAAAAAAATTAAGCAAGTCATTAAATGGGATTATAAAAATGTCAATTGAAAACCAATGTCTGACTAAACTCGAGTTATACCACTACCATGTAATTAGTGTGCTGATTTGAATAAATAATGTTAATAGCTCTCAAACTGTCTAGGAGAGGGTCAGCTCTGCAGGCTACGGATTTACTTCTAACTTAAGAGCATTTTTTTTAGATGTAGAAATACAAAGAAACTTTGAACATTTTTACCTTTCTTTAAAAAAAAATTGAGAAAAGTCTCTTCTTTAAAAAGGAACCATTTAATCATAGAAAATTTCAAATATCATTTCGAAAGAGAAAACGAAAACTAGAAAAATAAGCTTTTATTTGCTTTTTTTTCAAAATTAAAAAATATTAGTTCCTTCCTTTATAAAAGTTTGCAGTTGAACAACGAAAATTTACTCTTTCTCTAGAATCCGCTTTTTGACTTTCATCAACTTTAAATTTTTATAAAATTGGAAGGAATCAATATTTTTTAATGGTTAAAAAATCAAATCAAAACTTGATTTTTTAGTTTAATATTCTCTTTCAAAAATGATATCCAAGATTTTCCAAGACTAAAAGTTATTCTTTTGAAAAAGTAGTCTTCTAATATTTTTTACTCAAAATAAAGGTAAAAATTTCTAACTGTTTTTTTTCAAGATTAAGCATTAATATTGTACCTTTCTTGATATTTCAACACCCTAAAACATATTTCAAAGTTGAAAACAAATTCGCCATTCGGAGGTGTGATCTCCTAGTTAGTTAATTAATCAATTTTTCTCGTTTTATATTGTTCTAGAGGTTCTCGTTGATGTTTACGCCATGCAGAAGACGCGAGACCGTTGATTCAGCAGAAAAATACCTAGCTAGAGATGCACTTGCCGTAGCATAGTAATGTTAGCTCGGTGGTTGAGTATATTACCACAAACTGTGGGTCCATCAGTTTATGTCTGTTATTTATATTTTCATGGTTTGTTATTTAATTACTACGCACGTAATGAAAGGAAAGATGTGACGCCTTCTAAAATATTATATTTGTAATAATCGATACTGTTCTTAATTATGATTTCATTATCCTTTAATTACTTATAAAATATTGAAAATTAGTTATTCTAAGAAACTCGATTATTATTTTTAATGAAGTACATTATATTATTTTGAACATACAGAAACATTACTACTAAGAAAACGTCTGGTATGGGAAATAATTAATTTTAATTAAAATTAACTTTACAATAATATTATGTCAATCATACTTTACTTGCAAAAAATTTAACATTTATGTGTTTTTTTTAATCTTCAAGAACACATGCTATGACAAATGTTGCATTTGAAAGCATTCCGATCTGTAACAAAGGCAATATGTGCAGATTCCCTCTCAAGCAAGCAATAGCCGTTGAACAAGGGTCGAAATGTCCGTTAATGAAAATCATGCGACTCCTGTACATGATAAGAAATTGTCAAGATATCATCTTTTCTCGATAGGAATTACGAAGGCAGCTGTGCGTGATGCACAGCAAAAAAAGGAAGAAGATGAAAAAGACGAAAGGCAGAAAGAAAAAGAGTCGCGCCCGTAATCTCAATTCGGAGTGGATATCTCAATTCGAATCTTACGTTCTCTCTCTCTCATTCTCTCTCTCTCTCTGTAGATTCTCGTACCCACGTACGCACATTGAAACGATCGTACTCGTCGTCAGGTATAGCGAGCTTATGCCCTTTCCTTTACCTCCGCCTATACTAGCGAGAGAGCAACTAGAAAAACGGAATGAGAGAGAGGGAGAGGGAGTAGAAGAGAGAGAAAGAGACAGATAAAGAAAAACGGAAGAGAGAGGGAGAGAGAAAAAACGAGTGAGTCGATGGGTGGTGCGCATGGACGGATGGATGAGGGTACGGAGAAATTGCAGCGGACGCCGATGGACGGTGGGACGGATCGATAGAACGAGATTAAAAGAGGAAAAGCTGCGAGATTAAAAGGCAAAGCCCTAGCGTGCAGCCATCCCCTCCCCGTCGCTCCTTCTCGGCCTAGATCGAGGCTATGTTGGGCGGCTGACTAGCCGCCGCTATAGAGTAGGAGGAAAGAGAGGACGACGAAAGGGAGACATTTATATTCCCGCGAAATCACCTCGTTGACGCTCCCCCCCGCCGTGAAGGTAACCCTTCGACGCCTCGATGGAAGTCGAGATTTCGTCTGTGCCTGTTCCCTTCCCCGTCGTCTCTCCCTCTTCCGATTCTCCTTTAGCGACGCAGTCGGGTGCTATGTATAGTGAGCCTCGCGTGCAAATAGGCGCGCGAAGGAGTCACAGCCGTCGTTGGAATTTCGATTGCACACGGTTCTACCTGTCCTCCATTCTTCCCCCTTCCTCGTCTCTCTTTCTATCTCTCTCGATTTCGCGCAATGAAATCTCTATTGCCCGACTTGCAGCAAGCTTAATGGATGTCCCGGAAAAATGTCGATTGGCTCAATTGAAATATAGGGATGTGAATTGGTATTAAGTTCCTCGGGAATTTAATCAGCGTTCCCTCTGGTGAAGTGCATTATTAACTATCTAATCACGCGCGGATTCATTTCTAAATCCGAGTCAAGTCTTTTTATTTCTGGTAACTGCCATCGTGACCATTTACAAGTATCAATAAAGAACGATAAAGAACAATTGATTAGATGTAAGACATAGTACATTATTCTAGCTCGTTTTAAAAACAACGAATAAATAAACAATTTATTCCAAATATATGTTTTGACGATATATAATTTATGTATACATTACAACAGCGTGAGTAGCTTGACACTTTCGTAGCATGGTAAATGTAAATCCATCGGTATACAACGCTAATATGATATAAGTATTCTTTTCTAGGAAAAAACGGGAGACTATATTCACATTATGCGTGTCAAAGCGATGTGGAAAAGCAAGCAGCGATCGTCAGGGATATGGATAGAATGTCGACTAAGGGCTATTTGCACAATGCGCCAACTAAAGCGTGCTCGATCCTTCCCATCGCAACCTCAATTTGCCATAACACATCAAAGTGATAGTCGTTCTAATTTGCGTATAGTGTGCGTACGGAGAGTGAGCTCGCGTGTGCTCGCGCGCGAGTCGAGCGGCCAGTACAGACCTACCGCGCGCTGCTGCCAGTTTGTATGGTATTGACATATCTATCTGTCTATTATTCAATACACCGTAATCTGGCTGTGTGACTCAACGTGTCGCTTCAGGACAGATTTCTCTGGTAGAAGCTGCTCCATGTATCGCCGAATTAGTATAGAGAGCAGAGCTCCATTCCGTCGGACTTCCCTTTGCATTTGTGAACGTAAGTCCACGTGACACACGTTACAATGCCTGTATATGGTTAATTATGGATAATTATTATAGGCTTCTATATTATAGAAATCTTCAAAGCTCTTTTCTCCAGCTAAAATTATTTTATTGGGGCATATTTCTTTTGGCACAGACGCGAGGTTGCATTTGTTTTTATCAGAATTGACGTAGTATGTTATTCCTTTCAAAGTTACGTAAGTTCAAAGTTGAATGTTGAATCTTACAAAGTATACTAGCTGACAGAAGAAATAATTATGCATGGGTTATGGAGTCTATTGTATAATTAATAAAAAAAAATAATATAATCTCTAGAGAAGTCTATTATTGTGTAATACATAATTTCACAAAAATATTTTTATCAAAATTGTTATCTTTTTTTCATCGTTACGCATTCGTTAAACCACACAGTTTCAATTTAGTCAAATACTTTATTGTTTTTTTTACGTCTATATATATATATATATATATATATATATCTTTCTATATTATATAGTTGTAAGGAAAATTCTGCTAATCAGACCCCTTCACCCCCTCACGCCCCCTCAATGCTCCCTCCTCATTCTCCTCATTTTACCGTTATAATCCATCTAGATCTCTGAGTTTTGAAATTTTCCAAGGCCCCTCATCCCCCCTCATTGTCAAGATGGCCGACCGGGGATTGATAACCCAAGATGGCCGATCCAAGATGGTCGATTCGAGCTATTTTATCTAAGATGGCCGATCTCGAACTCTCCGACCCAACCCAACCCAACCCGAACTGGCTAAGCTAAGATGGACAATCCAAGATCGCCGATCGAAGATGACCGATCGAAGATGGTCAACCTAATCTGTGTTTGTTGTTGGTCATTTTAAGACGCCGTTGTAGGTTATGTCGCGCACATGTGATGCGTGCCTCATATATACTATATATACTGCCTGTGAAAATTACTATCCGGACTTTTAAAGTCTCCTATCTTTATAGGAAAAATTCTTACGCGAATAGGAAAATTTACTATAGTTCCTGCAGTAAAATTTATGAATTACAAGTTTTACTATACTACAATAGTAATTTTTCACTTTTATATAATAATTTTTATTGGCTTAAATAGTAAATATCTTACTTATTACAGTCTGTGGCAGCGTTTCCCACACAGGATGGTAATTTTTCAAGAATTTAATATAATTTTTACACTAATATTTTCTTCATGTACTTTTTCCGCGCCACTCATGAGGTAGATGGATCAGCTCGTTTTTTAAAGATATCTTTTTTTGTAATAATATTACGTACTATATTAATGTAATATGTTAAGTGATACTATTACAAAAAAAGCCTATTCCTTTCATTATTAACAATAAATTTAAAAAAAATATAGGTAATTACTATCTGGCAAACTGATAATTATAATATGGTGGCTCGGAGTTGAGAGTTCGGTTAAATTCAAATTTTTATGTGGTCACTTGAAGCTGACTCCTACGTAAACTTAAAATTTTGACTTTATTTCTTGGAGTTAACCATTATACAAACTTGATATATCATGTATCAAAAGTAGTCGCATCGTATTACAAAAGATAGATAATTTTACACGTTTCCATCCGGATTCATCGATAAATTTTTTAAACAGTTTCATTTTACATTTTTGTTATAAAAAGCTTATCGTCCTAATGGGGGGGGGGAGCAGGAGGGCGAAGCCCCACTAGTATATATATCTACTGAGTGTATTGTTGAAGTATTTTATATCCGTTCGCGTGCTCTTACTTTCCATTAATATGCATGTATCCGCGAGTCGACAATATAATCAAAGAGCTGTATCAGATTTTTTAAAACGTTGGTTTCTCGGTATGCACGTAGACTCTGCCTCTCTCTTTCTCTCTTCGTTCGATAAATTTGAATAGCCTCCATACACATAAAGAGGCTCTTTTGTTTTCTCCGTCGTCACATTCGTCGGTCGCACGCGACCCTCGTGATGCGTAAACTCGAAACTCGCTGTTCTAGCTCCAGTTAACACTCGCTGGCGCACCTGTCGATTCGAATAACTTCTCGATTTTTAAACAGAGAAGAGCGGAGGACTCGCTAGTTGACGCGGGGGCGTACACGATCCGTGCATATGCGTATAAATGTCGGTCGATTATTTGCGTTATCGAGCCGCGGGCGCGTGTATGTGCGCAGCGAGGAATAAACCCGCGTTGCGGCGGGTATGTATATAGATTTCCTTTTGCATCGCGGCGAGCGAGACGCTGGAAAAAACACATTCATCGACGAGTTGCCGCGCGCAGGCCTGCTCACAAAAACGCCATTCTATATAGAATGTATGTATATAGGGGAAAGGGGGGGGAGAGATAACAGAAGAGTGGGTGCAAACCGATAGGTTATGATTCTTTCATTGTTCATTCGGCGAATTGGCCAGCGGAGCGTGTAGCGACATTAGCTTGTTCACTGCATCGGGATTTGCGTTTGCATCGGCTGACGCGAAGAAAGGTCGTCAGAATAAACGAACTTCATCGCACGAGTGCTCGCGAAATCCACCCGGATGGGCGTCACACGTCTCTTACGTGCGATCAGATTTTTCTCGCCAGTATGTGGCTCTGTGTGTATATATAGTAAGCGCCTGGCTGCACATCAGTGCGACGATTGTGTTTGTCAGATTTGCACGTAGATGCCTGATCGAATATGTATTTTTTGACGGGATGAAGAAAATCACGCCCACGTATATTTGCATCGATAGGATTTTCAGCTTGTTTCTGTTCATTGATATACTACTTGTACGCGAATTTGCAATCGGGGAAATTGGATGATTTTTTTGACGTCAAGTTGAGATATAGAAGTGGCAAAATTCGTTGCAATTTATATAACTCATCTCTTTGAACAACACTAGTTCGGTTTATTCGTTGGACATTTTCACTGGTTCATGAGTAGACTCGATCAATGTAAAAGTTAAAACCGATATTACGGAAATACTACATTTTTTATGAATTCGTATCAAGTGTCATTTCCCGTTTCAAAATATAGTTTCAATTAATGTCAATATGATATTTTACCCAATATATTTAGTGAACAATATTCTTCAATTATATAAAACTACTTTATTCATCAAAGTACACGGAGAGAAATCTCAGAGTAAATTATAAAATTTATATAGGAAAAATTACTATTTCCTATAGTAGCACTGTGACATACTCGGAATACCCCGAAATTTCCTACTTTTTAAATAAACTTTCCTACTTTTTTAATAAACTTTCCTACATTTTTACTAAAATTTCCTTACTTGTTTTTAAAGTTTACTATTTTCGATAGGAATATTTCTTACGGAATCACGTGACAGTAAGCCGACATAACCTGAAAAAAGATGTATTTATCATTTTCTTCTCTTCAAAACTGATAAGGATGTTATAAATTACATGTTTTTACAACTACTTTTTTTATAAAAAACTCATGCAGTGCATCATTTCCGAAATAAACATTGCCAATAACATATTTAGTGCAACGTTATTGTTATGGGACGGGGTAAGGTGTAACATATATGTAGACGAATCGTAACACCGTAACGTGCAAGGACGTGTTGGCGCAGTGGTAAGACTGCACCTTCTGAATCGGCGAGCTGGGTTTCGATTCACACCGGGCTCTCGTTTTTTTCAAAAATAAATCTATTATTTATTATTTAATTTAGCTTAATGTATATGTTTCAAATAGAGTCGGTAAGGTAGATCACGAAAAATATTTTTTTAAATTACGAATTTCAAATTTACTTTCTAAAATAGTAAAAATTCCTAATTAAAATTATAAAATTTACAATACTAGTCATCTCTAAGCGCGCTTCGCGCGCCATGTTTGTTTTTGTAACCTAGCAACCCATTACTTCCACCAATCAGATCACGAATAAAATGATTTCACAACAAATCCATCATTTTTATAAGATAGGAGGATTGCGAGTATGTCCCAGCGGTACCATAGTAAAATAGTAATTTTTCCTACGTAAATTTTAAGATTTCTTCTAGGATTTTTCTCCGTGTACTATTATAAGATTACTAAAAATAGGTTCTCATTCATTGTGAAAAGGATGTAATATATTTTTCAATATGACATTAGTAATTCGAATTTCCTTTGCAGCTTGAAGGATGCATCTTTCGACGAGCGTTCGCGCGTCCTTGATGAGGAATTATTCGACGGGAATCGGTGAAAAGGGAGGGATCTTGAAATGAATGAGCTCGAGCTGCGAAAAGTCTCACAATTTCCACAAGCTTCTTTCGACGCGCGCGCACAGTCCATGCAAATGAATAGGGCGCTCTAGTCGGTACTTCTCCGGATTTTCTTTCGTAGGTTGTTTTTTTTTATTTTTTTTTTATTCCACCCACCCTTCTCATCGCTCTCCCCTCTATTTTTCTCCACCTCGCTACCGTCTTATCATGACTCCATTCCGATATCTTTCTTTGCCTCGCAGCTATGCACCCACTTTACTTCCGCTACTTTTTTGCGCGCCTCGTGTACTCTTCCCCCTCTTCTCCCTCTTTCTCTTTCTCTCTTTGCTATCTCTCTTTTCACCTTTCCATTACACTTCATCTGCTTTTTTCTCGTTAGTTACTTTGCGCTCTCTCGTACCACGCTCGTGTATTTTTGCCCCGCTCTCGTATTTCTCGCTCTTCCGTTTGGTAACTAGCATAAATGCGGGTTAATTATCGCAGAAGGAGCGCTCGGCTGTGCGTTGGCTTTATTGCGCGAGGTCATCTTTTTGCCTCGTCTGCTTTCCAAAGTCGCGAATCTAATAATGAACTTTACGCGACTGACCATAAAAAGTCTTTGGCGTAACTTACAAAAAATCGACTTGATAAAAAAGTGCTCGCGTTACATTGGGGCAAAAACTGCGATAACACGTGAGTAAAGGACGCTTAATTTTATTTAATTTTTAGATATTTACATATACATTTTCTCATTTATTCTTTATTTTATTCTAATTAAATATTAGATTAGATACTAAATATAAAATACTTTTTTATCATTCATGTCTTTTATATAGATGTTGTTAATACATTACAAAATATTTATTATATATGGATTTTTAGGCTTTTGCTTAATAATATTTAAATCACGTTTTATAGAAAATTATGGACAATATAATCAGTAATGACATTTTGTCATTTACTGCAGTTAAAAAAATATAAACAATTTAAAAAAATAATGCTAAATTTTGGTCAGTGTGAGTAGGGCACTGGTACAGTATAAGAATAAACTTTATTTTTTTTAGCATTTATGTACTTTTAAAATAGTAAAAATGGATTTTCACTAAAAGGTTAGTGTACATACGCTAAAAGAATTATGTACAACATTTTTCAAAATGCATCGATGCATGTGCGAAATTTTCTGACCGATTTATGGTGTAAAGGGTAATTACTCCGTATACCGAGTGTTTGAAGTACATTACTTCGTACACTGTTGATCAAAATGTGGTCGCTTCGTATACTACAAATAGACATGATATCGACACTTTGGTGACGGGTAGCTGAACTGCACCTCGGCCGACCAGCAATATTAGGCAGCTCTAGGTGTGGTTAGTATTTAAATGGATAGTGACCACTATAAACCTATGATACTTCGACAATTGTTTAAATGGTTGTTTTAGAAAATGTGTATCTTAAATAAATTTTACATGTTTTATATTTTAAATTATGTTTGTTATATATGCCAGATAAATGACTTCAAAATGCTTTTAATTTCTACATCATACTTGTTTATATCTGCGAAATATACAACAAGTATATACAGTCTATGTGTACAGTAAAATATTAACTTTAGGATTTCTCATCATAAAGAAATGGAAATCAATAAATATAGAAAATAAGTATACAAAAATTATATAGGTCAAGTGCTTTCGTGCTATATGTTACAGAATCATATTTTTGAAACGCTATGCTTCGGTTGATTTTAAATGCAGATACCGTGGTACGCTGTTGTAAACAGTATTTAAAAAAATAGAAAAATTATAATAAGAACATGCATTTACCTTGTTTAAGTGAAAAACTTTTCACCCGACGAAAATCACCCACTTTCTACACTTGTAAAACATACCTCAATTAATTGAATTAAACAATATTTATACAATTCATGAATAAACAACTTGTTTACAATTTAGATATCATCAGGGATTTTTTATTAGATTCAAATGACAAGAGAATATTCAAATATAACTTGTGAGTGTCCAATAAATAAACTTGTAGAAGATTTTTCGCTTGCGGTACTCAAAATGAAAATGTTCGGTGAAGTATTTTCACAAGAAAGGGCGGTTTAAATACTAATATTATAGTTTACTGAGAGGTTCAGTGACAGTTGTCCCTTCAGGCGTTTTCGTCGATGCGTGCGACCGGCGTGCTACTCTTGAAACGACGATGGACCGCATAAAAATACGTCACCAGTAGCGGATATTCTCTCGGCGGAAACAGGAAATCGAAACGGAACCCAAGTAAAATTGTGATGAAATAGCACATATTGTACAATATAAGAAGTGGAACCAAGCGTACATAGGAGTAATTGGAGGGGATGTTGAGGCGATTAAATAAAATAATGCGATTAGCTTAAAAATACCGTGATCATATGTTTTACATTTTTTTTCAATTGGTTATTTAGCGTCGCATCCCCCGTTTAGATATTAGCGACGTATTATAACTATTAAAAACTCGTGTTTGGTACTGTAGTGGTTAAACTGTAGCAGCGGACGGTCATGAGATCGACCTCCGCAACCGAAAAAATCAGTAGACATTTATATTAGAAAGAAAAACTAATTTTACCTTACACTTATTTATTTTCGCAAGTAGTTTGATATTTACACTCTGAATAGATTTATATGAATACTACGTGTTCAAAGTGACCAATGAGCGCAATGTTACAACTGCACCTGCGTGAGTTTTTCGACACTGATACCACAACAAATTTCTGTCGAACCAAAACAAGATATGTAAGGAGCTGTCCACATATGCATTACCGTACGGTGCGGTCAACACTATGTGTGAAATTCAACTAAATGCACTAAAAACGATGCGTATTGACCTATACTTAACGCGTACTATGAAAAAAATAATTATTTATTTTACGAAATAAATTTTTATTAGGTTTAGAGATAATTTATTGAAATTTTGATTTAGTTCACCTTGGTTTTTCTCTTATAAATATCTCGATATTATTTAAGTATGATAGACGTATACTTTCTATTTATATCCTTTGCAGGTATTTTAAAGCTGATATAAAGTAGAACATTTAGTTTGAAAACGTAATAAGTTAAATTATTAAGTTTGAAGTGACAACTAACGTAATGACTAAATCAGTTTTTAAATATTAAGTGATTTGCACAATAATAGTTACATTGTTTTTTAAATTTTTTAATGAATAGCATATAACTGCAATGAATATTTCATTCAATTAAAGTGAATATTCAGAAAAAATCGAATATTAATTCGTAAAACTCGAATTTATGATTGAGCGCGAGGCGGAGAGGGAACGAGACAAAATGAGAGATAGCGGGTTGAGGGGAAACAGAGATGGGGGAGAGCTATTTAAAACGTTGATGAAGTTATCTGGGCTTAAGTCGTCGTTTGCGTCGTACAAACTATGGCTAAACAGTACGTTCCGTCGGAAAATACAATTCGATTAAGTGTCGAATTTTCAATCAACTGGACTACATGTAAATAACAGAAAATGTCTGTTTGAATAAACTGCATTACAAAATTCTGTAAATATAAAACGATCATTGTGCAGATCGATTTAGTCATGATTTGCGCACCTAATATTTTCAGCATACAGGTATTACAAAGGTTATCTAAAGTTGCAAGAAAAATAATACTTGATTGAATAGCATAACCCTAAATATCGCGCTATTCATTCATACGGTTGCAGCACATGAGAGCAATCAAATTAGTCCAAGCAACGATTAGTTTAACTTACATTGACTATTGCAGTTGAACAATAGAATCAAAAGATGTTGAATTTTAAAACACCTTATGATGAGTAGATTGATGAAATTGATTCGTGAACAATGCATTTTAATTTAACTAATGAATTTATTGTCACTATTTAAAGTCATGAATAAACTTTTTGAAGATATACATATTTGCGTATAGCCTTCATTTATCAGTTAAAGTTATAGACCCATCTGATCAATAATTTCGGTGTACAATTCTAGCAAAGACATAAAATGCCGAAGACATAAAAAGCTCGTTCACAAATGCTATTAGAATGTCTAATTTGATTTCTGTAAAACTTTCAACTTCATTTCGCATCATTGATGGCTTGATAAAATGCGTATCCTTAGAACTTTATCCATAACTGGGTAACCGCATCCTATTTCCTATTCATATCAACGTCTTCTCGCAACTCCAAAGATACCGTAAACTACATGATTTTTGCAAATGATACAAATATACTAATGCTACGCCGTAAACTCGCTAAAGTCATGGGCCCAAGATACCAACCTATTCTTAATAACCTGAAAACAAAGGTAATGATCCTTTGTAGCTTATACAATATTGCGAAACTTGATCTCTCTACTTCCTTAACTGTCGATTGACTACCTCCGGCTTCCATAATACGTCACTTTAGTCGAAAACTTAGAGATTATACTTACTCCTATTCTAAACTGGCAAAAGCATGTTGACACCGTTGTGAGGAAAATCAATGCATCGCCATATTGGTACTTCGGCTTCATTAGCGTCTTCTACCTCAAAATCTCAGAAAGCAGCTTTTTGAAAGTTTCGAAAGTTCGACGCTGACGATACCTATAACTTTCTCCTTTATCGCGCCCTGAATGTGTGCATCCGACTTGTCACAAGACACACTTTTTTGAGAGCCACCCTACGTGAATCTCAAATTGTTCTTATTAAGGATTATGATGGTGGAATAATAAAAGCTGGACACAATGTTGAGCTTGAATTGTTTCTTTATTTCATTGCAGCTGAACACAGGATATCACTCGAGGAATGGGAACATATAACGGCTTCTCACCTATCTCACCTACCTACTGCGAGGGCTTACATTTAACTTTATTACTGGCAACTATTTCGGAGCAGTGCCGGATACAAACTAACTCTCATGTGGAATTAGCATAGTCGCGTCTTCACAGTAGCGCTAGGAGCGCAATACGTACGGGCCGGTAACGCGTAGAAAAAGCGATGACTGGGCGCTATAGTCAAATCACACTTAAGTGTGTTTATGTATGTGTGCCCATCAGCTCAAGACGAGCACGATAACAACAACTAATTCGATGAATTATTTGCAACAGTTCTTTTTTAAATCTAGAATTGAGCTGGTCTCTGCAACATTTCCATTGTGTTTTGGCATGCCCTGCTCGTGCTTACGTTGGCGTTTTGAACTTTAAATATCGATTGATCAGTATAGAACATTTGAATTTGTCGATATGTTCGAGAGATGGTCTCTGCGGTGTACCATCTGCTTTCGTAGCATGTCCTCTCCTTACCGCTCATGGCTGTGTGGTCATATACTCCAGATCGTCTTTTAGCTCTTGGGATTGTGCTAAAGAGATGTCTTTGGTTGCTGATTGTTGTGCTTTTAGAGGCGTATTATTTGCAGATGGCGGTTTAATCGAAGAGTGAAAGGGGTTAAAAGAGTCACTCGCCAAAATGTTATAAAATATAAATTGATTTTTACTTCTAATAATATTTTCATATGGTTTGAGTAACATTGTATTATCTATTAACTATAACTTACTTTATAATTATTAGTTTTGAATAGGACCCGAATGAAGTGTCGAAATGTCGATAATTTTTAACAAAATATGAGTTTTCATTTATTATAGACCTAACTACTTGATATTACGACAAGTAAAATTAAGATACTTTATAATCTTCATTCAATGTCAGTCCTATAAAAAAATTATTATAAATAAATAGTATTACACATTAAGAAAAACGTGTAGTAATCTGATGATCATCCTTTTAGGAAATTAAAAACAACTTATTGCAGTACAATACGTGACTACCAAACGATGTATATGTGTGCACCTTTAAATAAATGTGTAATGCAGAGGCTTTCATAAATGAGGTACGAAATATTCCTTGTTATTTTAAATTTAATGCACAAATACTTATACTTATTTTTCATATTATTAAAATAATTCTAACGATTGCTTTTCATATGACTTTATATAAAAATAGGTGGTTTAAGATGTTAGTAATTAATCTTTACATTTTGATTACATGATAAAAAATATTTTATTTTTGTAAAAGCTCTTTGCATATTGAATCCTACAAAGTTTAATATAATGTTATTATGATTTTGAAGATTAACTGGTTAATATGGTTGGTAAATTATTCTTCATTTTTCATGTGTCTCAAATTATTTTATTTTTATTTTTGCTTGTCCATTAAATTGTTTATTTATTTTAACAGACTAAATTTATTATGTTGCACTAACTTCCAATATTACACAATATAAAAAATAGATTACGTTGCGTATCTAAATCAGGTATATTATCCAAGATCATTAACGCACCTTTAGAGGAAAGCTAGTTAAGTGCACGATGTGCCGATGGCATCTTCCAGGATTCAAAATATCCCGGATAACACCCTCCGATGGGTGTTTACAGCGTCGATACTCGATTTTTATGAGTCTGAGAAACGGGAAGGACTACAGTTCTGAAGGTATAGGTGCCGCTCGATACGCGCACGCTCGCTTCTATACGATATAAGACTGTCGATTCCGTCGCGCGGCCCGAGAGCAATGAGGATTTTTACTTCGTGTCGCTCGTATAAACTGGCGGGTTTTCTAGCCTCGATCAGAGGGTCGCCTCGGTCGCGTGCGCGTGCTATTCTTCTGCAACGTAAAGGGATCGATCGGTCGTAGCCCGTAATCGAAATTCACGCAAGTATATTGAAGGGAGGAAAAAAGGAGTCAAGGGAAGAGAGCGGCAGGGGTAAAATAGAAGCTATTGAGCGCGAGGAAAATGAAGTTAACGTTTATGTATAAGCTGGAAAAAGAAAAAGTATTTGAATGTAAATTAATTCGACAGAAAACGCGATTTACTACCTCACAACTCGCTGGATTTAGCTTGAGCTTCATAGAATTCGAAACATCATAAAAATTATTAGTTTATACTGAGAAAAACAGTTTATCTTACATGAAGTTTATAAAAGAGTATAAGCCGTTAACCATTTGATGTGATAATCGTTCACCGTAATCTGATATATGTATGTATAAACTTTGCAGACAATATTTCAGTGGAGTACTAATATAATAAAGATTTTTTATTTAATAATAAGTTTTGGCTTTGCAAAGTGCGTAATAAAAGTTATCAAAAATCGGCATATTCACCGACGTTTTCCGAGGAAATGAAAATATCATTTATTTAAATGACCGAATGTTAATGCCGATCCTGAAGAACGATCTCGGTGTGGAAGGAAAACTTGCTGTCTCAGACAGTAAAAACAAAGAAGTCGCATAAAAATGAAGTAAGTAAGGCTTCGACGATCAAACCAGCAGCGTTCCCGTCGTCAGTCAGGTTCTTAAGAGTAAATATTAACGAGTCGCAGTGCGGTCGATTTTCCCGATCAATCGCCTTCCCGAGTCGTGCAGAGATTGGATCGGCCCTTCTTCGTCGCACCGAAATCGCGGCCGGTCATAAAGCTCGCCGTCGCGTCGCCGTGCAGCCCCGGGATGATGCTCCATATCGATTGGAGGACAACGGGGCGGCTCGAAAGTGCAGTCACGCCGCGCTGGATGCATAAACGTTTTATTACGCCGTGTTACGTGAGAAGAGCTTCGAGATTCTCTCTCACAGTCTCTACGGAGAGGACGACCGCGAGAACGACCGCGGTGACGACTACGTCGGCAGTCCGAGTCCGAGTCCGAGTTTCCCTGACGGAAGAAACTTTGCGTGAGGTAGGAAAAGAGACAGAGAACATTAGTTCATTTTCCTCTTCGTAGACTTCAATGTGCACGGCTGCAGTGTGGGTAATTACAATTGTCGCTATTATGTGCGTTTAGGTAGCGTATTCGCGTAGTTACGATTGGCTAATTCTAAGTGTATAAATTGAAATTCATTTTCAGCCTTAAATACAGGTTCGTCGTGTCTCAGCCTTGGAAGAGAGTAGACGTGTTTGTTCACAGTGTGCTCTACTCAAAGGCAAATCCGCCCGTGCGTGCTATATTATAGATACAACGTTCAAGTAACCTAATTTCAATGTAAAAAGTAATAAGTAATATCAATTTACCAAATTCTAATTCTGTTTTCGCCAAAAATGGCTACCATAGAGGAGCTTCCGTCGAAAAACTCTCAAGAAAAATGGGAACTCGTGAACGGCAAGCGGCCACGAGAAAGTCCGGAAACGACACTCTTCAACAACAAAAAACGTTAAACTGAAATTCACGAATACTGGCTAAGTGCACCTACACCAACTAGTAACAAATATGATCTGTTACAAGGTGAAACAGGTAGTAATCAAAATGCAAACACCGGGGTGGTACTGGTTAGTTACAAGTCTCCTCCCATATTCGTAAACAATGTCGAAAACATTCGTCCACTAGAAGATGTTTTAAACAATATAGCTAAAGATTGTTATATACTTAAAGTTTTAGGTAATAACACAATCAAAATTCAACCAAGTAGCTCAGAAAAATATTTACCAATAATAAATGAATTGAAAAATAGAAAAACTTATTTCTACACGTACCAACGTAAACAAGACAAAAGTTTTAAAGTTATTCTTAGAAGTATGCACCCATCAGTAGATCTCAAGGAACTAAAAAGTGCTATAGAAGAGCTTGGACACAAAGTCTTAAATATTTCTAATATGCGACACCGTATCTCAAAAATACCCTTACCATTATTCTCAATTGTAATTGAATCTAGTTCAAATAATAAAGACATTTACAACACTAAACGACTTTTAAACACAGTGATAAGTTTCGAACCTCCGAACGCCAAAAGAGATATTCCGCAGTATCATAATTGGCAAGAGTATGGACATACAGAAAACTATTGTTTTAAGGGATCAGTTTGTGTCAAATGTGCTAAAAACCATCTTACTAAAGACTGCCCAATTAAAGAAAAAGAAATAGCGGTAGTTTGTGCAAATTGTAGTGGAAATCATATATCAAGTTATAAAGGATACCCAGTTCGCAAACAATTACAACAAAAATTATATCCAGCATTGAGAGAAAAATCGTTAATACAAAATAATCAATTAAGCCGCTCAAACACAAACACTAGAACAAATACAAATTCAAACACTGTAAGACCAAATTTTACATATGCACAAACAACTGCAAATTCAGGTGATGTAAACGAAATAGTAGAATCAAAACAAACTCACACCCAAACAGAACCAGCGCACGGTGTAAACATACACAATAACAAACTTGAACTTATGATGGAGCAGTTAATGTCAAGAATGGATTCAATGTTAAACTTACTAACTATCCTCGTAAGTAAAATTTCGAAATGAACAAATTAAAAATTGCGATATGGAACGCAAATGGACTTATGCAGAGATACTTAGAATTAAAAACATTTTTAATACATGAAGATATCGATATAATGCTCATCTCTGAAACCCACTTCACAAATAAGAACTACCTCTGCATACCGAACTATGTTATTCACAATATAATTCATCCGCACAATAAAGCACACGACGGCACCGCCGTCGTAATAAAATCAAAAATAAGTCACAACGTAAACCCAAATATTAGTGAAACTCATTTACAATCAGCAAGCATAACAATAACTGATAAAAGTGGCCAACTAACTGTGGCAGCTGTTTACTGCCCACGAAACCATAAATTAACCCAAGAAATTTTATCAAATTATTTTCGAACATTAGGAAATCGTTTCATTGCTGGAGGTGATTTTAACGCAAAACATCCATGATGGGGATCAAGATCACATACTCCAACCTATCGTGGTAGATTATTATACGAAAGTATACTGCAAAACAACTGCATTCCGGTATCAACCGTCGAACCAACCTACTGGCCTACAGATTTAAAAAAGCTACTTGACCTGCTGGACTTTGCAATTGTAAAGGGCATAAACAAAAAACATTTCGAAGCATTTTCTTGCTTGGATTTAACGTCGGACCACTCGCCAGTTCTAATTTCTCTAAATTTACAAATATTCAAAACAGAAAATGAACGTAAATATATCAAATGGAAAAAATTTAAGCTGTATGTTGCAGAACGCTTGAAATGTAACATACCACACATATCCCCTAAAGATCTAGAAACTAGTGTTGCTCTCGAAAATTCTTCTTCCATAATGAATAAACAATCTCATAAACAATATATTACAGATATAATTATTCAAAAAATAAAAGAAAAGAGAAATCTGAGGAAAACATACCAGCGCACTAGATCGGAT
>JAWWEQ010000045.1:30070457-30121916 GCA_035583055.1 Torymus tubicola | reverse complement strand
ACAATAGAACAAGTAAACAGAATAGTATCAGCTGCTAGAAAATCCATAGAGGAAAAACAATACTGTACTGCGGCATTCTTAGATGCTGCTCAAGCATTTGATAAAGTTTGGCATGAGGGACTCTTGCTCAAAATAAGAAAATACTTTCCAACGCAATACTATGAATTAATTAAATCCTATCTACAAGACAGAAAATTCATAACGAAAATAAACAAATATACAACAAATCTCTACCCTATAAGAGCAGTGGCAAACTTTCCCGATATTACAACATCAACTTACGCAGATGATACTGCTTTCTTAACGATCCACTCAAATCCAGTGACGGCATCAGAAAACTTGCAAATTCACCTACATAAAATTGAAAAATGGTATAATGCCTGGAGAATTAAAATGAACGAAAAAAAATTCACACACATAACTTTTACATTAAGGAAAGCCATCTGTCCACCTGTTACATTAAATAATAAAACTTTTCCATAAAATAACTCTGTGAAATATCTTGGTGAAATACTAATCTACAAAACCATACTTAAACCCATCTGGAAATATGGAATTGAACTCTGGGGTGCTACCTCAAATTCAAATGTTGAGATCCTAGAAAGATTTCAATCGAAAGCATTACGTAATATTGTTAACGCTCCATGGTTTGTTACAAACGAGATTATTCGTAACGCTCTTCAAATTCCTACGATCAAAGAAGAAATTAAATTGTCTTTTAAGAAATACAGTTCCAGACTTTTAGACCACCCAAATCAATTAGTAAACGAGCTTTTAAGGGAATCCATCACCATCACCAGGCTTAAAAAACATACAATTTAGCTGTTTAAATGGTTTTTATTATTCTACGTATAAACAGCAATATCACGTTAAAATGCCCATTGGAGTAATTTATTGTTTCTAATCGAATGTAATTGTATCCAAATTGCAAAAAATATTACCTATTGTCATGTTCAATTGACAGATTGTAAATATATCTAGGAAATTTAAAAAAAAAAATAAAACAGGATGAAAATAACAAAATATTTTTGTGCAATTTAAATGCAATTACACATCTCGTCTATAAAGGAAGTATGGATTTTTTAGTTATACAGCTGTTATTAAATAATATATGTAAAAGAATGGTTTACAATAATAAAAATCATAAAATTTTTGCTAATAGAATATGTAATTGCGACCAACTAAAAGCTCTTTATGATAAAAATTGGAGTAAGTTATATCTCTAAAAAGTTCTTCTTTTGTCTTTAAGTACTAGATGTACAAGGAAAGTACGTTCGAAAAAGTATTGACCGTAGGATATAAAATTTTGTTGCCGATGGAATGACTTTCATTGTGAACTAATTATTCGTAAATATCACAATCCTCGTATGACTAAGATTACTTGGCTAAAAAAATAAATGTTAGTTAAAAATAAAAAAAAATCTTCATAAAAAAGCATAAAGTTCCATTTAGATTTGATTGGTAATATACGTTACTAATCTTAAAAACAAATTAATCAATTTTACAGTAATAAGAAATACGATTATAAATATAAAAGTTAAATTTCTATCATAATTGTAGGTCAAATTTTTTATATATTAGAGACATAAATGTTTATAAAATAATTATAATACTAGATAAAAATGTAAATTTATCTTTGATACAGGGAGTAAATTGCATGTCCGGCAGCATAGGATATTTGCAAGTAAGAGCGAAAGGTGCCAGAATTATGCTTGGCACAGGCAGAGAGACATTAGTCGATTTGCTGTAGACAAGCGGTGGAATGATGGCAGGCTTCGAGGGGCGATAGGGAAATTATAGTCGTGCGTCTCGCGCAGACAGAAACGCTAATTTATTGCCGTCAACGATAAACGTGCACGACGCGTCACCGGAAAGCTATCAGCGTGCTACTCTCTCTCTCTCTCTCTCTCTCTCTTTCTCTCTCTCTCTCTCTCTCTCTGCTACGTTCGCACGCGTATGTCCACGTGCGATATGTGTATCGCTCTGTCGTAAAAATAGAAGAAAAGTCGTGTTGTATAAATAAAACGGAAAAGCAGCGTGCACAAGTAAAGCAGGAAAAGTGTGCAGGACACATGAAGAGAACGAGCACGCGCGTAAGAGAGATATATAAAGAGAGAAAGGAAAAGGAGAACGCGAGAGAGAGAGAGAGAGAGAAAGAGAGAGAGAGGCGGAAGGCAACGAGCAAAAAGTAAAGAAAGCTTCAATTTTATCCAAGTTCGGTGAGGAAAAAGGAGAAATGAGTACGTATGTGTGGGAGAGAGAGCGAGAGAGAGAGAGAAAGAAAGGGAGAGAGAAAGAGTAAGAGAGAGTGAATTTCGTCCAGTGCGTTTGGGAAATTTTTTGCTGACCGTTCTTTGCTTTGCGGAGGATGTTTATTTCCGGAAGGTGGACGCGATATTACGACGATAACTCTCTCGCCGGCGCGCCGGCTCAGACGTTTGTCACGATCGAGGCGATAAGAGAGAAGCGACTGCAGCAGCAGCCAGGATTGCAAAAAAATTCATTAGAGAACGGCAAGCGTGCGCGCACGGGTGATGGATTTTTCTTTTGTTCGAGTGTCGGCCAAAGGCACAAAACGACCGAGATCTCGACGCGAGTGCAGGAGAGACGGTAAAGCATTGTGATTTGTTTACCGAATCAATGGTGTTGCGATTAAAGGGGAAAAATGGGTCACACATCGAGGCAAATATAAACACGCAAACTAACTTTAGTGAGGACAACGATAGATGATAGATGTGAAGCCGAACAGGGAGGAAGTTCAATTGTACATTAGTACTAAATAATCATAAACTAATCAACTATTGTACCAATAAATGTTTGTAATGTAAATATATACAAAAACTAATATTTTCCAAATGTGAGATAGTGGTAATATGATTTGTATCGTAACTTTTTTTATAAGAAATCATTCGAGTACAATTTTTATACTCACATAAATAATAATAAAGTTTAGATGTCACTACTTGTCTTAAAATTTGCAAAACGTTAAGGTAGATACCTGATTTAATGTGTACACTTGAAAAGCCAACAGTTAATGCTAAACTAAAGATTCGAAGAAGAACAGCGCGTGTGCGCGAGACAGAGGCCGAATAAACGGGAGCCTCTCATCGCGTCAAAGTCGGTGTCGGCTCTCTCGCAAGTGAAATCACGTTCCGGTGCTTGGCAGCCGAATCGGATCGTGATAACAGGGGGCCCTTTGCATCAGTTTGACAGCGGCCGGCCAGAGCTCCGGGGCACACTGACGCCAGTAATATATGGCCAGCCCAATTCTCCGTATCTAAACAGAGACAGCGCGAGGGCGACAGCTGAGAGAGAGAGAGAGAGAGAGAGAGAGAGAGAGAGAGAGAGAGAGAGAACCGACATCAAATCAGGAGTGGAGTGATTACTACGACAATTCACTCATGCGATTATTCGATTTCACTCTATTAGCCGCAGGACGACACAATCGCGCCACTGATGTAGCATTTGCCTGCTCCTCGGGCTGCTGCTGTAAACTAAATGAAGTTCTTCGTTCTGGGAAGCAACATATTTATACAATTATTTAAATATCTACTTAAGGGTTCTGTAAATCATCAAGATCAAATTGGGAGAAATATACATAAGTGATTCCTTGATCTCTTCGAAACTTTGTAAAAAATTCTGTTTTGTGTACCGAATACTGGTGAATTTTTCAAATTTTTTTTAATTAACGTTTTCAAACTGACTCGTGACAAAGTTCAGAATTTTAGCATTTTTTGCCGATTTTGCCGATTTTGATAAATTTATAACTTTCCAGAGAAGCATTTTTCACGATAATCATAAGAATAGTTTTGTTTTGTAAAATTTTCTCAGTTTGTTTTCACTATAAAAAATCCGATTTGAGCTATCTTTACCAAAATATGCAAGAGATACATTTTTAGCGTAGAAAAGTGTTCATATAAATCCTAGAATGGTTTGCGATTGTTCTGGACCTAAAAAAATTTATCCAGTAGATGTATGAAAGACTCTTGCTATTTGCACGCCAGATGTAAAGTATGTTCATTAATTGTTCATGTTTCAAAACAAACCTTAATGTTTGTTTTGTCGTATGATTAGATGAATTATTTTTCGTGATATACGTTGACGGGGTCTCGTTTTCAACTTTGTCAAAACATCGGCGTCTATAACACCTCAGTAACAATATCATCTGCAATAACCATATTAATTCGGATGTTCTGCCATATTTTAACATGATTTTAGGTACATTACTATGAATACAATTCGAATTTTGAAAAGTTATAAGAAGCCCGAATCGAGAAACATTTTTTAAATATTACTAACAATAAACCGTTTTAAGTAATTTTTGACCCACAGTATGTGGTTGAATATCGTGGGTACTTACACTTTTTCATCATGAAAAATTTTTTACTACATGAAATTTAATACTATATTTTAACTAGCTTTTAGTTTTCTAAATTCTAATGAAGTTGATAGCCATTCGATGTCTTTGAGGTCAATCCATTCGGGATCCTTGCTATATATATGTACAAATAGTGTGATATAAATGTTACTTAAGTAGCTCGAGTGAATTTTCAATAAACTTGCATCCGTGGTCAGCTTTATTTTAAGTATAGTTAAAAGTATTAAACATTTAAACATTTTTTAAATTCTCACTATCAGTAGAGATAAATAGATTCTGCTATTGTAGATATAATATTTTGTTACATTTAGCGCCATTTATCGATCTTTGAACTGTGAATCAACAACTAATCATTGAGTATTCAATTGATTAGGATAGGTTGACACGTCTGGATTACTGATTCGCCTTAACATTGGAATAGGTTTTTAAATGAAAGATTTAAAAGAAATCAGCAATCGTAAATCTTGACACTAAAAAACTACAGTTCAAGATATTTTTAAACTAGAGAAAATGAGCTTATATTTGCTTTGAAGATATAAACAGTTTATTTTCGATGCATAATTTAAGCTTTGATAAAATTGGAAAGAGTCTACATTTTATAATTAAAAAAAGCTAATGCAAGCTAATTTAATTTAGTTTTATTTTCTATTTTTAACATGATATTTACGACTTTACAAAATCAAATTTTTATCAGGTCAAGAAGAAGCTACATATATATATATACACACATACCAAAAAATGGTTGAGATCAATATCTTGTAAACATCATCCAGGTGATCATACTGCTATTTTGGAATTTCATTCTTCATAGTTATGATTTTAACGTAAGAACATAGTTTTGGTAAAATAAGACATGGATTTTTTGTTGATGTATTCGGTAATAGAGCTGTTGCTACCAAGTAATATGGAAATTAATTTTTTTACGAAAATAGAAACTATGGTGCAATCCAGCAAATTCATCTTGACAAGACTTCCACAGTTGATGTTTATTATTTAAAAATGAAGTCCAATGTTTTTAATTCCATTTCAGTGCAATTTTATCTCAAATATGCTTCATTTGGCTAAAAAAATGATGCCTCTTCAATTCTTTAAGCCAAATTTAGATCCTAGATAGCAGTTCAATATTATTGTTGATTGCAGTCTGATGGTGAAAAGTTGATCGTTTTTCTTTTTATCAACTCAATAATTATGGTAAATTTATTATATACGATTAAAGAGTTAATAGCATATCCGTAACATCCGAAATCTCAACTGTCTAGGATTTAACTTAATTTATATTAAAAGCATTATTTTACTGTTAATGTGGTTGTTGTTCGTTCGAGATAATTACTCATTTCAGTCCATCTGATTGTTCATGTTACTATAGTTTTGTTCTCTTGCTTGTCACGAAAGTTCAATACCGAAAATTTATTCAGCGTGCGAATAAACTTTTTTCACGTTGAAATTTGAACGCGCTTGCGAACAGGAGTTCACCGACTCTTTTCTGTGCTAAACGCGCGACCTGCTGAGAACTAGCCAGCTAGCGCTCAAGGGTGGAAAGGAGTAGAAGAAAGCTGTGGTAGCAGGTGTGAGAATAAAATCGTCGTAGAAACGCTTGGGGCGAAACGATGCAGCTGCACTATGTCAAAGATGTCTTCTGCAGCAGATGCACACGAATACTGTGTGTATGTTACGTGTGTGAAAGAGAGTGAGAAGAAGAGGAAGAAGAAGATGCAAGAGGAAGTAAAAAGAGAATGAGGAGGAGAGGAAGAGAGAGAGACAGAGAGAGAGAGAGAAAGAAAGAGAGAGAGAGAGAGAGACAGAGAGAGAGAGAAAGAGAGAGAGACAGAGAGAGAGAGAGAGAAAGAGAGAGAGAGTGGCTTTGATGCCTTGACCATAAAATCGGGAAATTAAAGGTGAGCAAGGCAGTCAATGAAATGAAACGTGACAAACGATCACTCGAAAAGTAAGGGGATATAATAGTAGACAAAAAAAATAATCGGTGACGTTGGTTTGGTTTTGACCTCGAAGGATTCTATATTGTTTACGACGTGATATTGTTTACATGTCACCTCTAATATTAAATAAATTGTTTATTTCAGTTAGAGGGTTAATGATGAATCAGTTCTAAAAATATATCAAAAACAAGCTTTTAGACGAATGGAGTTGTATATTTCGTTAAATTACTATTAAATATTGGTTTTGAATGGATAATATATAAGGGTAAGATTTAAGCGACATAATGCTAAAAGGTCGGTGTCATACAATGCGGATGTACAGGTCTCATGTAGGCATTATCAACATATAGTCAATGTGTTGGTAACCAAAAAATTTTTAAATATTTTTTCATTCTATTTCAAATTTGATTTTTTTGTATTTGTAATTGTAAAAGTTTAAGCATTCTGCAAAATATGAGATCTGCATTTAAAAGCATTTCAAATTTATTTGGTGACGTATACTGGTATGTTCCTTAAATTGATTTTACAATAATTCATTTGGAGCTAATTATTTTCTTATTAAAATATGATTAATTAAATTGGATATTGTGGACAATGGCTAAAATTTTATATTAGACAATACAGTTTTTTTAATTGAGAATTTCGAAATGAAACATAATTCAAAAAATCTTATGTTTAATTTATATAGTACTGTATGCTCTTATGCTTTTCTCGAATTGATACAATTAACAAAATATTTTTTATTTCCTTTGTGTAATTATTGTTTTAAAATAGAAGTTAGATAGTGTTGAAAGCAATAAGACACGATTGAGAGTGTCAGACGACAAGACTTGTGACCAAAAGTTACTATGGACATGGACGTGTTTCAGAGCAAATTGGAATCAACCAGTTCTCAAGTTTCAGAATACCCATCGGCAGCCGAAACTACAGTCTTCATTTTTGATCCACGTTTTGTCTTTTCGAATAAGTGCAAATTATTTTCTCTCGAGTTGTGAAAATGTTAACTAATAGAAATTTTTTCCAATACGATCCAACACATTTATAATTATTAAAAATATGTCTGCAATAATATCTTTTTTCATCATTTTTGTAAAAATAATTTTGTGAAATAGTTGTGTAAAATTAAATTATTTTTTATAAAAAGTAGTAAATAATGGTATCATTTATTAACTCAAATATGATAGTAAATTTTTCCATGTGGAAATATCCTTAAAATATTATAAGTATTCTAACTTTCCAAATAAATTGATTCTATGAGTATAGATATATAGGGTAACCCATTTTAATCGATGGATCCAAATATCTTCTAAAATACTTAACCTACAAAAAAATGGTTCAGATAAAAATTGTTCAGGACAAAAGAGGTCGCCTTTTGGTACTTGTAGCTGGGCAACGTTAAAAATAAGCTGAGGGATGAAATTAACTTTTTCTATTTAAATAAACAACTTTGACCTTCGAATGACCTTGAAATCTTCACATCAAGGTCAAAAAGATGAATGACGTTTGCCCCTTCATCGTTCAAACATTTGTTCAACGATAAATCTCGAAGAGTTTAAAAAAACGTCTTCTGGACAATTTTTTAACATTTGACCTTGATTTGACCTTCAACAAGTCACTCAAAAAATTTAAAACTATCATGTCTGACGTAAAATTTCCCGCTCTTTCTGAATCTGGTGTCAAAAATAGGGGTTCCTATTTAAAAAAATCAATTTGACCTTCAAATGACATTGAATATTGACCCCAAGGTCAAATCCATTAGTACCAAAAGGTGACCCCTTTTGTCTTGAACAATTTTTATCTGAACCATTTTTTTGTAGGTTAAGTATTTTAGAAGATATTTGGATCCATCGATTAAAATAGGTTTCTCTGTATATTATAATATTCCTTTGAAATGATACCTCCCTCAGTATTTTTAACAGCAAGTAAATATATAGAGAATAATCAATATTATCAGTTTCTCCGTCCTTCTTCATTCTTTCACCACTTAAAAAACGTGTTTTTCATAAATCACTTTTTAAAGAAAATCATTACATTAAAAATATCTAAATAAATTGAAGCATATTCCATATAAAACACATATTTTCTTGCAGTTTTTCAGAATTTAAAAATTAAAAAACCCAAATAACACGAAATTAAAATCATTTCATGATTTATCAATTTTTATTATTTATAATTATGCCGTAAAAAAAACAGTTTCGCGTATTTTATGTGTTATGTGCTTCAGTTATTTCAAATCTTTATAGGTTGTTTGTCATTTCGAAAAATGCGGTAAACCACTTTTTAACTGTTTCTGTTCTGTGGCGCTTTATCAAAGATAGAAACGAAAAAACTTATGACACCATTGTATTTGTATATTCATATTGTAACTTTTTTTATTTCCTCATATAGTACATTACGATACGCGTGACCTAAGTAGTACTTTTAACACGGTGTGAGGTTATAGGGCCCAGGCTTAGCAAGGTTCCTAATCACGCCGTGCAAAGTGCTCCTTAGGTCACAAGTATCGTATAAAATTTTATAGCATTGCTTACCTACGCCCGCTATAATGCCTATCTGTGCCCTAAGTGAGGTTCACGGTGCAAAAAAGTACTACCTAGGTCATTATTAGATTATTTTTATATACCTAGATTATTTTTATTATTATTATTTGTATAGCTATATTGCTTGGTCAATTTAAAAACATATAATGTGATTATTGATGTTGTAAAATAGAATTGTCTAATTTAGAGTTATACTTACATTCAAAATTTCTTGAATTTTGGGACACTGCGGTGAAAGTATATAAAAATAAAAGAAAAACTTTCTAACAACTGTTGCATATTCCATGAACAAGCAAATATTCAAAAGCCCGAGGCAGAAGCCTTGTTATGAGTATAGACGAATTCTCTCTTTTTTATTTCTCTCCTTCTCTTTTGCTTCTCTGGTATTTCAACAAGTATTCAGCGAAACCCTGGCCCTTTGACGATGCATCATGTAAAATGATTCCAACATAGTTTTTGCACCTAACAAAGGCATTTCTATTAGTATAAAGCGCCCTTACAAAATCTAAAATATTTTCATATCGAGTGCTACCGTTGAAAAAATGTTTTGAAATAATTTCATGCACTGTTCACTACCTAGTACTACTCAATTCAGTTTAAAATTTTTTACATGTATGTTTTGTTAAATCTTTTTAAGTACTATTACTGATATTTCATTCTTGATATGTTCGTGTGGAAATTATTAAATAAATAATTTAAAATGTCTTGGCTATAAGCCAATATTCTATAAAGTTAAAAGTAAATAATTATTATTTAAATTATTTTTAAAAACTTGACATTGTTCATTTCTGGTAGTCAGTAAACGTAGTAAGTAGTAGATCGAATCTTCATTTGATAAGCTCAAACAAGTTAAAGAAATCTAGTACAAAAATTAATCTTATTTTTAAAATATACGATAATTAAAAGCTTACAATTCTTAGCAGTCAAAAAATTTATTTTAGTTTATATAAATAAACTTAAGTAAACTCAATCAAGAAAGGGTTTATCAGTATTACCCTAATATTCTTGTAAAAAGCATACCATTATGTGAAAAACACAACCCAAAAGAAAACTCTAAATAAACTAGACAAAAATGAACCAGGCCGCATCCAAAAAGAAATTAGCTATCAAGGTGAAATTTTTTACAGGAAGGTATGGGACGACCATTGGTAGCCTGACGACAGTTCAATTGTAAGTTACAATTATAATCGTATTGTAACTTACGATAAAAGAAGCATCATAAAGTAACTTGACCTTGTAGATACCCAGGACGATCGTTTGGTAGTTATTTGATAAGTCTAGAAGAATACTCTATATAATAAACTGAGAGTATTTTAAGGAAATTTGGAAAGAACTAAAAAAGAAGTTGAATAAGTTACATGCTGTAAATGGAAACATTCAATTAAAATGGTGCCTATGGCATGTACAGTTAATACAAAATCGAGAATCATTATGTAGGTCAATGCTCAGATCAATGGAGAACGAATAAGCAGGGAGATTTAGGTTATCCCTGGGTTCATGGCTCTTCTATTAATTACCACCTTGGGCTGCAGATTTTCTATGAGATTGTATCAAATTATTTTTGCCTCAAATTGAAGATTTCTTAAACTAAAGAGAGGTTCCAGACCTATTGAACATCTTGTTCAAATGTTGGTAGCTTGCAAAAATATTTTTTCTCAAATCTATGCAAAGTTGCAACTCTAAATAACCTTCCAAAAGAAACTGGTAACCATTTCTAAGCTCACAACATCAGGAAAGTACAAACCATAATAATTTTTAGCGAGGTATCATTATAGAAACTTATGAGTTTTGTAACTCATTAGAAAAAGTTTTACCAGCTCTTAATAATTTATTCTGTTTTTTTTAAAACTATTTTAGGGCAGATAATCGACTAATAAGATAGCAAAAAAATTTGATCAACACAGTTGGCGATAAATAAACGTGCGAGTAGCTTCAGCCCATTAGCGCATTTGGCGACGTGTCTCATGTGCTTGTGCACGGGTTGTGCGACTCTGTTCTAGCGGTTCTCGCGTGAGCAAATTTGCATATGGTCCATGGCTCGTTTCCATACCGGATCAGTCGAGGGTCGCTGCATCATCCCGGTAAATCGAGGCCGAGCCTAGACGTTCTCCCGAGCGACTCAGCTGCAGTTTGCGCGCGCGCGAGAGAGCGTCGATGCGCTAACGGAGCTGCAGCAGCGTGTGACGCCGGCACCATGAACCATCCTTACCGCTGCAGCTTTCAAGTTATCACGAGAATTATTTGAATTTCAGCGGGCGTTGCGCCGTATCTATTCATTAAGTAGATACTAAACGAGATTTCCATCAGTAATTTCCTGGACAAATCGCGCGTGTGCTCTCTCACTCTCTCTCACTAGCCTGTCCTGTATGTGCATGTCTATCTCTTTCTCGCTGCGCAGCGTATACTGCACATATAACCTGAGGGTCACACCAGCAGCAGCAGTAGCAGTAGCGGCGGTAGTGCACTATTTGCATATTATGCTGGCGCAGGGCTGCGGGCAAAGCGTGTACGCGCTGGGCGGGCGTTGCGCGTACTTTCCAATTTCACCGGCTGAAAATGCGTGTGTCACGTAGGAGTCGACGCGTGTGGGAGGAGGAAGGGGAGAGGGATGAGGATGCAAGAGGGCGCAAAATGCGCGCCCCGGTTGGGCGAAAAACGCGAGCGTTGATCGGCGACAAGGGTACGAGGATTTGAAAAATACAGGATTGACGCGCAAGCCAATTGCTCTTGAGCCGTGTTATTAAATAAAGGACTGATGAATGAAGTGGAAAATAAGCGAGTATGTCGGCGAGTACGACTGATGGTGAATTTCACTAGGAGAGCGATTACAATAGATCAAGTGGTTCGATTGAACAATTTTTCTTTTATGGACCAGTTTTCCAATTTCAAATTTAGTTTATAAATACGCTAGTTCAATGGTCTAGTTGCATATAAAGAAATGTAGTATAGTAATAATATTAGTTTTTCTGTTATGCGATTTCGAAAATTGTACTATGAAAATGGAGATTAATAAAACGTTCAGACTTTAATTTTTCTTTTCTTTTTAAATGAAATGTGTCAGATACGTATTAACTGATGAAGGGCGAAGAAATACGCGTTATGAAGCTTAAAATACTCATTTAATATCACGTTGCAATGATTGAAACATAGAATGATCAATACACATTCAATTTTAATTTTCTAATAATAAAATATTACAAAAAATTCTTCAGTTTCGTTAATTTAACGTATGACAAAGTTGTTATCATCTCGAGATAAATAATTGTTTGGTCATTGATATTCTCAACTACAGTTTAATTTGATGAAATCATACTAAATTTGATATCGCATGAATAATTCTCGGCATAAACTACATTAGTATGCGTAGTAACAGAAATATTAAAGTTTTACGATTTAGGATCTGCGCGATTTCGGAACACTATGTTGGATAATAATACATCGTAAACTTAAATCGATGAATTCGAAAAGCCGCGCAAAATGGGAGTCGGTGGTGCCTTTAGACAGTAAAATTCGACGTTTACGATCAATAGGTCAATGGAATGAAAATTTCACACTCGTTCCTCGCGCAATATATGTATAGAATATATATATCGATAATGGCCCAGGACTTGCTGCCACCCCGCGCTCCACCAGAGGGACGAAATATATTTTTAAAGTGACGCTTATATTTACAGGCTCGAAAGCGATAACTCGGAATTACAACGAGGGGGGCTGACTTTCCCGGGGTATCCGTAAATTTGTGGTGTGTTCTCGCGCCGGTAATTCTCGTAAAGTTGCGCTTTGCGCGCACGCGCCTTTCTCCGAATGGGCGCGCGCGCCTGCCTGCCCTCACCTCACCCGCGGGAGGAGGGACCTGCTATATATGCACGATTATCTGATAGCGGCGCACGCCCAGAGGTACCAATTACATTTTCGTCTTGTCGTAGTATATTGCCGCACGGAGAATTTTTCCCTTTGCCATTTGAATATTTAGGTTATCATCGCGGCCTAGCGGAATAAATGCCTGGGTTTCGTTACTTTTTATTATTCCTTCCCTCGCCTTTTTCACTCAGTTATTCGGTTATCTAACTCATTTCCTAGCTAATTCAACCATTAGAAAGCATATTTACTAACGGCTATATTGTAAAGTTCTTGTGTCATGTTCAAGTAAAATTTGAGCAAACTATAGTTGAAATTCTTCCAATTTCTCTATTAAACTAAATGATGAAGATTCGATCGGTGAATAAAGTAATAACAGATTAGAGTCCGCGGAATCTTCTTTGAAATCACACATTCTCAAGTGGGGAGACGGTTTCAAAGCTTACGATCCAATGAAGATTGCGAGGGAAGCGAGGGAGAATCGCAATAAAATAGTTCGGATTACGTGCAGGAACGTACGAGGATGCCTCGAGCTCCGGGAGTCAGACAGCCCATGGCGAAATGGCCTCGCGCTCTCTCGCGCAAGCAACGCACCTCTCGCCCTTGCGCTCGCGTTCTCGTGTGGGTGCGAGCACGGGAATCACGGCTGGCATTAGGATAGAGCACGGCGAAGGGATTCGCTTCGTTAACATTCCCTTTTGATCGATCGGTTAATTGCCTCAGACGGCTAAACGGCTGCGCACGGCGCGCGGGAGGCATACCGCCGCGCGATTAACGCGATGCAACCGCGTGTGTCATTTGTCATCGAGATATGCCTGCTGCCTCCGCCGCCGGTGCTCTGAGAGTTTAGCATGGATCCCGCTCCAATTTTCATCATTATCCAGCTTGTCTTACAAATTTCACTTGATAACTTGATTTCAACTTCAATCAGATCTATTACATTTTCAGGAGCTCATGCGTTCAATCATACGATCGGTAATTATTATTAATAATAATAGTTATTATTAATAATATAGGATATTTACTAAAAATAATTACTTATTGAAATATTTGTTTGTAAATATAATTTTATTTACCATTATTCAAATTTTTTTTCGGTATCCCATAATATTGTAATGTCATAAACTTACCAACAATAAGCCATATATATATGAAAACATCATTTGTGCATTTAGATTATATGTGGTATCAAATAATTTGTAAGAATTCACAGACGGTTGTGCATTTCTCGTCTATATAAGCTGAATCAAAAATACGATGTGTATACTGTGACTTCTAGAGCAAATCTATCGGTTGCCTTCTCTTTATCGTCCGTTCGGATATAGAGTGTGAAAGCTGAATTTGAATTGTACGTTTTTATGCGTAAATGTATGTGCCAATAAAATATCTGTTTTGAGTGAAATATTTAAGCTATATGTGTAGATTGTTCTCTGAGCCCAAAAGTATCATAGGGAAAAGGTCGAATCATAACTCTGATACTTGAGTCTAAGTGTTTTTATTTCGTATACAAATTTTCAAATCGCGGTATTTTTAGTTTCTTGTATATTTTAAGGGGCGATAAGGGGCGATGACAACTTTAAATTCTTCACATTAAAATGATCTGTAAAAAAGAAATTTGAATAATTAATAAAATTTTGAACTAATATACTAAAAGTATGTTAAATTTATGACAAAATAAGCCAAAAATGGAAATTCTAGACCTACTTTGGCCCAATATATGGACATTTTAAAATTTAGGCTTTGCCGTCACCTGCAGGTTCACAGAGGTGATGGATTTAATCCAGTTGGGCTTAAATTGTTGGTATTTTATGCCGTTTAGGGCTGAAGAGTTGTACGTATCACAATAATTTGAGTAAATAATTTTTTTCAGCCAAAAACTGCTTAAAATACATTAAAAAATTTAAAACTATGTTTTTTAAGTAGTTTTTGGCTGAAAACATTTTTCAGAATTTCCATTTTTGGCTTATTTTGTCATAAATTTAAAATACTTTTAGTATATTAGTTTCAAATTTTATTAATAATTCAACTTTCTTTTATACAGATCATTTTAATGGAAAGAATTTAAAGCTGTCATCCCCCCTTAAAAGAAAATTATTATTGTAAACCTCACTTTTTATGAAATTGCAGTTTTTAACTTATTGCTTTATATTTAGTCATGGGTATGTTTTTATAACTATTTTTAATGACCTGATTTGTTATTATAATACACTAGGGATACTACAATTTAGAACCTCAACCTCGACGAGCGAAGTTAACTTTCACGTTTCATCGGAAAATAGATTATTCTGACTACTTTAACTTTGAGGAGAATGGATAATCGGTTTCCCTCCCTTTGCCATAACGAACTCATGTTTATTTCTGTATGCTTATTATTTAAGTTGATAAGTTCCAATTTGGCATCAAAAAGACTTTTTTTTCCTCAGCTCTTGATTGCCGCGATCGTGCTTCATTCACTTGACGGGAGAACATTCTACATTGCTTCCTTGCTACTAATTAGCTGAAACTCATTTGGTTTCTCTCTGTGATAAACAACTTTATTTCATTTCTGTCTACGATTGGCATATAGAGGGCAAAAGTATGCTCTTTTGTCATTGAACTACGTGAGTTAAGTTTATTTCTATTATAGCTTCACACCTAAGCTGTAAGCATTGCTGTTCTATTTTTTAATATAAAAATGATAGCAAAGTACAACAATAAATAAAATATGTTTGCTTTCAACCAGCATCTTAAGATACTTGTCAATAATTTAAGAAGAAATCACTTCAAGATGAAGAAATCGTATTCTCTTGAAATCTTGAGAATTATATGCATGACTGTAATAATATCATAAATCCTGAAAAGTTCTTAAATTGGCCTTAGAAAAATTTAATGATGAGCATGATATTGTTTTGTATTTATATTTAAGATGGAGATTCTGACGCTCTTTACTTTTGTTTATGCATAATGCCAGAGTGATCAGTACCGACCTTCTATCCTTTTATGCACACGCTACTGACGCTACATTGTTTGATTACTGTTGAAATGACGTTATTACACATGAAGAAGTAAAAGATAGAAATGTTTCGATGAAGCTATAAAAATTCTTCAAAATATTGTCGACTACCGTGGACTAATTGTAATAAGAACGGTGCGCGCTGCGAAAGCAAGAAAGCGCTTCGCCGTTTGAAGGTAACGAATTGCGATCGTAGGTAGGAGTTCGATACTGTACTATCTCTTCTTTGCGGGTCCAGGTTTACAGTAGATAATTTGTGCGAGCGAGGTAAGAGGAATCATATTAATAGAACTCAATATTATGTCTATTTGTGTTTGTACAGTTTTTATTGTCGATTATTTAGCGGTAACTACATTTGGATTAGTATCGTGAACGCCGTTGCAGTTACAGAATCAAATTTTTTACGTATTGACGCAAAAATATCATCAAAGCGATATAAACAAACAAAACGAATGCGCGAATTTTGAGGAACAACAGGCAAGCGAGTTCGTGAATATTCGTTTTTTCATGTCTGTTTGTATAGCGTAAAGTCGATGATTTTGCCTAACCGATTCGCAAAGTAAATTACTTTATCAAAATACATGAATCGCGAACTAAGCAGACTAAAAACAGTCACAAATCGAATTTCTGGTACGCTGGCTGGATTGAAAAAAGATATTTTTTGTTAAATTGTATTGATTAGTAATGATTGTTTAAATGTTTTATACAAATATTTAATATTCTTCGATACCTGAAAATTTGTGAATTTATTCAAATTTCTTAATTTTTTTCGTCAAAAATTTTCCTAAAAATCGAAAAATATATTCGTCATTGTTGTCGAACAAATTTTTAATTAAAAAACACTAAATCCGAAATAACCTTTGCAATTGGTCAACACCTTTTTTTAACACTTTAGCTGATTTGTCCAAAGGAAACCTGCAAAATTTAGAATTATGAAATATTTAAATTAAAAATATGAGTCACGATACAATATAACGAACTCATGAACTATGAACTCATAAAAATACGAGTTTTTATGAGGAAGCTAAAGAGTTTGCGTTTCAAATTAACGTGTTAGCGCTGCTAATGTTAATTTACAAAAATTTTAACAGTATGTACATATTCATCTAGATTTCCAAAGATTAAAATATAACAGCGTCCACGTAAGTAGTGATATAATAGAAAGCAAGACTATCGTTGTATTTGCATAATCATACTTGTAGCAACGATATTATAAATCATCTCGTTATGCAGAATTCCATCGCAGGAAACTGCTCGAGCCATTCGCATCTTAACGTGATTTTAATTGCCCAGCGTTCTTCCCCATCTACTCAGTCACTGTGTTCAATCGTTCGTTCATTTCGCCTTCGGGTGTCTTGCTTGAGTTACGATCCCAGGAAAATCGTCACCAGGAACTTCCCGTAACGCTCGTTTAATTAATCGCATCGTCGTTACTCAAGCGAGATAATTGCAAGCATTCGAATCCTTGCCCAGTTTCGTTCGGTAGGGATCATCAATTTCATCATATTCAAATGATAAAATGTATGAAAATAAATGTAGCTACTAAGTACAGATTATTACCGCCAAGAAAAAGAGCTTCTAAAAAATCATTACATTTGCTGCTCAATTTATAGTCTATGAAATATTTAAAAATTAAAAACGTTGATGTTTATTTTGACTATTTGACCGCTACAATCATTACGTTTGCAATTAGTGTTTTACTTTATCAGTTTTAGTAAAAAGATTGCCATAATTCTCGTCAATATAAAAATGAAGAAAGAAAGAAGTTTATTCATGACAGAACATAAAGCTAGCGAAAAGATTATAAAATCAAAAATCTAAAAATAAAAATTGCTACATTATTATTTAAGCATTGACAGAAAACTTCTATAAATAAGAATGCCGGAACAAATCTTTGTTTTTCTACTGATTTTATGTGTTATAGATACTTTTTACTATTTTTCCTCCACTACTTTTTTCGACTTATTTTTTCAAATTTATATTTCGACCACGTTTTAACAGTTGTATTGTTTTTATGTTACACACTAACAACCCATTGGCATTTTTTACTATCATGAAATATTCTTATTTATTTTTTCTTCAATAGAGATAAATAATCGTAAAATAAGACTTGATTGCGGTCTCTAGATAATGATTTTATTCTATGATAAAAATATGCAAAATCTACTTCCGGTCATTTTGAGTGAACGCTAATTGGAATTCGGTCCGGTTAGTCGACCGGAAGTGATCAATAGGTGCGCTTACACGGCTCGTTTGCTGAGCTTATTTGAGTTACTATCCCCTGCACACACGTTCATTGCACTGCATTCTCCACCTTCTGCAATTCACGCATATGTATACCCGTTTACCTTTGCCACCTGAAACATATCGAGTGTTGAGGTTAAAGTGAGTATTGAAAACTGTTTCTTTTCTGCTTATGGAAAATATAAGCAAGGGCTATAATGATATGTTCTTGAAAAAAAACAATATCTTAGAAATTAAAATCCTATATAAAAAAGAGATGGACTTGTGATTGTCACCTCTAATGATTACGATTGGTCGATTTGAAATGAATACGTAAAATTTGATTGTCCCACGATAGCAGCGCCCACTGACACTGCTAGTATAGTAAAACTGCCCATAATTATTAGCTCTACATGGGTGTTAACTTGACAAGAGATTAAATGTATTTTAAAGTTAATTAAAAAAGAATAATGGTTTAGTATCATCAGAGCGCGTTAACATCTAGATTTCAATAAATAATATATTTTGTATAAAATATTTTTTTCACAGTTTTTAAGTGTAATGTATATATTATTTATATTCAGTCATGATGTAGTAAATATCAGAACTTGTATTATATTGTTCAAGAATATACATTATTAGATATAACTAACGTTATTTGACTTTTACTTTCCAATTTCACAATTGTCGTCATTATTCTTGTAAATTGTAATTCGGCGAGGCAAACCACGAGGGGATAAGAAATGAAATGATTCTTTTAAAATAATTTCAGAAAAATGTATCATATTGCGAACAAATGAGCCTTGCTTTTCGCGCCTTCTTCTCTCTTTCTCTTGCCATTCTCTCTTTCTGCTACTACCTCTCTCTCTCTCTCTCTCCCCCTCTCTTCTAGCTGCATGTTAAAAATTCTATTTCCGCGAGAGAGAACTGGCGGGGCACAAGATGAAGGCAAGCGCATTTGGAATTCAAGGCGCAAGCTGAACATCAGTCGGCGGACGGAAGACTCGGCCAGATACCTCTCATCCAGCGGATATGGTCCAGCGCGAGGTTACAACGGAAATTATGCCACATAATTTGCATTATTCCTCGGCGTTGCTGCTGCCACCACTCTGAGAAGTGCCTCCGTAATTCCTTCGATCTTACGTGTGAAATCATAACTGAGCCCAACAGGAAACCTGATATTATTTCATTACTGATGTATGTTTCGTTAATTTGATTATTTGTATTACATATTGTATTAAAAATATTATTTTCTGTATATAATATAATAACCGTTAAAATTGAATTTTCATTAACTTATATATCTATAAATACAAAGTTTATAAATCCATCAATTATAACATTTTATTTGTTACATCACAATTTTCCAATTACAGAAAAGATGATTGTTAAATATTTCATAAGTAGAATGGAAGAGTAAATTGCTATTGCGAAATTCAGGATTAGGTGAGATCGATACAGAAAATATTCAAGGATTCATCTTAAGCTATATTACCATATTTGGCCTAGCTTCCACAGATTGGGTCTACGAAATTAATCCGTAGACGAATCTTTTGTAGGGGAGAACAAGATAGGTTTTTTTTTCAAAAGCAAATTAAGGTTTGTTTAATCGATTATATTCAATCAGTATATTCATAGAACATTGATTAATATAAAATTAAATTTCTTATGATATAAACATTTCGTAAATAAATAATTTAGTAGTGATCTTATGAATAACGTAAAGGCATTAAAAAAGATGCAGACATAAAACATTAGTATGAGGTTGTTTACTATACATTAATATATCCAAGGAACAAGAAAACTAATATAAAAATTGTAATCTACGTCATTCTTATTATGTATATCAACAAATAATAATTTCACAATAAATCTTATAATTTTTTTTAAATCTATTCGCAAAAAGTCATAATACATCAGTTTGTATAAACATCTAGAGACTTTTGGTTCCATAAATGTTCGCGTTCATTAGCTAAACGAAAAATATAATCCAATTTCAGAAATTCTCGACTGCATCGGTCAAGTAATCGTCTAGCTGAGTATCCGCTTGGATCAGCGAAGCACCGACCTTTTAGCTTGTTCACTTCAGCGTGAAGCAGAACTTTTGAAAAGTCGTGGAGCGATTGATCACTCGCGTCTCAGTGGGCGTTTTCAGATCGCTTCGGCCGCGCAAAAGAGCCCCGTAAAGCGGCGAAATAAATTTTTCCCGTCGACGACAGCAGAAGTTCCGTCTATAGGTAGATAGATAGATAATGTGCCTGAATGGTATATTAATCGAATTATATATATTATTCTCACTTATTTACGTTGACGGGCAAATTAATAAAATAAGTGACAGAGTATTATGAATAAATATTATAGATATATGTTGAAATCTGAGTAATACATCCATTAAAGAATGTTTAAGAGTCTTTTATTTTAATTTTTTACCTGCATATATTTTAGAAAAGTTTTAGATCAATTTGCAAAAGTTAAAATAAAGCTGGAGAAAACCAGTTTTTATTTGCTTTTTTTCATAAAATATTAGTAGGTGTTTATTCCTTCAAAAGTCCTGATCATTTAAAGTGAAGCATTAAAAGGTATGAAACAAGTTCAAAGCTCGGCCTATTGATTTTTACTGTTTGGTATTTTGCATTAATTTCTAGAAAATAAGAGCTGTTTTCTCTAGTAAGATAAATGATTAAAAGTTGGAGAATAGACTCTGTTTGCATTCTTTTTTAATTTTAGAATTTTTGAAAAAGTCATCGGGATTTCGTTAATTGAGATTGACATACTCACATAATATTAATTGGAAAATGTATATATATATTACTTTTAATTTATAATATAAATAGAGCAATATATTATATACCGAAAGCTCATACATTCGTAATATTCATATGCTTAATATTTTTTATCGATATGAAACCAAAATTCATTCGTGGTTTTAACTACACATTAGCGGTTTAAAGGATCTTTTTAATGGTAGACTCTAATAAAATATAAAAACTTTAAAGAAAGAAAAAAAAACATCAAATGAAAATAAGGCATGGGGTGAAATAACTGAAAAAATATTATCTATTGAAAAACATTTTTATTTTACATAAAAATTAGCATGAAATGTTTCTGTAAATTCTTTTAATTAGACTTTCATTTCTGGACTTCGATTCATGTACACAATAATATTGACAATATTTTGATAAAATGAATTATTCAAATATAGATAAAATATTACAGTATAAAACTGTAACGAATGGTTTAATATTTTATTAAAAAAAAAATATATATATATACATGTACGTGTACACTCACTATTTTTGCATACTTGTGCACTCATCATAGTCCTTTTTTTACAACGCATTCGACATCCGCGGACTTCCTTTACGCTGAGCGAGTGCCGAGTTCTGCAAAGTAATGAACGCTCGCATGTATTGTTGTCGAAAAGCGAGGGCAGAAAGCTTCCTGCGCGATAGCATAGCGAGTGCGGATAAAAAAAACTTTCGTTGTGATGCGTGTACTCTATAACGCACTTCTAGAGTTTCTCTACTGTGCACAGTGGCAAATCTGAGCCCAAAAGTGATCAAAATTAATGTTTTAAAAGAATTTTTTAGATAGGAAGTTTTTCTTTGCAAGGATCGATAAGTGTAGGAATTACCTATGATAATCCGTTTCCGTTGAAACGACCTACTAAAGTCCTTTTTCTCACAGGCTTGAGATCACTATGCAGCAATTTCATCTCAAATATTCTCTATTGCGTTAAAAAATTATGTCCCTTCTATTGACTGACACATTGCAAGTATTCAAGATACTTATTAAAGATACAGTAAGTGTGTGTGTAGATATATATATATATATATATATATATATGTGTGTGTATATATATCACGGAGAAAAACCCTAGAGGAATTTCTTTCTACTTTTTAAATAAACTTTCCTACCCCGGGTAAAAAAAATATGATCTCAACAAGATCTTTTTGAGATCCATCTCGATTATGGCTGAATTTGAAATGATTTGAGACGAAATATCTTAACAGAAAATAGAGATGGTTTTAAGATCTTAAAAATACGATATTTTATTATTATTTTGATATCTTTTCGAGATGTTTAAAATTTTTTCTTATCTCAAACTATTGATCTATTTAAGACATTTTATAGATCTTTAATTTTTTCATACGTTTTTGTTACATTTTTAAGACGAGTATTTTATATTGAAAACCCAGAACAAAAAGATCATTTTAAGATCTTGAAAAGACGGGCAGAATGAGACAGAGCCCGCGTAAAAAATATTAAAAAAGTTCAGGAGAAGTTAATATGAATTTTATATGAATGAAAAAAGTATTTATTTACATAAGAAAAACTAAATAGAGTAAAGTTTAAATCTACATCACTTAAAGTATACATGAAATAATTCTTTTAAAGCATTGTTTTACATTTGTTTTACATAAATTAATGAAATGTTCTACTCTATTTCTTCACAATTACATGGCTGAATTACGTATGATTCACTGCTTATTGTCAGCAGCTAGTTCTGCTCATCCTCATGAGGTCGACATCAAGGACGTGACAGAGGCCTCGCCGCCGTAGACAAATAGCCACCGAATTTCGTTCAGGCGAAGTTGCCAATTGCATCGTCGTCTTCGTCGCTGTTACATGAATCGTCATCATCGGCGGAGTACGTAGTTCTCTATAGCCAGGCTCAGCGTCTGCTTATTGAAAATAACCGGCTAATCTGTCAAAAAATTATCACAAAGCATCAATTCTTTATATACATAAAATAGCAAAATTTTAATGTAAATGGTAACTTATCTGATGAAGTTCCGATCTACGATGTCGACGAAAACATTTTAAGCGCCCCTGGATAACAAAAGTAGAGAAATTATTTAAATTATCTGCGAGCGAAAAAACTCCAACGTCAATACACAACTCTATATATAGAACGTGAATCTAGTTGAATATTCATTGTTTTCGAAGTGTTGCTATATACACTCCGACATCGATGTTGTCAAATAAACATCAATGTGGTTAGATCTGAAAATGTTTCGCGCAGATGATTTGAACAATTTCTCTACTTTTGTTATCCAGGGGCGCTTAAAATGTTTTGGTCGACATCGTAGATCGAAACTTCATCAGATTATTTATTTATTATTTATTTATTATTTATTTCTTTAAAGTCCAAATTTTGCTTTTTTTGTTTTTCTATACTATCTAAATTCTTTATTTGTTATATAGATTTTTATATAGACGATCGAAAAAAAATATAAATACGGATTTTGAAGTTATTATCTTGCTTCTGTTAGTGATCGAAAGCGTTTAGTAAAAGAGTAACTATAAAGTTCATTTTGTAAGATTATATTATGACGGAAACGGCAGCCTTCCCAGAAACAGCTGTTGACCGATTTTTCCGAACCATTAAGCATTCGGCCCATTCTAAGATGGTTCTTATCGTGGCGAGCAGAAAACACCTAGTATACGCAGCCATTGCTGTCGTCGACAGTCTTACCGCACTTGCAGAATTAAATCAGCGGCCGACCGTAGAGAAGCAGAAATATATTCCCACGCCTATAGGGCGCAAGCAGGCAGGCAGGCAGGTTCCACGCGTGCGAAAGAAACAACCTTGTGGATGTTGTCGATGGCTTTTAAGTTTGTTAATTTTGCAGAGACGCAAAAGTATACGACGACACCGGGAAATTCACTTTGGCCGTCTGTTGTTGAGCGCTCAGCGGCACACTGATAGCAGAGACTCGGTGAGCTTTTTCGCGCACTCGCTCTCTCTCTCTCTGCGGCAAATGGGCTTTTGATGTCTCTCGCGACAGCTACGTCGGCGGCGACTGCTCTTTGTCGAGATTTCTAGCGCTCTCGGCTCGTCGTTCCGCACTCGGCAAACATCCGCGAGAATGCGATGTAAACGATGTAACAATATTGCACTTTGAGACTTCGCGCGCATATCGGATAACACTGCACGGCTTTCTACCCGGGGTAAATTAATTTTACTATATAGAGACATCACTTGTCAACATGTGCACTAGCTTTGTCTTTTTGAGGCAACTCGCGCGTACTGCATTTCAGTGAGTTGAGAATGTCGCTTCTTGAGATCGGCCTCTGTACGTCATATTTTGCATCTTGGAGATTAATGTCAAACTTATAGTTGGTACTAATTTGCATTTAACAGCAAACGTCCTTGTTCTATGTAGTATCCGACAACTTTCTGCTGAAATTGTAAATTTCTAGAATTTTTTACAGTTTTTTAGTATAATATAAATTAATGTATTTTAAGCAATATTTTGTATGAAAAATGTTTGATGAGAAATTTGTTCTCAAAATAAATACAATTATAGGCAAAAATACGCAATGCAAACGAATTGTTGCCCATGAAAATAAATGCTTTCCAATACAAATTACGTAACGTGTAAGATTTTACTCGAACGCGAATTTCCATAACAGGCAATTCTGAAATTAATGACAGTATAGTATTGTATAGGTATGATGTAAGCCAGTCGTTGTACCGGGGCACGTTTGTATATAAAAACTATTTTACGAGTCATAATAGGGTGAAATGGTATAATTAATACGAAAGCTGCCGTCCGTATTCACGGGAGACAGAAGTGGCACAACACAGTCGTTGGCCTCCAAAGCGACCTATAAACAACTCACTTACCGCAAGCTGTGGAGTTGCGCGCGCTCGCGGCTGCAAGAAGTAGAAACGGCCGAACGACGAAGAGGCGCTCGCAGCAGCAGTGGCAGCAGCCGAGGCAACGAGACAGAGAAAGCGCTTGAGAAATGGAGGAAAATAAAGGGCGACGCTCGTAAGTGGCAATGTAATAATCGCGTGTCTTCTCGCTCGTTTTAACCTTCGCGCAGGGTTGGGGGTGGAAAAAGGCGGCCACGCGCTGTCTCTCAAGCGAGCTCGCGGGCATCTCGTCTTGCACCCGTCTTCTCTCGAGTGCAGGGGAGAGGAAGAGAAAGAGGGAGAGAGAAAGAAGTAGGCGCGCAATGCAACTCGCTAACTGGCTCGCCCTCTCCGCGCGCCCTCGCCGCATTAAACTTCTCTCCGTTCTTTCTTATCATAATCGCATTTGCGGATAATGGAGCGGGGATAATTTGTTATCGCGCCGTGTCATGGAGCAGAAACTTTTTAAATTACTCGCGCAAGCGCGCGCGCGGCGTTCCGCAGGCGCGGCGGCGGCTGCGGGATCGAGCCAAGTTTTCCGCCGAAATACGAGCTTAGTTGGACATTCGGCGCCCGCGCAGCCGCGCGCAAGAGGGAATGAGAGAGAGCGCGAGAGAGGAGAGGAGAGGGGAAAAACGCTTTTCGCGCATGACGCGTGGCGGAAGGGACGGAATATTTTTCCGACTATTACTCTTCGCTGGTTGCGTCGAAAACACGAGGAGACGGTGCTGAGCCGTAGCGATGAGAGTTCGCGGTTTCATTGACCAATTTCGGCCATTTAGCGCTAGCCTTGGTCTTTCGTCTTCGCGCTGATTTGCCCAATTTGATCATCCTTCTCGTTTAGTGATGTGATATTTAAATTTCATACATAGAATCATTAAAATTTTATACAAGAACTCGACTGAATTAAATGTTTTGATTGATACACAATAGCCGAATGAACGGTGCTGAGATGGTAAAGTTTTGTTCACAAAATTTCAAAATTGCCGCTCGCTAATATACATTTATTACATACAATTTGGAATATTTAAATAAAATTAATCATTAAATTCAATAATAATAATCAGGAAGTTGATTATGAGACAATAAATCAATTAGAAATAAAATCAGGCTATTGCAACTGACATTAGACGAAAAAGAAATTTCTTGGGCTGATATTATTCTTACGTCATACGTAAAGTATATTTATTCAGAATATAAGTTCCAAAACATCTCGTGGCGATGTTTGTTTTGTTTTGATATCTCTAAAGAAATTATATTCTGTTATATATGTATATTTATTGTGCACATAAATCTGCCGAGTAAAGAGCGGAGGAGAATATTTTGATGTTTCTTTATTAAAATCATTCTGAACAGGGTTCAACGACAATTTTATTAATGCATATCCATTAATCAATGTAAATATAGAAATAATAAAGAATATTTTTATTTTTATCAATGATTGAATACAAGTTTTTAAAATTAAAGGCGTAGGGATAATTAGGTTTTAGAGAAAGAAGCAGTTTAAAAATAGTTGTTATTTAAAATGTGAAACTTTATACCGTCTTAAACCCCTAATGCCCTCTTGAAAACATACGCAATAGGCGTTATAAAAGATCCAGTACAAGATAAAAAACGTAATTAAAAATGTAAAAAAACAAAAAGCAATGAACTTGTGGAAATTATCTATTTCTTATAGTATGAGAAATAAAAGGCACTATCCGGTATGAGATATGCCGCACTTTCAAAGTAAATGCTTGTAAAAAAGTATAAGAGTTTATGGCCACAAAATAATAAAAAGCAAGGCCATTGTTATTCCATACACTATAAAAAACGTTATCTCGCGAACCCGACGCGCATCGCTTCTGTAATGCTCTGTGTACAGGCCAGCTATATGTATCGGGCGTATTTTTCTTCCTGGAATCTGCTCTCCTTGAAGATGCCGTCAAATCAACAACAACAGTATTTCGTAAGTTTATTGTGTGAAGGTTTATCTAAATTTCATCGCCACGTTTCTGAGTTCGTCGTAGTACATTATAATTTTATCAGTATTGAGTAAACAATTTCATTATTACAGTCGAAAATAATGACATAATTTGAGAAAAAAACGAACGAATGCTCATTTCATTCTGGATGAAATTAACTGACGATTGATTCCTAAACTTTGACGACTTATTTATCTATAGAGGTTGTGGATAGAGCTCAGCAGCAGCCCATGCGCGAGTGTGTATTAAGAAGTTTACGTTTGCTTAAAGAACAAAGGATGAGGAAAAGCGGAAGAGAGGAAGGGAGTCGGATAGAGAGAGAGAGAGAGAGAGAGAGAGAGAGAGAGAATAAGTGTATGTGTGCATGAGGGGTGTGCGTGTGGGGATGTATGTGCCGGAAAGGCGAGCGACAATCAGTTTCAAATTGTACGATCGACGAGAGGTTGTGTACCGGAGGCGGTTTGGGGCTTCTCAGCCAACAAGAACTGCGTTAACCGCATCCTTCGGCAAAGGTACTGAATTACTCGACAAAGGCAATCGAAAAGCCGAAACCTCGAGAATTGTAATCCGGGTATGAGGCTCGTCGCAGCCTCATCTATTCTAGGCAAAACTCTATTCACCGTTGTTACCGAGGAAATAATAAACATCTCAATGTTGCGGATTCTTTATAGTGTCCTTTACTGAAGCAAAATAATTTTAAGAAAATGTCAAGTACAATTAAAACTCAACTTTGTTTTGCAGGCTTTTGCCAGAGATAAGTGTTATCAGGTGGCAGTACCTGTGACTTTTGTATCTATTAAACTTGAGGAAACAAACCGGCAGAAGCAAGAAATGCTATAAGCACAACAGTAGAACTCCTCTCATTATTTTTTCGCAGTAATGACATACTCTAGTATCGATTTAGAAATAACTTGATGAACTGAAACCTTTACGGAATCGAATCTATATCAATAAGAATTTCTGAAAAAAGTTAAGAAAAAATTTAAAGTAAACGCGGAATAACGTTAAAAAATGAGCCCATATTTTTTAACACGAGTAAATTCTGATTTCGCAAAACGCATCCGCTGCTGTTTCAAAAGCTTTTGAGGCAGAATTGTATCGGCATGGGCTTGCGCACCGAGAATCGTCCAAGATGCATTGCAGCTGCTATTAAAACGAAACGGGTGGGAATGAAGCGGACAGGGAAATAGGCTGTAAGTTACAGGCTGTAGATACGGAGATATCTGATAGCGAGGTATATATGTAGTCTCGTGTATATACGCCGGCCGCGCGCGCGCACTAAGCGTCGTTTTCGTGTACACAGTTAAATGGGGGTCTACGTATAAGCTCCGCAGCGCTCGCGCACATCCGCCGTCGCTGCCGTCGCACCGCCGAGCAGTGTGTTATACGTTACGCATACACGCACAGGTAGCTTTAATCTCTCGTATCTCAACAAATCCCCTAATACCGGCAAGCAAGATCGCTTGATAATGTTAAGAGCTTGTATCGGTTATATTAAACCTGTGGACTGAACGTGATGCTGACAAGATCATTGGATAATTGGGCTCTCCCCTCGGACAATGAAGAGAAGACGTAAACCATGCGATCGGTTCATTGTGCCGTGATTTCTAAGGGCCGCAGCTATGCAAAGCAGCTTCAATTTATTTCATATATCCGCACCGTCTTCTTGCATGAGCATTAGTATCAATCGATTAACATTATACTATTCCTCATTGATTTTTTTTCCTATGCTATTTTAACCTTTCCGCAAATAAAGATTTATGCAGCGTCGTATTAAAAGTCTAAAAGAAGTAATACGTTTTTGGACTCCTTCTCTCGTCTCGCAGGAACGCCGCCGCGGGATTACGCAGTTTGAAAGGCGACAGACGACAGTCACATATCGGCCGGGTGGCGGGTGGGCGCGCGGGGGCGGGACTAGCACACGAGAGAGCTATCTGGCGTCCGGAAGTGCAGATTCTGGCGAAATGTAATCCCGTTTTGGCGCGCGCATTCGCGAGAAGAGCTGCCGCCGTCGTCGTCGTCGTCGCGACCCCCACGCGTATGTCCGCCGCCGCGCTATACTGCAAGCGCGCTCCACCTTGCACCCGCTGCGAGAGCGATATGCGCTCGGTAACTGACTATCTTTCTCTCTCCCTCTCCCTTCCTCTCTCTACACCCCGCCCAGCCCGCAGGAAAATGCTCGACATTGCCCTGTCTCGCTCCATCCCTCTGTTTCGCGACCGCTGCACTGTGCGGGTCCATGTCTATGTTTGGGCGAGAGAAGAGTGAGAGGGTGAGAGGACAGCGGCGCGCAAAAATAAAGCTGCGAAGCGGGCAACGTGACAACGCGGAAACTAGTACCCGTGCCCTAGCAATTTATAGCCAATCACTCGTGCGACTCGTCTCTCGATTGCCGCGTGCTCTCTCTCCCTCTATCTCTCTTTCCTCCACGTATCTACTATACATATATAGTCTTTCCCTCTGGCGCGCTGTGTTTTAGTCGCAAGCGCCGGGGATTCCCCGCGACTCCCGACAGCGCGGCTGCAGTTGTATAGCAGCGGGGGATCCAAAGCGCGAAGTGTGCCATGCAGGGATCGACCGTAGGGAAATCGTTAATATTTCGCTGAAATTTTGGCAAGCGTGAATAACGCACTGAATATTTTATAATAGGAACTGGAAGATGGGTTTCTTTGCTGAATTTAATCTCATGTTTCCGTTGAAGCTTTATTTATCTATGCTAATAACTTTAAACTCCGGTAGAATGAGATTTTCCACTTTTTTAAATACTGTTTTCATTACGTCAAGTAATTTATTATTCATATTTCTACACATTTTTCGAAGGTAAAACATATATTTTGATTTGTTCAGCAAAAATATAGTTTTTAACAAAATAAAAAATATATATACATTTGCTTACTAGCAGGACCGTTTTATTTTAGTTTTTATGTATTTCATTTTTAAATATTAGTCATACACTGATTCGCGAACGAATGCGTATTCGTTCATTGCAATGAACATTTAAAAATCTTTTTTTCTCCGTCTTTCTCTTCCTCTCCCTCAATTGCATTCTTTCTCTTAATATCAACAACTGTCATATATTAAGTTTAAGAAAGTTTATTTGATATTTGAACATATTTATTTAGTTTGGTATTTTTCTAGTCATGTGTATTTTATTATAAATGAATTATTTTAGAAACTCTATAAAATACATAAATGCATACAGAAACTTTTGCCATTGCGGTGATACCGAAACAGCTGTTGGAACGATAACGTGCTCGATTCTCCACTCCTCTCTGAACCACAAATTGCCGATATTCTGGTTTGAAATTTGAAATATACGTTGGTGTGTGGTTTCTTTCTCAAATATCACTCTACTACTACAAAAGACACTCGGTTGACTTTCAGGTCATTTTTATTTGTTTTATCTAACCGCAGTGACGCACTTTCCCTGTTTTATTGTTTTGGGCTAGATTAATCTTCTCATGTGTATATTGTCCATTCAAGCTATTAATTTATTAACTCTTTTTATAAAATAGTTTTTTTTCTTTCAAAATACATAAAGACTCTTGTAAAACATTAATATAGAGAGTTTATCAATAGTATTATTGTAACCAAACAAAATGTTAAATAATAATTATAATAGATAGTTAACCAGAAAATAAAAAATATTTTTTATATGTGAACGCCTTATATCAGACATTGAAATGTATATTTTTACTAAGCGAGATGAATGCAAGCGTAGAATGCATACTATTTAGGGCCTGCTGACACGAACTAGAGATCAACTAATCCTTCAGGAGGGTCAAAGTAGTGTATTTTGTGGCAAGGGTGTAATAAGAAACTTTTTTTATCGAGTGTGGAGTTTGCAGTATGAGTCGAAATTAGTCTTTGGTGCACAATCTATTTTTGTAATACATACACTCTTTTTCGCGTTTTTCAATATAAATTGGAGTTAATGAAAATTTTAAATATTTTATTAATCATATAGTTATAAGTGATTTTTTTTTAATTTAAAAAGAAACTTAGTTATAACTGGTTAAAATATGAGAAATGAAAAAAGTGAAGTAATAAAAGAAAGTTAATGTTATGGACGTAGATCTTGAAATCTAAGATATCCTTGATCAAATGGATTAGTTTTTATAAACTCTTCATGTTTGTAGTAGTTTTCTCAGTTTAATTATTATTTATGTGAGTGTAGGTGTTAGGAGTATAACCTGCTATTCAAGTTATCATTCTAAGAATACTATCTATATTTAATAATAATAAATCTTGTATAAGCATATTTAGAAAGTATCCGAAAAGGTGCATATCTTAAAAACATACTTTTACAAGACATGTCTAGTTTTTACATAAATTGCATTGGTCAATTGGAATTATTCAATGTTATCAAATATTTATAGAAATTCTAAAAGAACACAAACAAATTTGATGGCTCCATATCATGAATATTTTCTTAAATTGTAGAGAAATGGGCCTAAACAAAATTATTTGAGTACTATTCATGATATTCTTTTGCTTTATAACTTTCAGTTAAAAAGGCATAAGATAAAATACTTAGAAGATAGGCTCTGTAGGACCGAGACACGTAGGTCTTTATACGAGGGTACATTGTAAAGAACTATCAATACCTAAATACAATTGTAAAATTAAACGCATATTTTTTCAAGTAATGGAAGTTCTTTCCTTATAATTATATTATAATGAAGTAAATATCAGTTTGAAGCCAAGCTGTTTAAATATTCAACACCTTCGAAAACTGTTTGCAACATGGCGAATAATTTGTTTGAATCGAGTGAACGGTGTATGAAATATTATTAATTCCATTATGATAATACGATACGCTTGCAGATGTTAATAAAAATAAAATAAATCAAATGAAAACATAGCTGCAGCACTTCGTAGCAGCATCGGGGTATATATCGATGCATAATTATTTCCTGCGTCGAACACTGTCAGTCGAATAATAAATTATGAAGGCAGCAATCATCCGCAGCGTAACGCGCACGCGTCCTCGGCCTCTCTCGCCATCATCGCCGTCGGTACGTCAACAGAGCCGTATAAGCATCGCAACGCGCGCTGGGCCCGGGCGTTTATAAGCAGAGCCACCAGCCACTATGCAACAATGTCAATAACAATTTCACTTGCGAAAGCTGAATTTGAAAAGGCCGTCTGTCACTGGGGGGCATATCGTCGGTGCTGTTACGCTGTCCACGCGTACACGCGGGCGTGCCTGACGCGCCGGAACTGCACTTGCCGGCTCTCTCTCTCTCTCTCCGCGCGCGCGCTCACATATATGCAGGCTTGCCCGCGTACAGGTAGAGACGGAGAAACGAGAGAATGTGCGTTTGATTTGAAAAGCCACGATTTTGGGGGTGAAAATGACAGCGGTTGAAATCTCGCGCTGAAGCCCGCTGCGCGAAATTGTTTGGCGAAGGCTGCGTTCACATATGCACGCACTACAGCAGCCGCTCAGGTGTACGGTGTGTATATATATATATATAGGTGCAGCTTGCAAAATTGATTATGCAACTGGATCATTTTCTCTCGCTCTCTCTCTCTCTCGCTCTCTCTCTCGTGCGCGAGCGGATGATGCGCCCATGGCGTATGCAATAGTTATTTCCCAGAGATTGGCTGATGATATGCGCTGGATAGATATCGAAATGTTCCATACTTCCAACAAACGTGCTGAAATAGCGTTTTCCGAAACAAGTTAAAAATAAATGTTTCACTATCATGCGAGTGGCATAATTTTACTAATGAAAGAACTCTCGATGAAGCGTGCATACAAATGTCTCAGTTATTTAAGGGATTATTTCCAAATCAATATTTTTATTTACTGATGCGGATATTCATGATATGATGATGAATGATCCTATTGTGCTGCTGGATTATACCGTATTTTTGTTATGTTGCAAACTATTCCAGAGTTAATAATAGGCTGATAATTAATTAGTATATTGTGTCAGTCAACGCACAGTCGGTGTGGTTTTCACTTTAAACATATTTCAACTCATTTTCATTCTTCTTACTTTTCGTTAAGTTTATTCTGAAATACTATATGTTATTTAAGCTCGAGACTATCAAAGAGTATTATGTAACTCTATATTGGTATATAGGCGCTCCTGGGAAAACAAAGCACGACGATCAAGTTGAAAATCACTTTAAGATCTCCTCTTCATAAATGAGATCTATTTCAAGTAAAACGGGAGAAAAAGAGAAATATGATATACGCAGTGGCGCGCGGTGCGCTGCATGCGAGTTCCTTTTTTCCTCTCGGCTTCACAGTGGAACTTCCCTATCATATTTCTCCCTTGGCTTTCCGTCCCATAAAATTCGTCGTCTGGGCCGACATTACTTTTTCGCCTAATGTATTTTTCAATTCTTCGATCTCGTGGGGGCCTTCGTCCTCTCCTCCTCGTCGTCTGCATTCGTCGCCAAGGAATGCTCTATATTCAAGAGTAGAGAGAGAAAGAGAAGGCGACGCGCGCAACTCTCTTTTTTATATGACGTATATATACATGCCCTCGCTCTGAGACGAGAATGAAACGTTCGAAACGAAGGGCATCGGTACGCACTATAGATGGATATAGAGAAAGAGAGAGAGAAGAGAAAGACGTAGAATCGAAAATCGATCGCTTGCTTTCCATTGTCGCATAATACAAGGACCAATAAGTTTACTCAGAGAATACCGTTTCGTTTTGCTGATAGCTCAACCGTATTTCCGTGAACGTGAGCCAAAGAGAGCGAGAGTTTTCAGGCGATGTTAAATACTCTTTAAGCTCAACATTAGATGAATTATATCATCTTTTTATTCGAGGAGATCTATATTTTTTTTAACCTCAAGTCAAAGAAATAATTACCAATTACTTTTGCAATGAGTTAATATGAAGAAAAATACTATGTACCACAAACATTTTTCGATTCAATCATATAAGAAACGCAAGCTTGTTGTATTTTATTGTAGATGTTCCTCTTATTCTGAAAACTGTCTCAAGCTGTTAAAAATACACCTTCAATATGAACGCTGAAAAGTTTATAAAGTAGAAAGAATTTGATTTGGGCGATAAATAAAAGTTAAGAAGCAATTAGCATATTTAAAGCATCCAAGTCAATTTGTATGCGCAGTTCTGAAGCGTAAATCTATTAAACTAAGCCCGAGGGCAATAGAACGGTGGAAAGAAGGTGATTTGGCGTGGAACTAAATGCACCGCTGGTGCGAATCGGCCCTTACTTCAATGTACTGAGCGTGCCACTGTACCTCCCGCAGCCATAGTGCAGCCACCCTCGTTGCGCCTCATGTGCGCGCACATGCGCGCGCCGAGCTATTATCATACACAGCGCGCGAGCGGGCGATGAACATTTTATTGGTTTAACGAATTTATGCGGCGCCAGTAGCATCCCCAGTAAAATCTAATATAACGAGACACAGTTGGCACGACTCGCCACCTCGTAAAACATCGCCGGGTGCGCGCGCGCGTCGTGTGCCACACTGACTCGTCGTAGTCGTCGTCGTCGTCGTCATGGTCGTAGTCGTCTGGTGCAGCCTCCAGAAAACGGGGGGGACATGCATCACGCGGCTCGACTACCACTCGGGCTATCAATTTTATGTAAATACACACGTACATAGGCGACAGGAGTCCGTTGCTCCAGGCGCGTCCTTCTCTCCGCAGCGGTGGCTCCTTGATGCGCGCATGCATGTATTCAACATCCATTTTCCCAGGCAGTCGCCTCCTGCTTCCTCCTCTTCTTCCCTCCCCCTCCCCTTCCTTTTCTCCTGCTCTCTTGTGTTGGCAGACAGGACCTGAGGCGATATCCACTGACTTCTCACCTTCTGGCACTTTGCTATTCGAACTTTACTAACGGAATTACGAGCTTTCCCGCTAGTTTGCTGTGGGCCCTGCGTCGGCTTTTAATAGTTGCGAATGAAGCTCCTTAATGGTGTCCTTCTAAAACTGAGGAATGCGCTCAAAGTGCGCTATTAAGATTCACCCACTGACACTAATGAAGAACTAATGTTGCTGAGAAAAATTATTCCCTTTTCCAACGTAAGTACGGGCAACCCACATTATAATTATATTTATAGTAGCAAGTATCATTTGTTATTAAAAAAAATTTGTCTTGCGGCTTTGCAAATAATTATGTTGAAAAAATTAAAAGTGAAAAAGCAGAAAAAATAATAATAATAATAATGCAATTTTAAAGTATATCAAGAGTATATAAATAAATTTTCTGCTTAAACCGAAATCGAAAAGTTTAGCGTTGACATTACAATTAGATTCGTTAAAATGTACTCTCAAGCTTGTAATTGGGCTGCGTCTCCTTTGCCAGCAGTAACTAAACATAGTGTATAACATTTAGAGGGGAGCAAGTATAAAGAGCTTAGGCACGGTAAAAAGAGAATCCGATCCCCGAGATCATTTCGCGTTCGGAAAGTCCTCGTCGTTGGGTCCATTAATTTTCAAAGACTATCCTGTTACCTTCTTTTTTCCTCTATTTCTCCCTTGCTATCCCGCGCCCCTACTGCTCCTTTCGTACGCGAGTGCGCGCGACTGGCGGCGTCGTGCATCCCGTATACGCCTTGCGCAGGGGGGCCGCGTCGCCGAGCACGAGCGCTGGCTCTGCCACCTTGTGCGCGAAAGCCCCAGGTTTGATTAACTGCGTGAGCACGTTCGTAACTTGTTTTCAGAAAAGGGCTTTACGTGAGGGATGTGCTCGCACGACTTTGGTGCAACCCGCTCGCGCTCCATCTAGTGTTACACACAACTAGTGAGATTGCTTCTACGCTGATGTGATTAGGAATATATGCCGCCGATAGAGTTTTATAATTAATCGTCCCAATCTAATGGGGTTAGTCATTTTTAGACTTGAAACAAATTGAATCAGTATAGAGAAAGATTTTTCATAAAAGTATTTTTTTTTAAACTGAAAATTGGTATCGGTTCTTACTTTTGGGTGCTTTCTTTTTCACTTACCGATGCCAACCCGATTCGTTTTCTCACTTTGTGTATAGTATATACGCGTGCAATAATATTAAAAATAATGGTTTTAAATTTCACGTATTTTAAACATAGGATCTAGAAAAATGAATGAACTTAATTGTAAGTTTGAAATTCGTAAGAAAAAGTATGGTTATAACTAAGGTTACGTATGTAGTTTTTACTAGACAGTACTCATGTAAACACAACTGCATAGTTAGATTCATTCGAGTTGAATGTTCAGTAGAATAACGGTGAATAGCCGCGACTTCGATACGTAAATAACGTTTCTACTGATGACTCCAGTAACTTTGTCATGAGAAGCTATTGTTGATACAATTTAATTTCACCCACTGAATTAGGTCAAATTAGAATTGCACTTATTTAATTGAAAACTTTATCTCATTGATTTTTATTTTATTAAAGATTTCTAACCAAAAATGCTATAATAAAACAGCCACAACGGTCAGTCTTTTAATTTAGAATTTGGCCGAATAAGGAGAACCGAAGCCTCACCGCCCCCTAGAATGACTGTCTTGTTCTTTCTTTACAAGTCAATAGATTTTAATTAGATTTAAGTACAGTTATAGCCCATTATAAGTAGGTTCCTAATTAATTCATAGGAAAAGAAAGAAAATATAATAAGAGTTTGTACAAAAGATCTAATAAACTCAAATGGAGTACAGAGTAGATAAAACGGATAATTTAAGATATATTTGATAGAAGAGTTTATTTTATTTTATTAAAACATTACTAATTTCTATTTAATATTCATTTTTGATAGTTATTATAACATCACTTATTATTTTAATTAGGACATGTGCAATTTATGCTTCAGATTATTTTACTGCTTTCTCTTTGTGCAGCACGGTAAAATGGTACCAATTATAAAATGAGATGGTAAAAATATTTGTCATAAAATATATTTACGCTATTGCATTTATTTCTACATATAATCATTCATAATGATATATTATTGTATTGCCTAAATCTGTTTTTATTCTCTAAATTGGAATAACTAAATCAGTTAAATAAGTAAACATGCACATTAAATAACTGTGAAGTCGGGCATGTATTTGAAAAAGCAAACATTCTTGCATTTGCGATATACACATATGATTGATTTTTACTTATTTAAACATGGTAGATAGATTGTTTATTTCGATTCATAATTAGGACGTCTATGATGCCCCACTCTCCTTAGAGAATAATGTACTTGATTTAAATAATTACACTGTCATATTAGTTCCTTTTACCTATTTGAAAGTGTTTACGGTCTAGTACTTTGAAGTTGTTGTTCTAACGTTTAACTCGATACTATCATAATTTTTATTTTATAATAGGAAAGAGTTAGTGTTAATTAGCGCGCTACGTGGGCCACCTTTTATCATTTGTTTTACTTATTTGGAGGTTGGAGATTGAGATTCAATAATTTGCTCGGCGAAGCTACTGATACATTCTCGAACGTTTAAATTTTTGATGAAATAATTATTAACGATCCTCCTTATTCTTGTTGTGAAATTTGCAAGGAAGTTTTAAATGATAAAATTTTGAAGAGTTAACTGGATTATTATTATTTATTCAACGAGGTGTCAAATATAGGTGCGACTTATGCCTGATCAATGCCGGTAAATATAATATATTTATTCCTTGCCCTTTTTACAAAATGCTATATCTTATTTTTTAATGTAAACATCTTACAGATTGTATGATAGAACTCATAATAAAAAATGACTATATTTTTATTTAAACACATAGCTTGAAGAAATTTATAAAATAAATAAAGAGTTTAACGTCTATAGTAAAAACGCATTTACTAAAATTTTTGTTGTCCATATTGATGTATTTCTTTTATGCTTATAAGATGTGTCACAAACTACATTTCTCATATGCCTATAATGCTTTGATCGGTGATGCAGTTGATGGTAGAAGTCAGAGTATTGTTGTTTTTGGACTCGAATGGCCATTTTTCTGCTAGGGTTTTGTTCAAATAAAAAAAAACAGCTTTTTATTCTAGCGATGTTTAGAATACTTTAATCTGTATCCCTCTTCAAGTAATATTCAATCAATTATGTAACTTAGCAGAAGACAAACCCCTACATTAATAATTTTGTTAATTGAAAAAAAATCATGGTAGAAAAATGGCTATTCAAGCTAAAAAACAGCATTACCTATAATGTTGTTGAATTATTTTAGCATAGGTGATATGCAACGAAGTACATACCAAACGAAATAATTTATGAGTTATAATTAATAATTACATATATCTACTAATAGTACAAGAAAAATTAATAGCGACACTTTCTATTTGTAAAGTACTATCGTCAGTGAAGATTATACGTATTTTGCGAGTGACGAGAAAATCGTAGTTGTGATTTTCTCGAGTGCTGTGCCATAAATCCCGGATTAGTTTCATCTGCGAGAAAGCACTCGATAACGAATGATAAATTCATATATGGGTGTCTGATAAAGCACACAGAATTCAAGAAACTAAGATAACAGAGATGCGCGTCATTCATCTTCCCTTTTGGCGATCTCAATTTCATAATAACTTTAAAGAAGTAAGAGCAATTCATCTTAAACAAAGAGCACATTTATTGAATAAACTTTACACTTAATATTCATTATTTATTTCTTACTATTATACATATTATTGTGTATTCAAATTATTATGACTGAATAAAACATTTTAATGTTTAAATAATAAAAATTTATGTAATGAATAAAATCAATTATTTAATGTTTTTTTTTTTGCAGTAGTTATAAATAGTAAATTATAATAATAGCAAATGCTTGAAAATGTAATATTTTAATATGAGTTGGGGAAAATATAAATATTCTGTAAGTTTAGTATTAGTAATTTTATTAATAAAGTAAATAAAATTATATTTTCTATACAAGATTTTTTTATTTCTATATTCCATCAACTGGTTAATTGAAAATGTTTACTATCTTCGGTTATAAAATTAATGGCGTTTTTATTGGGCCTATATAGTGGTCTATGCGCTCATTGATCGATATCGATTATGTAGGTCAATCTACAATAACAAGATTGGTAAGCAAATAGCAGGAATACATTACTTTGAAAAAATCGTCCATATACAGAGACGATCGATCGATTAATTCAGTTGGATAAGTATATAAATATTTTTTGTGATAAATGATTGTTAAAATACCACCTTTTTATATGTAACATTTAGAAATTATTACACCAGCTTACACTAGATGTAAGGTCTTTGATAGTATCAATCACCGATTTCCTGGATGGTGGAGAGGCAGTTGGACTCTCTCCGAAGATGATACTATCGAGCTAAGAAAATTTACATCTCTGAAAATTACAAGTGAAGCAATGTGAGTCACGTTTGCCAAACATCTTCATCACATCCTCCGCTCTCTTCTGAGAATCTGGCCTTTTGTTTGACAATACTACTATTTGAGTCATGGTCTTAGTCAATTACCTGGTTTTATACGTTGGTTTACAGAACCTCATGGTCATGGACCTTGGTATATTAATGGAAATCGAGGACTGTTAACAAAAAGAAGAATCTCATGTACAAAATAATGGGTATCTTCGCATATTTACTTATACTTTTTCTGTTCTTAGATGGGCTGCTAGCAAGACGAGGATATCCTCTCCAGGTGTCGTGCCGAATGTAAGACATGGCGCACTCTCAGCTTCTGGTGGTCAGGGTAGAAAAGCGCGATTCCTGGCGGTAACGTAGCGATGCTAACTTGGGTCACCTTCTCCGGCGATGGAGATAGACTCCTTCTAGAGAGGCTGAACAGCAGCGAAATCAACGTCCTTCTCGGCTACCTTTTGAATGATGACAATGCCCTGCACTTGGTGACTGTCAAAAACTTTATCTGTTTCAAAAGTACAAGCATATACGTTGAATAATGCATTGAATGTACTAACTACTTTTGCTTGAGACTGCCGACATCCTAGCAAAATACACGGTTTCGAGACAACCAACCGTTTACATTATAAGTAGTCAGAGATCCGGTACTTAAACGATATTGAAGATCGTAGTTTGATAATTCAACAGATTTGGTTAACAGGGATAACGTTGGCGTCAGACGATAAGGAATGACGAAGTGAACGCAGAACTATTGTACATTGTAATTGGCTATGTAGTAGAATCTAGAATTATCTTCGCACTGGATGCAGCACACTATGAATGAGCTTCCATGAAAAAGCGTGACCGTTTGTAGTTGATATCGTGCTTTAATTACAACAGCTTCGTTCCGTGGAAAGTGCAGAAGTGTACGTCAGAGATTAATCTCGTTTAATGAAGATGTGTCTTATTAATAATACTAGATTAAGATTTAGTAAATAGACAAAATTAATAGCGATGGAAATGCTATGCCAATAAGCAGATTCCTTCGTTTAACATTTTCAATCTTTGTTTAGAAACTTTGATAGAAAAGCCTTTTATCAACAGCGTTTCGGGTCCTTAAATAGTATTACACTCTGAACGTACAACTGGGAGATATTTCCAATATCGCGCCAGAAACTTAGTTATTAAATATTGATAAAAATTTTACAAAAATGTTGCTTTTACTCTGTATGAAGTATCTGTAAATATCAAGATAATCCATAAAGCCGTTCTTGAGAAATCATGGTTTGGAGAAACATTTCATCTCCATCAGATAAATAAAAATTATCCTTCTACAATATTTCATACGTATCCACGCGCCCATCACACACGCATAATTGATTAGGAAATTTGTTATCTGCAAATCTCGTCGAAATGCAACAAGTCGCTACGCTATTATTTACTACCTATCTGTGAGTATTTGATATAATAAAAAGTAAATTCATGAAAAATCAATCAGTCTTCGCAACAAGATTACATCTACGATCGTAACGAACTCCTTAAGCGACGACAAGCAATGCCTGAATAGATATGCGTGCCAATCGCAGCTCGGCTACTTTTCAATCGCTCACGTACACGGCATAAATATTGTAGGTGTTATCTCCCTCGTTCTTTTCTGTCTGTACCTATATCTTTCTCCTTCTCTCCCCTTCCTCTCTTTCTCTCTGTCTCTTTCTATCTTGCTCGTATCCAGTGCACGTGCCTCATGCAGCAGGTAAACAAACATCGGGCTTAAACCGACAAATCACGGGAAGAAGAAAGAGAGGGAGAGGAGAGCGCCACAAAGTGTCATCTCGAGGGGTTCCCGAGTTTTTTCTCCGACGCAAAGCACTGCTTGCGCTGCTGTAGCTCCTCAAAGGTAGAGAGACGCGAGGGACTGCACGACTGCTTGCACCCCTTTGTCCTCCTCTTTGTTGCGTGCGCGCGAAACAACGTGCACTGCATATTACGTTGCTTAATACCTACCCGAGAAGACGTGTAGTTACATCGGAGGCACAGACCGAAAGCGCATTTGCTGGAATAAGAAATCTGCAAATAAGATGAATTTCCTGCGCGAACGCGCAACCCGTGCTCGCGCGCACGGTGCCCTCTTTGAATACAAAGTTTTCCCTTCAAGCGCGCCAGACTCTCTCCCTCCCTCTCTCTCTATCTGTTCTTTTTTACTCTCGTTCTTTGTCCATTTCTTCTTCTTTCACCTTACCTTCCTCCATCTTTCCAACCGTATACTTTTTTCCATTTCTTTTGCTCCTGCAATTGCAGCAGGCGATCCTCTCGTTTTTAAAAGGTTGTTTAAACTCCAACTCGTACAACCACGGTAGCAGCATTTTGATGCGTGCGACTGAAGGGTTCGAGGACGGGAGCTCGACATTAAATTGTAATTGTTTATACACGGCAAGCGTAACTCGAAGCTTGTCCTTAGAAAAGCCGCTAGGCGTCATCTCCCTCCTCTTTCCTTTTCAAAAGCATTTATTGTTACTAGCGACGGTGGCGCTTGGCGAGCGAGTACAATAAAGAGTCAAGTTAACTAGATTCCGGTGCTCTCTTCCCGTCGTCATCGTCGTCGTCGTCGTCGTCTATATTTCCTTTCCTCGTCACTCGGCCGCGGTATTGTCCTAGGGGTAGCGCTTTCTTGCCAGCCGGTTATGGTTGCCGGCGACGAACAATGGGGGGATCTTTTCGAAATGTCGCCAAGCGATGCGCCATTCTTCCGGTGCCTCTCTCTTTCTCCTCAGTGCACGCTCGTGGCTTGACTGCTATATATATATCGTAAGCGTGAGGCGCTGAGTAGTGGTGAAAAAGGGAGGCAGGAGAGAGAGAGAGAGAGAGAGAGAGAGAGAGAGAGAGAGAGAGAGACGATGCAAATCGTCGCAATCGGATTTCATCCTTCCGAGTTGCGGTAGAGGCAGCAGCAGCCAGACCTTTTCAATTCAAAAACACGCTGTTGCAGAGCTACTTCGTACATGCAGTAAAATCGAACGACGTTACTTTTGCGAGCGTTTTACAACGCTTCTATGACTTCTTTTTAATCAGATGCCTCACATTTCCACTTGTCTCTTTTACTTAAGCGACGTATTCGTGTAGCGGGATCTATTACTTTTTAAGTAATTGTGTCATGGGTAAATGTTAAATTAAAAATAATATCCTATAACATCACTGCAAGTAATTACAATTTTAATACTATTTGTTTCAACTGTCGGCAACTTTACAATTTTTTATAAAAATAATTATCATTATTAATTAAAAATAAGGTAAAAGTATTATACAAATTTCATGTAAATATTTTGTTATACATATTTATTTACATTCTTTATATTACTAGTTTATTTATTTATATCTGTTTTATCAGAGTAAATAATTTATGCTTTTTTGATATCCAGTTTTAATTTATATCTTCTCAAATAATGCACCACCTCCAGATAGTTGTATTTGACAGAGCTTTACCTTAGGATAAGGATTAAAGGGTTTTACTGCATTAGTTTTAACATCAACCATACACGGACTATATGTGTTTTAATAGTTATGTCATATTCTACAACATTTAACACCAAAATATATTTAAATCATTTTCTGCGTGCGGTGTTAAAAAATAAATACCTCTTTAACAATAGCCGAACGACCATTCATTCAAATATATTGTCCGAGCTGAACAATTTTTTATTTAAATGATCGGTCGAGGGGTAGTTCCGAAACACCACAAAGTATTAATCTAATTTTCGTAGTTCTCTTATAGATTTTTAAATATTCATCGGAAAGCAATTTCTCAGTTTATGTTATGTAATGTACATAAGATATATAAAACTTGATGATGAATTTGAAAAATAGTTGATAATATAAATAAATTTATAATAAACGAATTTAAAGAATAACATTGGGATGAAAAAATCCTGTCAGCATCGCACACTTATTAATTTTTGAGCGCCCCGCGATTGAACAGAAGGAAAAAAAATTTTAGCACCCTCTTCGTGTCATCGTGGCATTATAAATAATCGCCCTCCGAGCTGTCAACTCTGAGGCTCAAAGGCGAAAAAATATTTGTCATACACATTTGTTGTCAAACTCTTTATCGCTTCAAATCCTGAAAAAAGTCGTCAATCTTTTTCCTGTATTTTCAACAATTTTTTTAGTTTCGACGTAGCCTAGATGTTTTGCTCAATGTTATATTTTTTAACCTACTCTTTGCTTTGTTAGCGTACATGAAGTTACTCACAAAAACTAAGAGTTAATGAGGAAATAAGAAAAAGTAGTGTAAATAAATAAAGGATCTGCGAAACGTTAATAATACAGGTGTAAAAAATTAACCTTAAAGCTGACTTTCTATTCTTCGTGGTAAAAGGACGCGTGCATGAGCACACATACACATATTCATTCAACTCGGCAGCTTTCAAAGAGAAAAGTGAGCAGACTAAAAAGAAAGCATAAAAGATACACTCATTAAAATCTTGGTTAATTGCGTAGTTTGGTCGAGGATGGAGCGAAGAGAAAGGGAGAAAAAAAGGTTTGAGGAAAGAGACGAGAGTAAAAGGAGAGGAGGTGCGGCGCGTAGTAGAAGCGGCGGGAGGAAGCTTCTCATACTAGGACACGGTCGGGGCCTCGAAAGACGGACAGCTCTTTATATATTTTTCTCTTGACTGCACGGGAAACGGATGGACGTGCGACCACGGCGAGTGCGAGAAAGAGGGTTAACTCGACCACTCGCGAGAAAGAAAACCGTGGGAGGAAAAACAGGAGGAGTCGGGCAAGTGTGGCGAAACGAAGACGGAAAACGAGTGGGAGGAAGATAGATAGAGGCCAGGATAGAGGATGAGCGAGAGAGAAACAGAAATAGTCAGCGGATGTGGGAGAAAAAGGGGACAGACGAATGCAGTGGCTGAAACGAGGAGCGAGATGGAGAGAGTCGGTAGGGGACAGGGAAAGGGCGGCGGTAAGCCGCACAACCTCGGCTTCCTCGTAGAAGAATCCCCCGCGATCTCTCTCTCTCTCTCTCTCTCTGTTTCTCTATCTCGCTCTCTCGTTTATAGGTTCGCTGCCCAGTCGGTTTTGATCCTAAAAGATTACGTTTTCTTAGAGAATAGCCATCGAACGTTCCGATAATACGAAAATCTGCGGTAAAAGCGTAAATAACGACTCGATCTGTACGGCGATTACTTACAAAACAGGTATATGAACATAAGCGGGATCACATTCTAATAATAAAACAGTATTAATAGCCATTTTCAAAAGAATCCATCAGAGGTCGGGAAGGTGTTATGTTTTGGAAAATGTCGAATCTGCTTAAATCGTAGACTCTATACGTTGTGCAGGCAGAAACTTCGGAATCGGCTTAATCCACATTTACCTAACTCCACCTCTCCTCTCTCTCTCTCTCTCTCTCTCTCTCTCTGACGCGCTCTCTCGTCCTCTCTTTCTCTCGATCTACCTCAGTTCGCTTCTCTTCCATTCCTCTCGAACCCAGGTTTCCCCTCCACCTCGTCTCGTCTTCTCTGCGCGCCAGCGTGTGTCTCTATCGCTAGGTATTTCTCTTTCGCGAACTCTCGCTTCGTTATGTGCGATTGGAGTACAAAACGAAAGTGCGCGCGCGCCTGAGGACTGGAGGGAGTACGATTCTCGGAGTCTACTCGATAAATAACTCGCCGCACTTCTGTTAATTGGATGGTATAAGTGTATAAGACGGGGGGTAGAGCTTGGGTTCCTGTACGCGGGAGTTACGCACGCTGACGCGAGGCATTTCACTTCTTTTTACGTTCATGGCTTAATAGAGATGGTTGTGGTAATTACAAAAAGTTTAAATCCTTTTGTAAATTTAAACTTATCGTATTATTACGTCTCGAATTGATTGGGCAAATTAAGAATATGGTTAGTAAAATGAATTAAATTTGGAAATCACCACGAAATAAGAAAATGGTAACATCAGTCAATGATGATAAATATATTAACAAAGCACCCGTATAATAAAATATTCAATACTAAACGTATGCGTGGAAATTTTATTGTATCTATCTTTAACAATTTATGAATATAAAAAAGTCTATAGTGGATTCCTAATAAAAATCAAAAACATTTTATGATACATTTACACTAGAAATAAATCGCTAAAAAATAATAATTAATTTTGTTCACCCTCTGGCAAAACGATATTTACCATTATTTGCATACTTGATACATTGAAAAATAGAATGAGTTTTTATAAAACTTTAACTTAAACTTTTAATTTAGTATTGTTTACTAGAGAAGTATTGGGCATCTAGAACAATAGATATGCTACAATTTTGTCGAAATCAATTGTGCTTGACATCAATTTAATACAATCACTCATTTACAATTCAATTCGTTGACAAATTTTTCATTATTCTAATAGAATTCATAATGATCACTCGCGATATCAATGAAAAATTGTTTAAAGTTATATAAATTTAAACTTTAATGGTATCAATGAAATTCTCAATTATTTATACGTTTAAAAATTAAAAACATAAAAAGAAACAAGTTGTTTCTTTTTTATGTTTTGTTTTTATATCGAGAGGGACTTACATTTTGATTATGTTATATTACAACTGAGTTTTAAACTTGCAGACTGTCAGAAAGCCTAAATAGAGGTACTATGTGTGATTGGAACTTACCGTAGGATATAATTGAGATATAAGCACAAAATTTGGAGACTTTCTAAGAGGATTAAAGCTTGTTAAATCCCGGAAGTCTTATGTTAAAAAATTACTTCTACAGGCGTGTATCTACTTATAATTCTAGTTCAATAATTTGTTTTAATAAAGAGCTGCTTGATGGTACATGGTATTAAAAATGAAATGTAATTACAAGAGGGTAGTTCTTCGATAACCTTTGCCGTATTTTTCATAGTGCTTTTTCCACATGTTCTTCCTCTCTGAACCTGTGTGAAATGGTCTGTGCAAATCAACTTTAATTCGCGGAAACGCGCGCAAGTGACGGGCCGAAAAACGAAGTGGTTCTGACCGATTAACTCGTCCTGTGATCGGTCAGACAAAAGAGCACACGAGAAGTATGGAAGGGAGTGAGAGAGAGAGAGAGAGAGAGAGAGAGAGAAAGAGAGAGCGAAAGAGGAAGCAGACAGTGAGCGATACATATAGATAGAAAGAGAAAGCAAGCGATTAAGAGAAAGAGAGAAAGGGAGAGCGGGTTAGAAGAGAGCAAAAGGGGGAGGGAGAAAAAGAAGAGCAGGACGAGTCAGAGGGGTTAGGATCTCATCAGTCTTGCTTATCCCCGGCGAAGGCAGCTACAGATCGGCTCAAACGCCGCCTCACTCCATTATTCCTGTCACGGTCAAACGACTCGGTTACCTGCTATCTCGCACTTCCCGACGACGGCAGCGGCCGCGGGCCATCCACCACCGGCGCTCGCGCGTTCGGGAGATTCCACGCGTAATTGGACTTCCAGATTAAAGGTTCGTGCGTTCTTGCGTCATAACTCCTCCTCTATAATTCTCGCGCTATAATTTCCCATTTCGTGCCGGGTCTTTTCCTAGCCTATTATTCCTTTTACACTCTTACAAGTTAGCCGTAGGCGGCAACAGTCGTTTGCTAAGTGATTTAGATCTATTCGCCATTCATGCTGGATTTCGCTTCGTTTACCTTGGCGTTAGCGTTTTGTAGTAGGCATGCCGTAAATATTATACTGTCTAATTAAATATTGCGTGTCTGGAAAATTATAATTTTATTTCGATTTACTCCTAAAACATGATATATTTTCAAAAATATGTAGAAAACATTATTTTTTATAATAGTTTAGTATGAGATAAAAGTATCAACTATATTGTTCCCAAATTCCATTTTCTTTGATATTGCAATAATCCTCAGCAAATAAAATATTTTGTACTAAATCTGAAAGTAATTAAAGCTTTTAAATTTCTGAAAATAATCAATACTTATTATTAAAAAAATGCATAAAACCTCGGTAATATTTTTTGTGATTTATTCAATGTAAATGAAAAACTCAATCTTTTAACACATTGTGATTTCAACTTTTCTATTAACAGCAATAAAATGACGAAGCTATTATTTATTTATGTAAATACTGGCAAGTGGGTAATTTATTATGTTTAATAGATTTCTAATTTAAAACTAATTGTAAGTCTTTCAGTGTCATAATCTATTATAACATGTTATGAAATGAAGGTAGTAGATTTTAATAGAATTATATTAAAAAATCACAGTAAATTAAGAAATACAATTAATTCGTCAAGATCGCAAAATGTTAGTAAAACATTAGTACATATTTAGTTAAACAAATAATCGTGTTCTATAAAAATATTATTATAAATTATTCTGAAGACTACCCTGGTGGAAATCCAAAACCTTTTTTACCCAATAACTGACTATTCATTTTAGACTTCGCCATAAAATAGGTACTTTTCTCGTCTAGTTTTTAACTCCCGGTGAAACGCTTTTTTCACATTATTCGAACATTAAATAGATAAAAAACTGGAGTGGCTTTTTTGATGATCGGCACAAATTTGTTCGTGGCCATTTTAAAGATATTAAAGTTTATCATGACAATGAGTCAAAAAATGGCCAAGAAAAAGTTTATTATTATGACGAGGAGCGAGAGAGACAGAATTAAACGACAATAAATATATCTGACTAAATATTTATGAAAGGAATGCAGCAAATTATTTTTAGTCTCCGTATATTGTTTATATTTGTCTAAACTTTCCCTGGTACAAATTTCTCTATCGGAAATGGGCAGGAAAGTAATAAATAGTTAATTTCTAGGTATAGATGAAACGATGTTTTCGATCATATTCTCTATTTAATGGAAATAACATAACCTGAAAATGCTTCTACTAAATTTTCTCTGTCATTAGATCATATATTTAAAAACAAACATTAAAAAAAGGTAGCAAACTAAAATGTAAATACAAATTACTGGTGTTTAATTCGTTTATAGTACTGCTTCAGGCGATACAAATGAAAACAATGATTTTTCCGTTTGATTCTGTCTCTCTCACTCTTCGTCATAATAGTAAGCCTCTTATTAGCCATCTTCTAAGTAAAAAAACTCGTCAATTTTAATATCTTTTAAATACTTATAAATAAGCTAATGTAAATTTATGAAAAAACTGAATTTATTATTTCACCTATTAAATGGAGAATATGACCGAAAAAATCGTTTCATTCATGGATAGAAAATAGCCAAGAAAAGTGTCTAGTTTTTAGTAATTATTGGAGAAACTAGTTATTTATTAGGCAAATAATAGAATCGATTTCTACCAGGGTTTAGTTATTGTTAAATTTCCCCTACTTCAACGCCAAGTTTGTAAGAAAACTTGGAACGAAAATTCAAAACTTAGGTTATGTTACTTCCAATCTATTAAATTGGCGAATAATGTTAGAAAAAGCGTTTCACCGGGAGCCAATGATTTTTCTCTATTTTTAATAGACAAATTTCTACCAGGGTAAGTAGGTTTTTATATACAAAACAAGTTTTTTCAATAAAGCATTTTATAACCTTTGTAAGAAAAATTTTTTTGAAACTGAGCGCTCATTAGAATATGAAGGAACATCAAAACTTTTAACTTTATGTTCAGTTAAATATTATTATAACTGGTGATTGTTTAGGTAGATAATATTAATGAAGGGAAATCCATTATGCGGTTTCACCACTTTTTTCATCTCTACCCTCGTTAATTTTACCATTGTTTGGGAGAGGCAGAGCTCCATTTACGAGAGCGCGTAAGCTTAGAATGCAGCGTAAACCTATAGACGCTTTGTAATGCATGTGCATAATAGCATTAATACAGGGAACGCAGCTCGGCGCAACTCTCCGAGCATGCGAGTGTAAGTCGGATCCGGATGGATTATCAAGTAACCTTGTTCCAGAATTAGATATCTGACCTGACATTTGCAAAATTACAAACATTTTATTTACTCTTTATTTACTAGTTAATAATCATATAATGCTCATCTAGTAGGAGTAAAACTAAAAGATAAATATTTCAGAATAAAATAATAAATACCACATATTTTAGTTATGGAAAGACTTCTGACATGAGATCATTTTAATTATTCTGAACAAATATTATATAGAATTCTCTGTTTCAAGTTTTGACATAAACTTTAAAGTTAAACAAAGAAATTACATTAATAAATTACTATTATGTTCAGCTAATTTCAGATATAATTAGAAGCATAATTATTGCTCTACTTAAAATAACAATAAGCCGTCACTTGTTCTTCAATAGTTTAAAGAAAAGATAATTTTCATGAAATAGAATTAGAATATTACCCTTTTTAATTAAATTTACTATTTGATATTTCAAGAACAAAAAAAGTGAAAGTAATCAGAAGCTTTACTGAAATTTCCATCAAATCTGTAATGTAGTATAAAAATATTTGATAAAAATTAAAGTATTTTCTTTATAAATATTTTTACTCATTACATAAAAAACTTAACGAAAAACGGCAAAAATCAATTTATACATATAAATAAATAGTTTTACACTATGCTCTAGCTTTTTATCTATAGGGTACTCACAATTTCAATTTTTATCTTCGTGCGCAAAGCACGTGAGATTGAAGTAAACAATTTGGGATCGGCAAACCTTCATCGTAAGTGGATCTGAAAGTATTGACGAGTTTCGGCTTACCGCACGTTGAAGTACAAAGTACAACACTTTTAGAGCCACGCGTCTCTCGTTTTTGCCGCTATCGATTTACTTTGTCCCGAATACATTGCAAAAAGCATAGAAATAAAACTTTTTATTTATTTACTTGCGTTCTCTTAATTTAACGAATAACTTAAGCAGCTCGCCCTTACTTGGCTAAATTCTTTTAAAAGAGCGAAACAAGCAGTTCGCAAGAACGCAGAAACGCAATGCGTAGCGAGACTACGGTTTAATAATTTTTTGCGAAGACTGATTGCCGTCTTTTCACGCGCGAGCGAGCTAATTTCTCAGCGTCTGGCTCGTTGGAGAACGTCAGGGGGGGGGGGGGGTGAAAAGGGCGGCTGCTGCTGCTGCTACTGCCTCGACGCGCCGTCAACACCAGCTCTTTCACCTGCTCGACGAACCAGAAGCTCCACGCCAACGACGTCTTTTCGATTTGTCAGGAGGCTTGCGGGAAATGCGTGCGGAGCCGGCGCAAGAGTGCGAAGTGAGAAAGCTCCGTGTGCGCGCTCTTTTGCGCACCTTTGCGCTGCCGATATGGCCCGAAGGTTGAGACGTTAATTACGGCAATTTACGCCAGCGAGGAAACTCCAGGTCGATTATCTTGCTCACTTGATAAAGGGCGCTCGAGACCCTTTCGTGAGTTTTCCCGTGCACACTCTCTCTCTATAATCTATATACGCGCTAGCATATAGATTAAGACTTGGCGCTGCGCGGCTACTTACAAAGCGTCGGCGGTGTGAACTTCCCGTTAGTTAGGTTTGTTGACACCTTCGCTGTTGGCTGATTTTAGTGCGCCTGCGTTCTCTCGCTCAAGCGCGTGCCCCGACGAATTATCACGTTAATCATTGCGTTTGACTTTGAGCTTTCCTTTCATTATGACTATATGTAATTAAGGAAACCATGCGTATATGGCTCGTTTGCACGAAATACCTCGTCGCATCGAATTTGATTGCTATATTGGTGAGAACTATTAAAATATTTTCATATTATATTGGAATGTTTAGCATGTGGAAACTTATAATTTAATTGCTACACGTGTTAGTTATTTCGTTAACTTTTTGCAAATATTTAGATCAAGTTATAAATTCTACAAAAAAAATTGTAGAAATCAAAGAAGAATATTAGTATGTAAATCGAAGATTTGCTGAACAAATAGTAAGAATTTAAAAATAGTTTTATTCTTTTTACATGCTGCTACATCTTTTTTTTTTGTAACAGCCACAAATTTATGCCATATTTCGTACACAGTATTTATAGTTCTTAATTGTTAACTACACGTAATATTCGAAGATTGTTTTGTGTTGAAAAAGTAAATTTTAAGTCATTTTATATTTTCGGAATGACAAGAGGTACCTTAGGGATGCCGGTTCTAGATTTAATCAAACTTTAACTTCATCATTTTTATTAGATCTTTTATCCCGATATTTAAGCTATTTAATTTTGAAAATGAAATTTTCTTCATAAAAATCATTTTTTCTCTTATGATCAAAGCTGTGTGAATATTCAAGTTATAAAAGTAATAGTAATAAAAGTATATAAAAAATGAGATAAAGGTGAAAAATATGAATTTTCTACGAAGTTATAAATTATTAACAAAAAGTTAAAAAATTGCTTCATAGACAAATAAGAAAATTGTTCAATGAAAAGAAAGCTTTTAATAGTCTAGTTCTTTTGAACGAAACAAAGCTTTGATATAGATCGAACCTTCATTTAATTATTTATATATATGTTTACGCCATTTTTACTAGGTAAAGTAGTATAAGGGAGTTTTGAATTTCGTGACGTGGCGCGCTCTCCGTCGCGCCGTTAAGTGACGGTCAATGTGCGCGCCGCCGGCCCGCTCGTTCGCGACTGGCCCCGCGCGCGCCTCCATTGCGGCACTCTGATTTTGACTGTCTGGCGACTCGCACGCTTTTCAGCTCTTTATCAGATTTTTCTGTATTCGCAGTGTCTT
>JAWWEQ010000045.1:30012634-30070357 GCA_035583055.1 Torymus tubicola | reverse complement strand
ATATAACGCTAATAAGTTTTCATGTTATACATATAGGTCATGAAATACGTTGAGAACGTGAGATGGTTGCTATTATTTAAAAGAAAACTTTAGCGACACAGAGTTCGAGATCGCTCTTAAGAAAACTAAATAGATTCTCTTGACAGGCATAGCGTTCTCATCGAAGAAACAGTAGCGTGCAAGCAAGTTTCTCAATAAGGCCTTCAAAAGAGAGCGAAAGGGTTACGGAGAGGAGAAAAACAAGAGTAGGAAAAATAAAAAAACCTTTAGTTTTCTTTTTCTTTGTCCACTAGTTCGGCCGGCTGGATGATCGCGAAGTTATCGACGGCCGAGCTGCGGCGCAAAACTTTGCCTCCACGCCAGTGAAGAATCGCTTCAGCTTACGCTCGCAACGAAACTCCCCGGCGAAAAGCGGGCCAAGAGGCAAACCGTACCGGATGTAATTACTTGAATACGTTCCGCTTACGTACAAGTGACGCCAGGGGAGAGAGCGAGTGCGTCCCGTGATGCGCTTTTCGCAGTTCACAGAGCCAGAAAATGGCCGAATCACCCCGTTTCTTTTTTGCCTCCCTCTCGCGCTCTCTCGCTTTTTCTCTTTCTCTCTCTCTTTCTCTTTCTACTTTCCTCTTCCTTCAAACCGTGTGAGTCCGCTCTTCCCAATGTCCTGCTTTTCCTTCTATATAGATATATCAATCTTCGTAGTTCTTTCTTCGTCTCGCGCGAATGTCTTCTCGGCGCGTCTACCTCTCGCCGCTTCTTTGCGCGCTTTCCTCGCAATAATTTCATCGGAAACCAATTCCACTGTGAGAGCTGAAGATAGAAATGTGCGTTGGAAAATAAGATTTTTCTAATTTTATTGTCTGGCGAGAAAAAACAGTCCAATTCGCCATAGCCATTTGATATAGAGACGAAGATAACTTCAGGACGATATTTTTGTAATTTTCGTTTCCATTTCACAGTAATTTTAGATGAAATAAAAAGATCATTTTTGATCGGGGTTTCATCTCAAGTTATCGTTATAACTTGTTTATCGCATTTGAATTCCTTACAAAATGTACTGTATTATACTATATATGCAAATATTTAGAGATGTTTGAATTATATAATAGATTATTTTGTTTGTTCTTAAATTTAATAAAAAATTATTTAGTTTATTTTTTAAGTTCTCATTGCAATGAATAGTTAACATAAGTGGGGACAATCAATTAAATACTTTGTGCCAATGAGTAAACTTTATTTTGTGTAGACTTTCGAAAATGATTTAATGTATAAATAACAAGTGACATTTCAATCATAAACTTGTTTCTCTCAGTATTCAACTAAAATGTTTCTTTTGTACGCGTTTGTTAATGTCTCACAAAATTTAGCGTACGCGAATAATTAATACTGAATTTTAATAATAAATCAAGCAAATCTAGTAGGTAAATAACAATTTTAGTTCAAATCAAGAATATAGCTCCAGATTTAGATCTATTCTTCTAAAAATATTTGATGGTATAATAGTCTTTGAAAATAATTAATTAATTCTAGTACATCATCAATATAAGAACAAAATCTTTTATAGAAACTTTCATTTTTTCACATACATTGAACTGCGATTTCATATAACGAGGTTCCAAATAGAATATAAATCACTATAGTCAGTGATGTCTGTCCGTAAAACCGGGGGAAAAAAGAATTTTTCTTTGTTTTGATGGAGGGATGTAGTATATTAGACGGCAAGTAACATCCGACAGCTGACTATATGAGCTCCAAGAATTTTATAACTTTTATTATGTGATTTATAATACAACGTTTTTCGTTGAGATAATTAGATTTGTTTAAAAATTATCGAGATGTAACATCACATAAAAAGCATACTGTTAGATGTATTTCAAGGCTTTTTATTGATTAATTTTTGGGACGAATATCACGTTATCGCATTTTTATTAAAAAAAAAAGTTGTCGAATGCGGCTGTCGTACTCTTGTACGACAACATTGGATACTTCCTCTATACTGTTATTGAATTGAAGGATACAGCATCAGCCTCGCTTAACGGTAACCGATCTCTTGAAACTTATCTCGATAGCACAACACGGTGTTCTAGAAGCCCTGATGAGTTTTACTAAAATTATGATGAAAATAGAAAATTAGGCTCAAATGGCTCATAAATTGTTCATCTCTGTTTCTCGAGAAAAAAAGGGGCAAATATGATTTAAATTCACACGAATTCTCACCCTACAAATATGTGTCATATGAAGCATTGTTTATTTTCTTCCACATTTTAATAAAACCCATCATGACCTCTAGAACTCTGTAACCAGCTATTGTAATTAAATTGTAATTCAAAATGCAAAAATGTGCATTCTGAAAGTGTTGACCACTATTCCATTACTTTAATAAGTTTTTAATCTTGACGGATACCTCGCAGAAATCTTGTTTGCACGTCAGACAGTTGCGCAAGACGTCAGTTGGAGGGAAGCAAGTTAATTAAAAAATTGACCATCGATTGTTCTTCTCTTGGGTTTTCCTCAATTTTGCGCTTCTCGCTCCTTCGAGAAGGGGATTGAGGAGGCCACGGCGGCGAAACTCAAGGCAGGCCGCCACGGGGAAAGGGGAGGGTGTGCGCGTGAGAGTGGGGCTCTTAAAACGATTGCGTTTCGACAGTGACGAAGGCACGATGGTAAAAGAGTCGTTACACTACTTCGTTCACGGTGCTCGGAAGTTTTCGGCTGGAGGGCGGCGATGCCACGGCTATTGCGCAACTGGCGCGCCGAGGATCGAGTGGAGAGGAGGGCCGCGCGTCGTGCAACTTGGGCGCGCGCGCGCGCGTAAACTTCCGGAAAAATCTCCGCTACTTTTATCTCTCCTTTTCTCAACCTGTCCATCCTTTTTCCGCCATCTTAACTCCTGCTTCTTTTCCTTGCTTCCTCCTACAATCTTTAATATTTTTCGTAAATAGATTTTTCACGAAAAAAAAACTCAGTTTTCCTATGATGGAATTTATTTAAAAGTATAAAAGATAACTTATTGTAATTTTCGAAATTTTTTAATACTTTGTTAATGTAGTTGATTAGTAAAGGTGCATATGTTTTAAATGAATTCGATTTGTTTGCAGGTACTTGCGTATTAAAATAAATAAAAAACAATTGAAGCGAAACCTCTATAGTTTTCAATATAATTCAGATGTTTTCTAATTCTATAAATAATGAAAAAACTTAATAACCTGTTTAAACAAACATGTATTTTGAACTTCATGATTGCATACAGGCGAACAAATTACATTTTTTCTATTTATAATGAATAATTAAAGTTTTATTATATTGTCTGATGTTTTTTAAAACAGTTTTTCGCCATTTTCATACGGTAATTTAATCATTACTTAAATGTAGATTATATACGTTTCAATTATTCAGCCACTCTCATTGTTCCATTAAATGAATAATAATCTATGCATATATTAATATTATATTAAGTTTATTCAAGAATCTATAAATAGCTCTAATATTATTAATTTACTACTTTGCCTCATAAGACTATTAATATTTCATGTAAATATCTTGTTTATACAAGTTTTTTTAAATGCATACCATATCAAGCATCATAAGAATAATAATGTTTTGGAATACATGGGTTATATAACGTTATTTACAATATTTATTTGTTAAACAATAAATAATTTTTATAAAAAAATAGATTTTAATAAAAAGTAAAAATTAATGTACCTTCGGGTTTCATACGGATATACTTTGGGAGACACAGAACAATTGATTGAAATAAAAATGCCTGGAGGAAGAAAAAGGAGAAAAAAGAGAACTGTACAGTGGAAGTTTGAGAAGATCGTGAGCAGCGAGTGCAAGAGGTACAGGATGCGAAAGTTTCGCTGCAGACGAACGTTGTATACTTCTTTCACGTTCGGTTTAAGAGAAAAACTTCCGGCCACCTCGTTATGGCGACACGTCGAGGCTCGCCTTCACAATAAGTGTCGCGCGAGTGAGTTTAAGCCTGCAAGCTATCAGTGATAGATGGTTCTGAGCTAACTGTGCGAATTAACACTAGGGTCTGCAATAAGTATTGTTGTTGCGTTTACTTTATACTTTTCCTAATAGATATTATGCAAAGATTAATAAATTCAAGTATTCTGTTGGAAAAATAGCTGAATTTTTACTAGCAATAATCTAACTGATTCAATTTGTGAAATAATAATTGCCTATATTATTAACAAATAGAATCGTTAAAACAAATGAGCTTAGCCACTCATATATCGTCGCTCTGGATAAAAAGGGAGCTATCTCAGCGTCCGCTTCAGATGGAGTCAACTCGGCGACCGCTTCAAAAAGGAGCCATCTCGCACGCGATTTTTTTTCTCGAAATTTAGGTTGGCAACACCATTTAATGGGAAAATGTATCAGACATAAAAAATTAGATGAGAAAGTTTTCGCATATTAATCGCATATTAATATATTTATAGACTGTATATTGATTATAAAATATGTTATGCACATTTTAACGTAAATATATTTAGTACAAAATATTAAATGTGAAAACTTATTTTGTATTTAATGGAGGAGAAAAAATTAACTTTATATATGAGTATGGTTTTACTTTTAGTCATTTTTTGTATACATCTATTTATTACAAAAGTAATGTATTTTTATAGGTAAAAAAGCTCAAATGTTTTTTTATAAGTTATAGTACAAAGAAAAAGTTTACATAAAAAATACATAAAATATTTTATAATCAATGTACAGTCTATAAATATATTAATATGCGAAAAGTTTCTCATCTATTTTTTTATGTCAGAGATATTTTCCTATTCAATGGTGTTGCCAACCTAAATTTCGAGAAAAAAAATCGCGTATGAGATGGCTTCTTTTTGTAGCGGACGCCGAGTTGACTCCTTTTTGAAGCGGACGGTGAGTTGACTCCATTTTTGAAACGGACGCTGAGTTGACGCTTTTTTGAAGTGGACGCCGAGATAGCTCCCTTTTAATCCAGAGCGACGATATGTATTGATTTATCAGAAATAAATACCACTTTGCATATGTCTGACTGAATCTCGCTTATACTACTGAATTCGGCTCTTTTAATAAAAGATAATATCAATTCACTACTATTAATTAAGTTTCAAAATATCCAATTAATAGCATTTTTTAAATAATTGAACGAACATTAGGATGAATTTCAAATTTCGTTGAAAGTACCGTAGCATCAATCATACTCCGGAATGCGTAGCCTCGGTCCTGTGTAATTGATTTATATATTGAATTAACTTCGTCGTAAGGGATTTTTATAAGCCTTAGGCAGAGGTACGTTTCTCCCCTTCCCGGGTTACTCTCTTTCTCTTTCCCGGAGTATAATTTAGGAAATTTTGAATATAAAGCGAATCACATTCCTTGGCGCGCATGCATGTGAGCAAAAAATTTGAAATTCACATGAAGATTCCGAAAAATTACTTACGACAAGGAAGATCCTCAAGAAAAAGCCCAGAGGACCGTCAGGGGGTATAAGCCGTGAGCGTGTCCTTTCATACATACTGAATTAAATTGGTGTACGTACGTCGCGAGAGAGCCGTGCTCGGTATCCGGGTACCACAAAATTTGAAATTATAATTTTTAAACGTTCATCCTCCCTTCGCACCAGTGCACATCTTTGCGTGTACATACGAGGATAGAGAGAGAGAGAGTGAGAGAAAGAGAGAGAGAAAGGGGGAGAGAGAGTAGGGAACGACGTGGGGGAGGGAGAGAAAGCAAGAGGAAGAGGCAGATAAAGACAAAAACAGACATATTGAGGTATACAGATACAGAGATAGGTATATAAAGACAGATGGAGGGAGATAGCAATACATATATAGACAGTCAAAAATACAGACAGTTATAGGCTTAAACAGAGACAGAGCAAAATATGGATGTATATGTATGCGAGAGAGTAAAAGCTGCATATATACTCGAAGGAGAAAATTAATAGAGGCTTACGAGCACAAAAGTTGCTTTTTGTTCTTACCACTCTCTTCTGACTCTCCTTCTGACATCGTTTCATCTCTCCGTTCGCACCATTACAAACTCCTACGACGACAACGACGACGTTGGTTTCTGTATATACGTATGCGCGCTCGTGGTCAAAGGAAAGCAAGAACCTACGGAAATCCTTTTGTTTCGAGCGGCTTTTCTTTAAGAAAGATGATACTTTTTATTAGTATGTTCAGATGGAACACAAAGAGTCTCTGAATAGGCCCTTTCAAAAGTAACGAAAAATGAAAGTTTCTCCCAGCTATTACAAAACTAAAATAAACAAATAGAGCTACGTGAACTTACGCAGGGACATGAGTTCATTGAACGAGTTCTCCAGTTTAAATTAAGTAAACACGCCTATTAATAACCATATTACTTGCAAATATTAATTAACATGAATTTATATATATCTATGCTGTGTACATGCTTTAACGGTGTAATTTGAACTAGCGTTACGTTTGCTCTTGCTGCGCAAGCTGCTCCAAATCGAAGTATACGTTTTTCAGCCCTGATAACCAGCTGCTGGTGCTGCTGCTGTTACTGCTACTGCTGTTACGCTCAGTTTCTCTCTTCTTTGCCACCTTGCTGTTTTTAATGGGGCAAGATATCTTGGAAACTTATATTTGTTCAAACTTGTTGGTGTTGTACTAATTATTTAAAGTAACGCTAGTTTTTTCGTTTCGCCGATTCTTTAATTTTGACTAAATAAATAATAGTAGAATAAATTGAGACATTTCGTTTCAATGTTCAAAAGTAAAAAGAAACATTATATCTATTTCATATACTACACGCAATAATAAAATATTTTAATAACATAATATCATAAAATTAATGATTTTATAACAGTATTATAAATATAAACATTTAAAAGTAAGCTAAAGGAAAAAAATGAGTTACTAAAACATTTATTTATAGATTGAAAACTAATCAGTAAAATTGTTCCCATATTGCAAACTGTTTGAGAGCCAGGGCCGCCGCCTTATATATTCGAACATGAAACTGTCGACTTAAAAATTTGAACCATATTAAAATTATAGCACCATACTCAAGTTCGGAACACTGTTCATTTGAGCTTTAAGTAATAAATTTCTTATTAGATACTGCTAACACAAGAATTTGAAGTTTTTACAGAATATTTTGGGTCATTTGAAACTTCTACCATGTCATGTCCATTCTTTCATGCCTTTCTCAAACAAATTACACCTGACAAAAAAGTTCTTACCGTGAAACATTGGTAGTCTGAAAGATGAGCAGAAAAAGAAATAAAAATATTGAGTACAAGGAAAAAAGAGCAAAAGAAGAAGAGAAAAAGGGAAACATAGGACTGAGCATAGGAAATAAGTCAAATAAGGTGGCGCATCGAAGATGCTATCTCTCTTCAACGAAAAGTAGTTTGGCTGACGCGCGTCGCTTCTAGCTGTCTCTCCTGAGGGGAAGCTGCAGAGGCTTCAGGGCCGCTTCATCAGCGCGCCTCACGGTCGTCGTCGTCATCGTCGTCGTTGCCGGCGAAAGCTAGAACGCGTGCTCGCGCGAGGAAGAGGGAGCGAGATAAAGGATCCGAGGCGCGACGGAAAGAGGAGCGAAGGAGAAAAAGGGCGAGCAAGTGAGAGGGAGAAAATCTAAGTAAACTGCGAGACTGTGCAAAATGAAATAGGGACATAAAAACAACGTCGTTATTCTTTCTTCTCTCTCTTTCTCTCCCTCTCTTTTCTGCGCGCTCTCTCTCTCTCTTTCTCGGTGCCCTCTCCCCTTCCTTCGTTGCTCCTTCTTGTCACGCTACTTATGTCTCAGCTATCGAATACTCGTCAGCGCTAGCCGGCATTGCCGACGCGACCCATCGCCCGTGCGCGTCAGCGCCACATTCCTTGCTTTTCTTTTTCCACTTTTACTTTCTTTCTTCACGCCGGGTGCGAGGAGACAGAGAGAGAGAGAGAGAGAGAGAGAGAGAGAGAGAGAGAAAGAAAGAAAGAAAGAAAGAGAAAGAGAGAGAGAGAGAGTAGCGCTCTTGCGCCCTTCTTTCCTTTCGCAGTGCGAGCAAGCGCGGCAATTTGTTCCGTCGTTTCTTCTCATTTGCATTCATTTCTTTTTCATGAGGAGCCTCAGCTCTCATTTCGCGCCCGCGCTCGGAAAATGCGAGATCTGCAACGTCGATATTTCAATATCCGCCCTCGGCTCGAGACTTTTTCACTCGCCTTCACCCCACGCGTGGTTTTTTCTCAATGCTGAATTATGCGAAGGCTAAGTCATTATTCGCGCGGTAATCAGGGAACGATTTGGAGTAATCTTTAAGGACAAGCGATTTTCATAATGGGTCTCATACAGCTGCTAGTGTATTACCTAACATGTACGATATAGAAATTTTTCTACTGCGCTGGCGTCAAGGTTGTTTTGTTCGGTTTTTAAAGTACATTTGACTGAGAGAATTTTTTAAAACATTTCAACATCAATTTAAGTAAGAATAATATATGAGTTTGAAATGTGATGTAAAAAAATTGAGCAAAAAATTACTGTTATGTGGCTTAAAATGAAATGCTACGAACTTACTAAATATTTTGAATGGTGTACTAGAAAATTGATTTGCATTTGCTTGCACGATTATGAGGCTACGTATGCTTTGCGGTAATATTTGCCTAATTAATTGTATTAAACTTGTAAAACTATCTCTTTTAAAAATATATTAACAACGAAACATTAGCCTTATTTTGTGTAAAATAGCAAAATTCTTTGGAAAATAATTACGATTTTAATTCATATTATTAATGACTCTTTAAATGTTTTCCTAAAATAAGGTTCACTCCATAAGTTTTCAACAATAAGAAGAATATAATAAGTAAGTTGGTAATTATAACGAGCCCGTTGTGAAAGTACAAGACACAGGGGAGGCATCCGAGTGTCTGTATGAGCAAAGACTTGGTAAATTACAAACTCTAGCGACAGTTTATGCAAAATTAATAGCACGTCGCATCAGTTGGAATAAACTCTCAGCTAAGACCAGAGGGGAGTCGAGAAGTATAAGTAAAATCAAATATTAACGTGGTCTAATTTTGACTCTCTTGGTCTTTATTAATAAAGTAAAGTCAATATACTTACGTATTTTTCATGTATTTATTTTCTAACTAAATTTGCAACAGCGTCGAATAGAATGAGCATATTCTCAAAACATTTTACATTTTTGTTCAAGTTTAAATAAGAGATCATTCATTTTATTTTGTATGGAAAATGTTTAAAAAAAATTATAATATGAAAAAATATTTTACTTTATACTACTACTTTTTTTGTATACCGTATTAATTTGATCCTCACACGAATTTCGAAAAATGAATAGTTTTATTCATAGCATTCCGATGTACGTAACAATATCTCTACAATATTTTATGGGAAAAAGTAATATGAGTATTTGCAATACCTTTATTTATTTAACAAACAGACAACAATCAATTATAAGATAAAGCATATTTTTCTTCGCTTGATAATTTAGTATATTTTTGGAATGTAAAAGATTTTATACAACATCAATATCTTAATATTCTATCATATTAATTTTTTTTAGACATTTTGCTTACTAACATTTTCATTATAAATAAATTTTTAGATTTAGAAATTTTTAACTTAAATTGTACTTAGTAAATAATTATAAAACCGAATACTCATCTATTTCAAAATGTAACTAGGGATGAGAAAAAATTTGTACTTTAAAATATTGTTTAAATTTTAATTACAACAAATTAGATGATTTCTAATCAAGTATTGATTACGTTTTTAAATTTTCCATCGCTGCATAGATGAAATAGAAGTCTTGGATTAAAGAACGTTAAATAGAATTTTACGATTCGAGTGATGATCACTGCACATAAGAGCGTAGATTTTACGTTTGCGATGAAATAAAATATTTATGTTGTGGGCAAAAATTTCGAATCACATTGCATATAACAAGTAGCTCAAACTTCTAATGCAATAATTAATCATCAACAGTATTAAAAAATATGATGATTATAGAATGTTCTCGCATAGTTCTTGTGGTTACCCATCTATCTAAGTAGTATTAACCACGCCAATAGCTACTTAACTTCAGTGATCGGACGAAGTTTCACTATCGCAGTAAAGCGTCGATTTACGCAAATTTCTACTTTTAATGATCAATTTTATTTTAACAAAATCACCTTACAATTATAAAATTCATTGTATTAATATAGCCGTTATAATTAAACTTAACTAACAATAAGTAAAAAAAGCACTTTATCTATATCCCTATAATTGTGTTTCAATTTCCCATTTAAATTGCCAATACTTATATGGATTGAAAAGCTCTATACATTACTCTCGTTAATTTTCAATATAACTGACTTTGATTAGAACCATTTACAGTCGCTCCGTGTCTGAACGGTACAGCGGCGAATCACAGTAAATGGTAACGTCGGTACCAAGTCGTTACTCCTCTCCTCCTTTTGATTACGTCCTGTAATTTTCTCTTGAAGATTCAAATAGTTATAATTTTATAAAATAAGTGCACTTAGTCTGATAGAATAAATTAATATCATTTAAAAAAATAAATAATAATTATAGTCAATATATAGTTAAAGCTCATACAGACTCCAATTCTAATGAATATACTTAAAAGTTACATTATAATATTATTAATTGAACATGTAGTTCCATAAAAGCTACTTTACAATTTTTAAAGTCAATTGATACAAACATAATTGTTTATTGAATATTCTCATAATAACGTCATAGAAAATTGCCTTTAATCTCTATCTATGTGGTGCAATAACGTCTGGCTATAAATTATTATTAGCCCATCAGCAAAGAATCCCACTCAATCTACATCCAAGATTCACGCTTGATTAAATCTTATATCACTTTTGCGTGTGTTTTTTTTACCGCGATAATCGCGAAATTCTCCTGATATCAAGCAAATTGCAGATTGATGAGTAGCGGTAGCGGCGGCGGCGGTTTGCAAACGGCGATGAGGTAGAGAGAGATGAGAGAGAGAGAGTGAGAGAGAGAGAGCGAACGAGCTTGCGAGCAAGAGAAGAGGGAAAGTGGGTGGTAAGGGAACAAGAACGCGACCGTGGCAGTGGGGAGAAATTAATTTATTAGAAGGGGTAGAGGAGGAGATGAAGGTGATCTCGAGGCAAGCGGTAGAGAAAACGATAAGAGCAAGTGCCCGGCCGCTCGCATACTTAGCTGGGGGTTTGCGCAGCCATGCAGCCAGCGGACGCTTGATTTATAGATTTGACGCTGCGCCGCTGCTGCGCTCCAAAGAAGGAGTACTCTTCTCCTTCGGGGGACGACGAGGGGGATGAGAGAGAGAAAGAGAGAGAGAGGGAAAGAGAGACGAACATTCCTTATGAAAATTCATCTCGACGCGCGCTCGTTCCGCCAGAAAAAGCGCTTGCCGCTTGAGAGAATTCTTTTGTAAAGCTCAAAAATTTGCTCCTGCACGCGTGTGAGGGGCGTAAATTCTTTCATTACAGGTGACTGGTGATACCTGGAGGGCATCGCTGACAGTGACTTTCCAAAAATACACGAAATTCATTCAGAGTTTCAATTTATTTTAACGTTTAAAATTTTAAAATTAATATAAATATATTTGCTTTGTCATTCTAGTAGTTTCGTTGGATGAATAAGATTTATAAAATAAATAAAACGTTTAGTATTAATAAAATAAAATGGTTGTATATGGTAACTTTACGAAAAGTAAAGGTTTTCGTGCGAGCGATGGAGAAGCCAAAAGAGAAGGAGCTGCAAGCTTCAGAAGTGCTAAAAGAGGGGAGGAGAGAGAGAGAGAGAGATCGAGTAATTTCCGGTGGTCGGTCGTCGCTCTCTCCTTGCTCGTCCCCCAGGACAAAGTTTCTCGCGCTGTTTTCCTTTGCCTTCAGAGAAAATTAGTTCCATGAGCTGCTTGGAATGCCCAGACCACTTTTCATCCCCCAACCCGACGTTTCCACCGCTCCCTTAGTCACTCTTTACCTGCGATATCTAATCAAATTTTCAAATATTCAGAAGACCGCGTGCGAGTCGTGAGAAGTGCAACTTTACATTTTGAATTCATCTTTTGTTTATTCTCTTGGTAGACTTTCTGTGTAATATTCAAAATAAAAAATTAGGGCTTCTTGTGAAGTATATTCGAGCACAGTGGAAACAATATAAAGGGCTCACTAATATTAGAAATATTTCTAGAAAGTCGACCATAAAATAAATTAATTGTCATGAAACAGTGAATTTAATAATTGACAACTGCATAATAATTGCATAATTCTAATAATCCGGCTTAGAGTTCAACTCCCCATACCTAATAATCGATCAAATCGCAATATAATGCACTTGCTTGGAAAGGGCTAATCTCAATGCTAGTATTATTCTATTGATCGAAAAAGCAATGTAAATGATGTGCAAAATTATAGTTGTTTCTTAAATTGTGTTTATATCGTAAGAGTGAAGCATTTTCGCATCTCTTTCATTTTGATAAAAAGTAGTCTCTCAGTTAAAATTATCATTTGTTGAAAGCTAAAAAGAGTTCTTGTGGCTGTGCCTTCTCACCACTGTATCCGTTATGTGGCAGCACCGCCGTTTTAAGCTTATTTATTATTCTTTGTGCCGAAAGAGTTGTAGATTCCACAGAAAGTTTTCGATATCAGTAACTTGTAAAGTTATCCCTTTGAGTTTTTCACACTTATAGTCAACCATGAAAGTGATTTTGTTAGCTTTTATTATGCTATTGTAAAACAAAAAAAGAATTATTACCTATATACCGTAATACAATTAACGTAAGCAACAAAGCTTTTTTTAGACTCTAATTTGAAGGTAGCATTAATATTGCTATATTATGTATATTTAATGTATATTACGGCATTTTCTTTATGTGAATCATCGTCGTTTAGAAAATGCATGTTGTACATTATTGCAAGAACCTAACATTTATTATTATTATTTTTATTATTATATTTATATTAATTAACAAATAGTTTTATAATTCAATTATTCAAATTTCAATAGAAAAAAATAATTTCAATTTTTTTGATTGAACAGTCTTAGTTAAAAAATCAGCTTGTTTACTTACTAACATTGCTGCTGGACCTATCGTTGGAGTATCGCATGCTTCGTTAGCACTGAACCAGTAGTGTGAGGAGGTGTTCGTAATTCAGTGAAACTGTGAACCTCGCGTGATTACGACAGTTCACTGCTAACACAAATATCCGATGAGCCTTAAAGAATATATCCATATTTACTGTTGGAATTGCAAACTCATACAAGTTACTATTAAGATTATGCTTTGATGAACGGTTATCGCGCAAACCTAAGTTTGACTGCAGTGAATGATTTTTTTTAAACATGTCATAAATATTTCATTCCACCTGTATAACTGAGTGCTTGCGTATGTATATATTGATAGTTGAGTACACACTGTAAATTTGTAAATTTAGAAAATTTCGAGTAATTAATTTATTGCTTAGAGGAGAAATTATTTTACAAAAAATTCGTTTGTTATGATTAAAGATGATTAGGCTAAAATGACTTTTGTTGTATAATAATAAATTAATAAGTGGTTTTTCACAGTTTAATAGTAATATTGTTGTTCTATGTTTGGATATGGAATGTTTGCTACTCATTCTTTGATTATTAGAACTTTAATAATTCTCTTTATAAAAAATGTTTATTTGAATAAAAGATTAATTTCAGGTTACAGTGTTTGGTTAATACCTGGTGTAGTGCGTTACTTGACCTGAATTATTACTGTTTTCACTGCAGCTAAAGTAGCTTTACGACGTAATAAGAAAATACATATAAATATATATTATATAATATAGATTTTATTCATTTGATATAATAACAATGACAAATATTAGATATATTTCTATAGAGGAGTGTAAAAAATTTAAATAAGAATACAAGAATACGTTTGATGAATATACTTTTTAATAAAGATTAGTCGCTTGAGAGCGACGTCGTATTTTTAGACCGAAAAATGTAGGCTTTATTAAGCCAACGTAATTACATTCCATAAGTGTTTGTACACAAGTCGTTACGAAGAATTAATGCGTCTTTCGCTAAAACACTCCTCGTACCGCCCAATATTCTGGGTATCATCCCTCTTCTCCATTTGTCTTTCGCGCGAGAGAGGCACACTGGCTCTCTTCCACGGGCGAAGAGACATTTGTTCTGGTATCTCTTACAAGCTAAATAAGATTCGTATAAATGATCGCTAATTAAAATACACGGCAGATATTTTACGCGCTGCCGGCAACTTGGCCTTTGTATTGAATTAAGTGCTGATTCGGAAGTTTCCTCAGCCGAGTTTCCTCCTCCTTTGATTCATTAGCGCGTCGTCTCTTTTGCTTCTACTCACCTTGCGCAGAAGGGAAAAATCGCGCTTCTTGTTAAAATCCTAATTACATGGCTCGGGCGGCAGAGTGCGCGCCCCGTAAAATATCCTAGTCTGCGCATTAATGAAGGTCCTGTACGATTATGATAATCGCGAGAAAAAACAATTCGGACTCTAATTTCTAGCTCGTATATGTTACTCCTCTTCCTGAAAGCAATGCCTTCGGATAGGAGATTGGGACGTGATTTATCCGGTGCAATACTTAAAAAATTTTTTACTCGATTAAACAGAAAATTTTAATTTAACATTAACGATGGGGGCATTAATCATCAAATTTTACAATAGACACGTTATTATTCGGCAGAGTAATGTCGTGTATTGCCTGCCATAAATTTTCAATAAATTCATCGACGTAAAATAACTTTCGTAATTTTATGCAATATATACAGGGTAGCACGAAGTTCATTAATGTTTTAATTAATGGTGTAGCACGCAGGAGCGTTGGTAAATGTAAATAATTCCTCGTGTGCGTTGCGAAAAAAAGGAAAAAAATGTATTTTGCGACGAGAGCATCCGAGTCGTAACGAAAACAACGCGAAATCACGTTATAACTTTAGCTTTTTTCCACTGTACGCGCATGCGGTTCTCGAAGGAAAAGTTGCGCTGGGTGATAATTATTTTTTTCTGAATTATGCGTATATATATATGTAATACATATCTCTGTCTCTCTACTGTTGTCGCGCTAACTGAACTTGTTCGTGTGCAGAGTGAGGTTCAGCGTGAATCGAGACTAATTAACTTCCGGTACCCGTTCTCTTTTTCTCGCTCCCCTCCGCTTCAGCAACTCACACGCCCCTCGCTCTTTCTCTCGTTCCGTCTCTCTCTTCTACATCCTTCTCCCTTGGATTACCTGCGAGATCGGACAGTTGCTTGGCATTGGAGCAAGTGAATGAGAGTACGCGGGCGTGAATTTTGTTGAGTTTACATAGCGCCGGGTTCTTTACGAGCGCGGTTTCACGCTAACTCTCCTCTGTCACCCACCCGCCCTTACTCTGTTTCTGCTACCACGCTCTTTCGGTTCTCCTATATTTATGGATGCAACATAGCGTCTCTTTTCGCCGGACTGCACTTATGCTAGCGGGGGGGGGGGGGGCTAAAAACCGAAGATACACACACACACATACATCTATCAAATTTTTTACACTAACATATAATAATTGTATCGCATAATTCTGTACATTCGTGAATGTGTTCTAAATTATTGCGTAGTATTTTGCAAGGCACTTGTAAAACTTAGTGCAAGTACTGTATGTTATCCGTAAGAATATTTATTTCTTATATCACGTTTCCTTTTAAAAATGTTTAAATGTTGATTTGATATAAAAATTACGAGAGAAGCTCCCGACGTGAACACTTACGTAATCCGGAAAGCTTTTAATTATTTTTTTATACGAGATAATAACAGTTTATACTTTTTATATAGTTATGTGAACAAAAGTTAGCTAATAATATGATCTTCAACTTTGTGTGTAATACCAAACCTTTAATTTGATACAGCTTTTCGTTTATAACACTGTCTACTTCGGCAACCTCTACCTTATATGTTCGTAAAAAGCAGCTTCAAAATTTTCATTACACCATATTAATAATTTACATCCATTTGAACAGAATAACCGATTCCTTTTCAGAATAAATTATATATTCTTAGTGTGATTACGAATATCTGGGAAAAGCTCTTCAAATTATAAATGATTCAAAACTTCATACGCTTAATACTAGATTTCGCATTTATTATGAAAATAGATACTGCTGACTACTATTATAGTTTTACTCATAAATAATTTTACATTTTTATTAATTTATCTCTTTAAGTATTGATTTTTCTTTCTTTTTCAAATTCCACATACATTTTTATAACAGTTTTTTATACCGAGGATAAATGGAATTTTCGACCATGTAGCTTTACCTCTTGTAAAATTCAAAAGAATACATCGTCACATGCAAATACAAAATTTTGCATCCAGAGTTAAGACTTTGGGCTATCGCCTCAGCGAAGCCATTCACCTGTTCTTTCGGTTTTTGTGCCCGAGCCGCCGGCAGCAGTCGCACCGAAGGGGCGACCGCCAAGGGCGCATTACCTTTGAGAGCTGCAGCAACAGCAGCAGCGACGCGTGTGCACGACGCTCCCTCTCTCTCTCTCTTCCTCCCTATACGGTCGTAAAATAAATAGCTGAAGCGAGCAAGCAATAAAAAGATCGTCCACGAGAAACTTCTCGTTTCTCTTTCTATCTGCATTTTTATCGGATGCCCTTTACGTGTGCCATATCCAAAACATCAGCCGAATAAACCCCTCGGAAGTTTTCGATTTTGCAGAGCAGAAAGGCCGTTTCTTTATAAGGTTGCCATGGGGAAAAAAGAAATTCATTTCGACGTTGCGCGAGCTGTGGACAGTTACGCAGTAGTTCGGAGCATAAATTCGCTCCCTTCCTCTACGCCGAATTGAGGCACACAGATCACGTAGCTCTAAGAGAGACGGTGACACTTATTGCATCCCGAGCAGACAATCAGATCGTTATCCGTGTACTGAAGTGTGACTCCCAGTTACTTTCTGAATAATAGTACACAATGAAATCTGTCAATTGAATTTCATTTTTATTCAGTTTTTCTGTACACAATGTAAGCTATGTATTATTTTTATAAAGTATAAACAAAGTTAGTGTATGTGTGGAGGTAAATCTTAAGTTTTGATCTTAAAAATGTTGAATATCAATAAATATTTGCTTCAACATCTCATAGATTAAACTATACAATTGTACGAAAATTGAGTATCACGGATATATGTTCCTCAATATTCATAACTCCTCAAAAATAATTATGCTACTTTTTTAATTTATAATTTTTTAAATTTGTCTGTTACAATATTATTCTGCTATACAGATAAAATGTCGAAACATTTTCTTGAGCATCAGAGAACAATGGCAATCGAAAAGGTATTGCCCATGTAGAGCGTTACGTGTGCATAGAATGCACAACGTGATGAGATGGATCGCGTTGCATCTATCAATACGAGGACGACTCGAGAAAAGACGTGTATAGGTATCAGTAAGTAGTTCATAGGAACAGCACCCGCCCCGATAACGGTAGTCAAGTTGTGCCACTTTTATCGGAATATCCTCCATTTATTTATTTATTTTGCGAGTTTTTATTCGATACTAGAGTAATGGTATCGAACTTTGTTATACAGTTATTAAATAAAATATACTAAACGTTCTTTACACCATATCTACAAAGCATTATAGTTGTAGTCATAAGACGAATGCTAGAATAAAGTTTAGATATTAAACCAAATGGGAAATCGATGATTTTTGGGTAAAGCTTTCAATTATACAAGATTTGATAAAAGTATCATATTTTTAGCTACTTTTAAAAATGGTGCAATAAAAATGATGTAAATTTTTTTTACAATAATATTAAATATATATTTTGAAAAAATAAGTTTTCATTTTCTAGAAACTTTGTTTAAAGATGTAAAATAACTAAAAACATTTCTCGTGAAAAAAATCCAACTTGATTGTTTTCAATCGAATTCTATATTGAAGGTTATTATACTATTTAGCTTCTATGCTTATCCTAAACGCTAAAGCGTCTAGTGAAAGACTGTACTAAAGAGATACATCGTTTGACGCTCACGAGGCGACTGCACGTTGTAATCAATGTTAGTAAGTGAAGCCGTTATACACTGAAGTTCATCCTAAAGGCAAAGACAGAACTTCCTGTCACGGGGGGCGTAACGCAGCACTTGATCAGCGGATTACGTACCAAGGTCAACGAGCATGATGGGAGAATGCGAGACGCGAATGTCTTGAATTCCAGCAACAGTTGTTTAGGTTTCACCGCTTTAAGTCTCTCATCTTTATTTTCAAAGCGACATGCAACGCGACATGCATAGTAATGTTCTTACTATAATACTATTTCGAAACGGATATCTTTGCCATTTAGATGTTATATGAAAAACTAAAATCTTACATAATGAATTTAATCAATAAATATAATAGTATCTTGAAGTATTCAAGCCATTCTCTACAATTAACATTGGCCATTGAGATGTTTAATTATGCAAATTCTCAACAATTCTGTATTGTTATCTAATAAATTTATAGAGAAGTTAGAGTATTCAAAAGATATACCAATACACGTAGTTTCCATCATGCATTATTAAATATCATAAGTTTACAAACTAAATGAAAAGGTATATTATTATTGAAATAATATTTTATACAGAACTGGAGTGGAAACCAATAATCGCTTAATGTTAACAAAGATACTTTATTCATTAACGATAATATAATAGTTCTTGAATAAATATTAATGCATAATTAATCATTTACAATTTTCAGTTCCGTGCGAAAACAAACAAGTCCCGCCACTAGCAGCACGCAAGTGTTAGTATTCGTGGCAAGTTCTCGTATTTAAAAAGATAAATGCTGATGAAAGGTGAAGATAGATATATAAGTTATATATATTTTATAAATCAACACGACAGATCAAAGAAGTAGTATCTCATCTCATTTACATCCATTTTCAACACTTCATTATCTCTGATATCCCGCGCGCGCGTGTACTACCACGATGTTTGCCTTTCATTTCACGCTGAAAAGAATTTTCAGTCGTCGCACGAGTGAAAAACCAGCGCCGTACGAGCGTGGCTAGCTCTCCTCCTCGAGCGGATAAACTCGCACGTCTCTATACAATTAGTTTGTTCTCGCGGAATCTCTAGCATTTCGGCAAATAAACCGTCCGCTCGTTCCGTAGCGTTATCTTCGTTTCTCTTTATTTTCCGGGTGCTGCTCCGGCTGTTTACCTAGCGCTCTTCGGGTCGCTTCCAGCATCGGTTCGCTCGCTCGTCGGAAGGCATTATGCATATTACGCGCCCAACGAATTGCGCGACGAGGCGGCGACGGCGACGGCAGCAGCGGCGGAACCCTTTAGCACCGGCACTTTACCCTCCTTATACGACACGTCGATTCCGCGGCGCGCACTCGTGTGTCTCTCGAGCCGGCGGCAACGTCGGAGGCGCGGAGGCAATGCTCTCGACCTCGATACCGATTTTCTCTCATTCTCCATTGCGCTCGAGAACGCGCGACACGCGTAAGAATTATTCGCGCGCTCGTACCAGTAGTAGACGCCGCTGGCGCGGGCTTACGAGTAGGGCGTTCCCCTTACCGTGTTTTACGGAAATTTAATCTTTTCAACTTTTTGCCTTTCTTTTCTAGTACAGCCGTGGTGAGAGATAGATTTATACGGCAGGCCTATAGTCACAGCGTAGCATGAGAAAAGCATCATTAAAGCTTTATTTTTCTTATTTTTGGAGAAAATCATTTATAAGTGATACGGAATTAAACAATTGTCATCGGAATAAGCATTTTTATTGCATAATTGCTAAAAAGTTAGTTTTTACTTAATATGTTAAAAATTAAAAATGTCGTTCATCGTGCTTTTTAAAAATGCTTTAACGTGTAACCATCCTGAAGTATTTTTAGGTGTTCATACATGAGCTTGGAAAAGTTATTTTTAAATTAGTTTTGATAAAATTGCTTTAGAGTCAAGGTGAAGCAACACTTTTAGTTATAAATAAAAATTTAAAAAGCGATTTAGCTTGTGAGATAGTGGGATATAAACGTGATATTAAAGTTTAATGTGTTTAGTTCTTGTATGACGCATACGAACATTATATTATCTGGCTGCTCGACTTACTTCTTCAATTGAATTTGTTGCGGAGTAGATTGATAATAAAAGAGGATCATTTTCTATGTCTGATAACTTTAATATATAGTCTGAAACAAATGCTTCTAGAGATTGAAACTGATAATGATAAAAATAAAAATTATATTCAGCAATTGTGAAAAATAGCCCTAATGAATTGATGAAGGAGGATCCCGATTAGCAAAGATAGCAGGGATGGTATTCTTCACTTTTATGTGCAAGCTCGCACGATCGTTCTATCATTTTGAGGCAATTTTTAACATCCAGGTCGGAAAGTTTTAATCCGTCTAAGAAAGAAAGTTTGTCAAAAAGTTCGGCATCGCGAAGAAGAAGAAAGGAGGGGACATCTTAGAGAGCGAAGTATCGAATATCGAAAGACAGAAATGGGTCAAAACGGATTGTAAGTCGTTCCCGCGCACGAGCTCGCGGCAATCGCGTTAGTTTTGGCACATAAGCGTTTCTTGGAGTTTCATATCGATGAAGCATCCGCGGATATTTGATTGATTGGCCCTGCAAGTTATTATTGGCATATCTCGCGACCAAAAACAAATATTTTTTAACAATTTATTGTCACTAATATCGCTATCGAGTACGATGTCAAAATCATAAAAAACTATCTGCAAATTTGCACATTGCCACATCAATTTTATGAAGAGCGTAGCTTTTTTATTAACTTTTCGAAAAATCCATAAAGTTTGGTACTTCGTATTTGACTTTACAATGGCAATAAAATGACAACATTTATTTACGTATATCGTAAACTGTACAGGAAATATGTATTAATTAAAATAGTTATTCTGTAAAAGAATAGTTTAAAGAAGTTTTCACAAATTTTTTGCGGCACTTATACTATTTTTCACCATACTCTGATCAAAAGTACTATTTTTATTATTTCGAGCTGAATATGAAAGTATACATACGTATCGCGGTATACTATTTCTTTCAAGGGAGCAAACAATTTATTTCCTCTCCTATTCTGAAAAACTCCAAAAGCTCATAGACGCATGAGAAAGGGTGTTTCTCATCGATGTGCTAAAAAAAACTCTTTTATTACTCAACCTTGATTTTACCTATTAATATTCCTAGAATAAATCGAGTCTGATAACTGTATGCTGGTATAGATTCTAACGATTGATTCTGCCTATAATCAATTTCTTAGAACAATGTTACGCGCAATAAAACGACGTTTTTCTTATAAAAAGTACAATAAAATTAACTGATAATAAAATGGAAATGCTTTTGTGAACAATAGTAATAATAATTAAAGTGGAGTAATTACGATCATCAACTAGCAATCGGAATATATTAATGGACGATCTGTAAATGAGTATAAGTACCGTAATTGCGGTGCTCTTTAATCGATTATAACGTTTCCAAGCTTTGTGCACGCATGTGCACGATCGGCAAGCATTACCTGTCATATGGACACACGGCACGACTATTTATACACACATATACAGGGACACCTCGACACTTGTGTGAAACACGACACGCACGACGCGTATAAGCTCGTTCTAATGAAGCCCTACCTAGTGCGCGTGTCCGTTTTCTCTACCTATCTACATGACAAATGGAATGGAATATCGAGTATTTCCGGTCAAACACGGCGTCGCGACCGCCATCGCCGCCACTCCATCAATTTGACCGAATTCTAAACGACCTTATTTCGAGCGGAGTGCGCGCAGCCGCGTGCTCTGATTAGGCTTGTCTGTCTGTAAAATCGGCCGCGCTGACTTCTGACGGTAACAATACGCGCGCGTATAGGAATAAAATATATGCGGATTTCATCTAGCTGTGAATGGAATTTTACATACGCGGGAATTGCGAGGAATATACTTCGTTGAGAGGAGTTTTTTTTTATTCGGATTTTTCACTTGGTAAAAGTTATTAAATTTTCTCGTTTGATCTGTCTCGCAGTATTGCAGCAACGAAACTTCCATTTTCACTTTTTAAAATAACATTTGAAAGTTTAGAAATAAAAATTAAGATCTCGAGTTCAGATATTATCTGTAGGGTGAGGTGTAACTTTTGGCCTCACTGCGTTTAAGAAAGAGAGAGAGAGAGAGAAAAGTTTTTGAAATGTAGTTGGAAAATTTTTACTTCCGCACAGTTTAACGATACCATTGAGAAGTTAATAGTGCGTTTGTATAAACTGTTACAGCCCGGTAATTAAAATTCACGGTATCGTGCTTTTTACTTTGCCCAACCTACGTATCCTCTCATTTGAAAATTATTTTATTATACATTCGCACTGCAGGATTGCACAGTGTTCTGCTTAATCCACTACACGTGTACGCGCGATATTCTCTTATGCACTTCCAACTTGGACTGCGAGAAAAGCTCGAGTTTCTTACGTTTTGAAGTCGAGAAGAAAATGCGCCGAGGAAAATATCACACACGCGAAGCAATAAAGACTGAAGCGTACTACACGCGCGTTCACCCAAGATTCAATTAATTAAGCCGACGTTTTTCCAAATAACTTTATTTAAGTGTTAAAGTTAGATTGAAGCACATAAAGTTGAAAAGCGATTAGAACTAATCGAAAGCTCTCGGGCCCGCGCCTTATATATATATATACGTGTGAGCGCGAGCGTGTCTTTAGTTTCACGAGCACCCCTCTAATGGGGTGCAAAGTTGTTGCTCCGCCGGTGTGTGCGCCGGGCTTTTTCTTTATGACAAACGACGCCCGGGATGGCTGTACGTGCGCTACTACTACTACTACCTTCCGCGCTCTCTTTTACCTCTCAGAACAGCGCACGCTGATCGCGTAATTGGATTGCGCGAATAATTAAGAAAAACGATTAATTAGCTGCCGTCCTCGTCGTCGTCGTCGTCGTCGGTGTCTATGCATAGCGTCTCTTATTTTTTTTTGCTATCGGTATTATATGCGAAGAGACGGAGAAAGAGAGCGAGCTAGAGGGTAGAGGTGGAGGGGGGGGGGTGAGGTGCGGACGAGTGCCAGAACTCTGTCACACTTTGGAATTAATTAAAGCACGGGAACTCGGTCAGTGTACGGAGCTCTTTGCGTGCGCTATCCATCTCTCTTTCTCACTTTTCCGACATCGAGAGAGTGTGCGAGCGGGAGAGAGAGGGAGAGAGTGGGGAGAGAACAAGCGCAGCCGGTCCCGGGCTCGATAACGAAGCCCCAAAGTGAATATAAATTCTCGGTAATTAACTTATGCCTCGCGTTAAACGCGCGCGCGCGTTGCCACCGGCCACCATAACTTTGGAGGTTATAGGTCCGCTGCTGGATGCATGGAATTGCCTCCACTCTCTTCCGCTTTCTTCCACGGCTTCACTTCTGCCCGCGGGCATCTTTTGTTATAGCAAGCACCAGAGACGCAAGAACAAGGCGTGCGGGAGAGGCTGCGCAGCCTCCCATTCTCCCGAGCTTGAATTGATAACCGGCCGCGAGAATAACCCGCCGCCCCACGCGTCCCGCTGGCAACGTCGACGCCGCTAATTTACACATTCATCTGAAGCGGCGACCGCGTGTTTGTTCGTTTTCTCTGGAAGAGAGGGAAAAGTTCATGCATAATGCGTGAGAAAGAGAGACTGAGAGAGTATGTATGTATGTATATATATTGTCGAGAACGGGATGACCTCGATTTCGACGCTTTTCGCGAGTAGGCCGCCGGCTGTTGTTATTACTGAAAGTCCCTTTTTCCGCTTTAATTGTTTTGCGTAAACTAACTTTCGACTGGTTTATTTTTTGTGCTCCACTCGCGAGTCCGCGCGTTTTCTCTCTCTCTCGCTCTCTCTCATAATTGTTTTCCAAGTGATAGAAGCCAGATGCTATGCTAATGGACTTCGCTTTGTTCTTGCGCGCGAGCTAGTTACCCAATTGACCTGCTCTCTCCCGCAGTTACTATCAGTTTGTTCAATATTTTTTCTTCTAGAGTTGGGGAAAAATAGCTTTACAAATAAGCAGTGTGCTATTGTTATTTTAATGAATACAATTCACGAAAAATTGCTATCGTTTCATCATTATTTACCCTGGCATACATGACGCTCGTCCTATTTAGAAATGACTATTAGTTTTCTATGTCAGCCGTTATATAATTTATCAAGCGTTAGTGTTCCCTGTTAAATTTTCTATAAAAGAAAATTTTTAAAATATTTTTAATTGAATTTTCAATATTTTTTTTTTTATTTTTTAGTTCTTGGAACAAAAAAATTGATTGAAACATGTGGTGTTATTTCAATAAGAATGGTCTATTGATCTTTCACATTAAAATATTTATCTATTCACAAACTAATAAAAGTTTTAATTACATTAAAAAAACTAAGAAAAGTATAATTTTGTCGACAATCAAAGAATATACAGGATTGAAGATGTGATAACAAAAAATAAGTAGTATAGCCTACGAACACTCGGCATAGCATCGAGATACTAGTTTCATAGTTGAAGCACAGTAAGAGAAAACTCGAGTTCATGGTATATTTTTTAACTTTATTATTTAACTTTTGCTGTTCTCTGCTAAAAACACCTTGCTTGTTATTTTAAGAGTAATCTTTATTTACATATATTAAAATCTGAAAAATAAAATTTTCGTCGCTATAAAGCTTTACACAGATTAAAACTGAAAGTCAGGGAAAAGTCAGAAAAAATGCGCATAATGCATATCTTAAGCCACGAGCTTTGTCAAGACATTATCAAAGTAATTTTCAAAGTGCAGTTTTCGAATTATTAAAGAGTCTGAGACTTTCAGCGTGCAAAAATGTCAAAGTTTCCTGGCAAGGATTATGTAATGCACTTGATTTTCATCCAAATCTGTACAAAGATTCGGCTAGAATTCAGAATGAAAATAGTAACGCGTGGAGTTTAAAATACCGGTGGACTTACTCGCCTTGGGTACTTAAATCTATTTTTCACTTTAAACGAGCGGCGCTAAATCGACAATGTTTTCTTTGGCCAGCCAGTGCAATACGCTTCTCTGCAATGCGGCTTTTTAGAAAATTAACATTCTGCTTATATTTTTATCATGACAATAATTGTTTCACACATGTATACAATATTTTTTATTTTTTACGCCTTATCTTAATGAAACTACTATTTTGTTCTTTTTGAGAAATCTCTAGCCACTGATTATTTAATAAAAAGTGGATTTCTTAATTCTACATGTTTAAACAGACCGCGTTAGAATCTGCACTGCATCGATTGACTAGTTTCAACCAGTTTTTTCAAAATTCTGAAATTTTGCAAGCTTATTTCGTTACAGCTTTGGTAATTTGAAATCCAGTTCGAACTGTCGATCTGTGCCGCTGGTTGAGTTACAGAAGACGACCCCAATACGATCAAAAGTGCTCATTAGCGCACTAATGCAGAACTACATAATGCTTGATAGGAGAACTTCATATAGCTATCTAATGTATGAAAAGAGATCGATGAAAAAAAAATTCATTACAAAGTTTATTGAAATGTGGTTATGTACAAATAGATAATGCTCTTTGTGTACCTGTTTGATCCCCTACGTATTGCTGTACGCATTTTTTTATAATTTGTAAATAATGCTACTGAAATTAAATGTACTCTCTTCATAATTACTAATGTTTGAAAATAATGTTTGCAGCGTTACGAAGAATATTTACAGTTTATTTAACAAAATTTTACCAACTCCAGTTCTAAAAACTAATTAACTCACTGTACATAAATCCATATAACTAAAAGTAAATGTAGTAATTGCAGAGTAGAGATCTATATTGAACTATATGAGATTAAACATACCGTTTGTGATAGTGCTAAAACAAATTTGTGAAACTGTAATAGCAATGTTTACAAACTTTCGAGCTTTTTTTCTACCGGAAGGTTCTTGAAGTATATAATTTGAAAAAATTAACGCAATATATTTATTTTATATACTTAGAATCTTGAACTTAAGGTGTTTGCGGGAAGTTTGCTTTTTCATTTAGTAGTAGGGTATTGTGCGATTTGGATAAGATAAGTGCAAACTTTTGAAAAGCTTGAAATGACTTTTTGAAACTTTTGTGTTTTCAGTTTTTAGAAAGACCTAAGTAATATTTACAATGTGAATGAAGTTTGTACGAGTGCGACATAGGAAACGTCTTTAGTGAAGTGGTTCAACACATAATAATATTTCGTCGTTTTAAAATCGTTGACAAAGAAAAAAAATTGTTTACGCAAAAGCAACAACATAAAAACATAATTTTCTAATTTCTATGCGTAACAAATTGAACAACATAAAGTAGAACATTATTCTTATAAAATAAATATTATTTCACTAGTAAGTTATTTTATGGTAGTCAGTAATAATTCATTTTTTACATATTGACGAGATGAACTTTATATGACCCCTGACAGTTTCAAAGTGTTCGCAGTAAATCTATGGATACTAATTATTTAAACGACCAACATAATAAATAGTAATTAAAAATTAACCTTCCGCGCAGTGTCTTAAAAATCTTACGACGGTCGTCTCGGAGAGTAATGTCGGTGCATGCATAATGCATAGAGAGCAAATTCCGCATCCACAATAGCAAGGAAGGGAGCAAAAAAATGAGTGCGCCACGCATAAAATTTTAATTAGGCGGCGTCACCCCGGCACAAGACAAAACCACGAACGTCCATTGAATTAGGCATTAAAAGATTATACGCGAACGGTCTTTCATTTGTTAGACTCGCCGGCGCGTTTGATTGCCCCGCGGAAAGAGAATGAGAGAGAGAGAGAGAGAGTGACGACCGGTGAGTCGCCGGGATATCTTCCGACAATGAACGAATTCTACGGCGCAATAAATGAAGAACGAGGGTAACCAAAAGAGCGAGAGCGAGCAATAGTGGGAGAGAGCGACAGAGAAAGAGAGAGAGAGAGAGAGAGAGATCGCGAGGCTATCTGAATAATTTTGCGGTTAAATGAATACCGAGGAGAATCGCGGAATAATTAATTCCGTTAATCGTCCGAGTGAATTATTCATTTCGATGCGCAAGCGCGTTGCTAGACTGCGTGTGCTAACATTAACGATCCGTCAAAATATGGAAAATCGCTTATATTGACGGTATTATTTGCATGGAACAGGGCTGGCAGAGCGCGGATTTTCGCCCCCCTCCTCCTCCATTCCTGACCCTCCATTCGCATACGAATGAATTTCGCGTGAAAAATACGCGCGAACGCGGAAGGATGGATTTAAAAAATAAACGTTTCAGTCCTTATTTAACAAACCAAATGCGAACATGTGTTTTCCACATATTTACATGGTTTTCAATCTGTATATGATTAATGCTGTAATAAATACTTAAACAATCAAAATACATCGAATAAATTTCATGTTTCAATCATGGCATTTTAAATGCGCATTATTTACTCTTTTTGGCTACAGGGTGAACTTTTGTTTTGTTCCTGCGTAGTATATAAATTCGCGCACTTTGTCGGTGAATTGTTTTTTCCCCCGAGAGAGAAGAACCCTGAAAAGCTACACGTAGAAATTGTTCGCAATGGGGATGTGTTATGTCAGGCGTAGCGAAAACTTCTTACGCGTCGAAAAACACAGTAAAAACGCAGAAGGGGGGAAAAACTCATTCACAAAAGGCTCTCGGCGCGTGGAGGTTTGCAAAGAACCTTCGCTGCACGTGGCCGCAAAAAAAATGAGCCAACTGAAATCAATCGAAAGTGCACCAATGAACGAGCGACCGGCTCGTCCTTAATTTCGAAACAATCCTCCGTTGCCACAAGAGCGTCGGCTGTAGCACACAAAACTGTGCAAAACACAACGCGCGACCCGCGTCGTTGTATGCACGCTGGGTTGTTGTTAGCGCTATTCGCCTCTTGCTACTGCTCGGCCGCTTCTGCGCGTGTACACTCGCTGTACTATGTTGCCTCTCGCTTTTTCCGGACACCATTTTTTTTTTGCCTTCCTCAATAGAGTAAACGGCTAGGCACAATGCGCGCGTAACAGCCCTATTGTGGGCTGCTTCGGTGGTGCTTCGCCGTGCGATCGACGTTGCGTAGCGAATGGGTCCGTCCTACACATAGTACATGTATGTATGTATATATATACATATATCTACACCGTTGCGGCTAAAAACCAACGTCATCAAAGCCAACGTCGGCTCTTCACCGCGTGCGCCCATTGAAGTCGAGTGTGACTCTGTGCTACACTGCGGGGCATAGTACAGATTAGGCGGGAGGACTGGGCCGCAATGCTTTTGTTGCTTCTATAAGCGCGATGCGGAGAAAAAAACGGGTTTCCCTTGATGGTATATAGAGAGAAGAGCTTATGTTCGTACTGACCTGCTACATGTACGTGTATATGTAGGTAAGACATAAGCTAATTCATGTTTGCAAGCTTGTTTTTTTTTGTTTACTTACCGACTGGAGTTACAACACGTTTCTTATTGCGGAGCTTTATAGCGACACGGTGTGCTATTAGGTAAGTGCTTTAAAGGGATGAAGTTATTATGCTTAATATTTTTTACTGTTTTTCTATACTGACGTTGAACAGAAGTGCACGGAAAAACATTTTTTTTTATTCTAATTAAGCAAACGATTATTCTTTCGGAAGATCATTTAAGTTCTGTAGGATACTGTAGGGCGTTAATATTGTCTTTTAATGAGATTTGTGAGTGCAAACATTTTAAGTTTTCCAACTTATGTAAACTATATAATATCGCGTCGAAAACTTTATAATTTGTGCGTAGTTACTTTTTGTTCTTCAAGTATTAAATATTGCTCGTCTGCAAAGATGAATTTTTGATAAGAAAAATTATACATTCTTCATGAAAAAAAAAAAAAAATAAACGCAAACAACAATAATCGAAGTTTCCGTATTTCTGAGAAATTGTCTGGCGAGATAACAAGCATCGCGAAAATGACCCTATAATTTAAATTTGTATTCATCAAAACAGTCAAGACTTTTAAATGCAATTATGGAACGAGAGCTGTAGTAAGAAGACAGTAAGAAGTGCAAAACCTAGTGTCGCGAGTAATCAACTCTCTTTCTCTTTCTCCACACTTCTATTTTCTTTTCTACGCTCTTGATCGCGTATACATTTAGAGTGAAAATTACTAATCAGTCCGGTGCACCAAAATTCCAACGCCCTAAAGACTTTTGCTGAGTACCTACTGCTTTCAACTCTGAAGGCACAAATAAATCAGGAAGTTTTTGCTATTTACACAATACACAAGTGAGACCAGGAAGGATGGTGAGAGAAAGTAAGAGGGAGGAAAGAAGAGGAGAGGGAGCGCAAGAAATGGTTGAGAGAGTGAGAGAGATAGAGAGAGAGAATGAGAGCGTAGGTACATATAGCCGGCGTCTCCCGTGCTCTCTTGCTTGCTGACTTATTTGCATGGATATTTGGCCTGTTTTCCCCCACCGTCTCGCTCTTCCTCGTCGTTTTATACGCCGCGCGCGCTCCCGCAGCAGCCACCGCAGAAGCCTCAAGTCCCCGTGCACACGCAACCTCTCTCTCTCTCTCCTTCTCTCTTACTCTCTCTCTCTTTAAGTAAGCCATCGACGAAGCTGGCGGTACTGCTGCCGCAGACAAGGAACGAGCGGGTGGAAGAGAGAAAATTGAGCCTGCAGGGCCAAAGTTACCCATTTGCCGCTAGCGCGCGAATCGCGCAGCCGCCCGCAGCCTTCCGCATCGCGATTCGGTCAGATTCGAATGCCCCATGAATACGTCGCCGTCGATGCTTCCACTCCTCCTCCTCCACCTCCTCTTCCCACTCCTCCTCCGTGCGCGCTCCTCTTCTCTGACCCGTCACCCGGATACCCTTTTATCAATCTTCACCCCGCACGCCTCTCTGCCTGTCTCTCTCTCTCTCTCTCTCACTCGCGCTCTCGCTTTTCTCCGCCTCTTTCCGTCCGACTAGTCGACGGTGACGAGAGTAAGGGAGTGCGAGAGGGTGTGGGGGAGAGCAATAAAGCTCAGAGTCCGGGTAATGTGGGCGCCCTCCCCTATTGAAATCCAAGCGAAAGGCAGACGCGGTCCGATATCTTTTGAAGATTAGGCGTCTTTTACGGATTCGACGTCGAGACCGTCATCAGCTTTTTTTTATGATTTTCCCTCCACTGCCTTCTTGTCGAGTAGGGAAGGAGCATCTGATTGCGTTTAACGTACTCGAACTTGCCAATAGTTTATTAGTATGGTGAAGACGAGCTTTTGTATTAAAAGTGGTTTTTTAAGGGAACAAACCACCTTTAAAAGGTTAAAAATAAATTATTTTTTATTAATTGGGATCTTGTTTATTTTTAACAATAAGTTTTTCATAGTTGTTTCGTGTTCTCACTATAGAAATGACTTTACTAACGCTATTCCTAATATTTCGGAGAATCATACTTTTCAGGTGATTAAGATTTTATTATTTAGTAGTAAATTAAACATTTCAAAAATCAAAAGTATACCTCAAATATTGTACTATATTGCATATTTTAATATACGAATATATGGGTAACAGTAAATGAAATGCGTAATAGAATACCAAAAAATATAAATTTTAATAAATTCTAAATATGGTAGACATACGCACTATATATGAATGAATGAGCCTAAGGCTACATGTATATATAAAAATATTTAATATCGTGTTCACTACTCACAAAAAAAACTATATTCGCGAGTTTCAAAGATATTCGGGCTCATATGTTTTCTAAAGACTTTTAAAAATTGTTTATATATCTCAGCCGTAGTTTGATTGATTTCTACGCATCATAGTTAGTTTTTTTCGCATTATTTTTAAGTATAATTTAAATCCAAAAGGCGTTTGACACTTTTTCTATATTATTATAAAAATATAATATTTATTCATAAAATTAGTAATTAATATAAGTAAATAGAGTTTTTCACTTGGGATAGCATGACTGACGAAACATGAAAGTGTCTCGACTATGTGTGCTATTGACTAATTGCACGTCTGTCAATTCAACAACGCTTTATAATCCATTGTCTATTTGATCACCGCGCATCTGCAATCCAAAATTATGTTGTTCAAGCAATAGAGCACAACGTAATTGGAATTTGCCCAATGCTGTAGTTTGAATTAACTTTCTGTATTTTATACTAATTAAACTTTAATTGTTTAACTATTAAAAATAAATATAAATGCTATTTAGAGTTGAAGAAAACTATTAACTGTGAATTTAATAACAAATACTGTGCAAGGTAATGTAAATTTTGTTTTTAGAAATAAATAGAGGAAGAAATAAACGATAAAACTGTCTGACAGTAAAAGTCAACGTTTGTAACGGTAAAAACAACTCACAGGTAATTGCTCGCAATAGTGTGTTCAATATCGTTAATCGTCAGGCACACCTATATAGACGTTTATTCTATAGCGGGTGCGATTTTTGCGAAATAAAATTTATCATATAAAATATTAAATAATAAATTTTATTCACTAAAATGTTATAAAAAATAATGATTATTTTTTTTCTTTTCAAGAATCTTAAATACGAGTTACCGAATTTTTCCGATTTTATAAAAATATACCATGTATATTTAAGGTATATAAATAAATATATTCGCGGAAATAATATATTCGCGGAAATAATATATTCGCGGAAATAATATATTCGCGGAAAAACGTTACGACCTTAACTCGACGTATTCACACGTGGATGCGGACTCGAAAATATTTATATTTGAACACGAGGGAATATTGCAGAGCAAAGAATACAGAGGCAAAATATTTTCCAATCCTATTAATTCCGAAATATTGTCTTACATTGGCATAATCTTATTGCAATGTTTACTAAAATGTATACTTAAGGAGGGCAGCTGTAATTTGGTTGATTGAACATATAACCTCCCTTTGCAAAGTATACAATCCCGAGTCGAGATGCGAGCTCTTCCGCGCCGGAGATTATACTTTGCTGGCTGCAGTGCAAGCACAATTGCTAGAGCCAGACGCAATGCTTTCGGGCGATGTCGGCACCGTCTGTCTAACTTGTTATCTCCCGAATGGCAAAGCGGAGGGTGGTCAGCAGAGCGAGTGAATTAGATCGGATTAATTAATACAATCTTTCAACAAACGCTGCGAACAAATGTTTGAAGTAATTAAATTATCAGAAAGTTTTTTTTTATTCAATTGTTTGATGTAAAAAAATATTTGTAAAAGTATATCATATTCAATATTAATTAGCTTTAATGTTGCAAAGACACTCATTGATTATTGTATCTATTGCACAATAACCATGCAGTAAGGGTAAATACCGTACGTGCAAGTTATTTTTGATATCTTATTATCATTCCAGACCACATTGTATATACAGTAATTAACAAAGCTACTCGTAGCCTTCAGTTTTCTTGATAAAATTGACGATAAACTATTATAATACCAACCCTCTTAATGACAAACAGCTCATTATACCTGATATCACCTATTGTTCAATAGTATGATCAATTTACATTGAATATGCCCTTCATATGTTCGACTCAATTCTATAAAAATGTGACTTGGCATCTAAAATATCTACACCTATAAACTATCTGAGTCATAATTTTAAGATTTATTACGATTTTACTTTAAACTATTCCACGATTTCAATCAATAATTTAACTTTGCATTTTTCGCGGATTATTCAAATTCTTAAAATTTTGATCATTTTTCACGTTTTTAAATACATGTTTCTATGTAACTTTGCATTGAATTGTCAGATTTTAATCATTTTCAGCTGAAATTGAAACTCTGTTTTTCAACTTTAAATCTTTTTTTTTGTGAAAAATATTTTATTACCTTTAAAAGACTAATATTTGCTGTTCGTCAGCGGAACTGATGACAAGATACTTTTCGTTTGTTTTTCAGACGTTAAATTTCCCTATGAAGCACTGATACGCGTTCGCAACCGTACCATGAAACTGTTTTGAATTATTCACCAAAAAATGTATGTGGAAGGTATACTTTAGAGAAAAAAAATAATTTCGTCAGTTTTGGGACACAAAAATCTAGAATTGTTTATACATATAACGTTTAAAATCAATAAACTTTTTGAAAATATTTTGACCAATCCCATGTCCGATTCATCTTCGGAATAACTACCTTAATAAATATCGAATACTACGTTTTTTAAACAAGCTTTACTTTATGAGTCATATCTCATATATATATATATATATATATATATATACAGATTTGTATTGTATGTGTACGTATGGATGCACGCGCGTGCGTGTGCGTGTACAAAATTATTCCCACTGTAATATTACCTCCTGTCCATGATAGTAAAAGAAAATAAATAAAAGTAAGTTATTTCAATTTGTCTGCAAGACTTGGAATTTCAGTATATCATTAGAGCAGCGACAAACAATAAACTACTTTATAAGTCAGTTAAGCCGTTATAATACGATAAGTATAGGAGGTTCGCACGACGGTAGTGGCACACCGGGGCAATTCGCGCGGTGGCCTATACATTACTTACATTTCTGTTTTCCATGCGCACTATAGCGTTGCTGCAGACCTCGCGAAAAGGCAGGCTCTCTCGATTCTACTCTGCGGCTCACAATGCGCTCAAAAGCACGTGCGCCAGTCGAAACAAGACTCTCTCTCTCTCTCTTGTTCGTTCTCTCGCTCTTTCCCTTTTGGCCCTTCCTCCGAATAGCAGAAGTGGGAAGTGTGGAAGGAAGTAGAAGTGAGGGAGAGAGAGAGAGAGAGAGAAAGAGAGAGAGAGAGATGCAAGCGGCCAAAGGAAGCTGCTCTGAGCGCACGATTTATAGTTATTGTGTGGCAAACGCGCTCGCGCGGGCCAGCGAGTAATATTCCATATCTGAGGCATTCCTCTGCACTTTTACGGTCGTTTCATTGCGGCGCTCCCTCGTAAAATCGCCTGCGCAATCCGAGAAATAGAGAGGGGAGGGGAGAGGAGGGAGTCGGACGAAACTTAAAAAAGTCAACGGCAATAGTCCACGACGAGCAGCGTAAATCAGTCTCACATCGCCTTAGCATGCCACTTTATCAAACGCTCGTATAAATTTTGTATTTTTTATTGGCGAACAACTTTTCTCCACCGCCTCGCAGTTCGACATGTGCATTTTATTCGATTTTCTAGTTCTTGCGCTTTAGAATAATGTAGCACACTGTCGAGTCAAATGTTATTTCCACTTCTCTAACTTCCGTGTACTCTTTTCGGAAATTATGCGTGATTATAAACTTGGTTATATTTTTTTCAAAATAATCTTCTTTAATATTCTTATGTTATTCTTTTACATTGTCCAATGCATTTACACCATACGAATATGTTAATTTTCGAGAAAGAAAAATAACTACGATCTTTTACAAATAATATTTGATTTTTGAAAATATCAATTTAAAAATTGTAATTAATTCAAATAAAGCTGTAGAGAATGGCCCTGTTTGCTCATGCAAAATATTGATGGGAAACTCATAAAATTAATGTGAACGTGGAGGATCCATAAAATTTTACGAACTTATATAAAAATATAATTTATATAAATAAATAAATATATCAAGTGTGCGATGCTCTTTCTTTTAATAAAAAAGAATTCAAATTATTGTACTTTCTAAATATTACTTTCTCTATAAAATTTTACCAAGTGAATGTTAATTATTAATGAAATTAAAATTTATTATTTATACCAAGAAGTACTCTCAATGCGGTTAACAGTGAATTTTCCTTTGTTGGAAATATAACACTTTGGATTTTTCAAATACTATTATAATATTTCATATATTTTAAAGAAGTTATATTAAAGCTTTACTGAATTTTTAATATTTCGTTATTGTAATCCTAATGAAAAATAAAAGAATTTGTCGATACAATAATATTCAATGTATAAAATTTAGCAACAGACTTTATTATAAAACTGTTTTCTTTTGTTGAATTTAAGATCGTTATATTATGAAGTTTAAAAATAATTATATTCAAGCAACTTATTTAATACGTCTATTTGTTCTATAAAAACTACAGATAGTTACGTATACATGAAGATGAAGTAATTTTGTTGAAAATCCACATTTACCTTTAGCATAACATCTGCATGTACAACAGCATGTAGCTTTAATAGCGCACGGTCAATCATGTTCATGTGCGCCAGCGTTGAACGCGCCTGCAGACTTTATTTATGCGTCAGAACTTTCAGAAATGTTTATTTAGATGAAATATTTGCTTAAAATGCGATATTACCTTCATCAGTTATAATGCCAAGGCATAAAAGCCATAATGGTTAAAATCTCTGTAATTATTTCAACAAATATTTAAAGCTGAGCAACAGATTCGGAATGATACTTTTTGTAATACTTTTTTATAAGAGTAGTTTTTATATATATTGATTATATTAAATTGTATTTTGTTTAATATTTCGTGCTAATTTACGTCAATCATATTGTTGATGGTTGACTATTTTAATTATAATACAACTATTGTAGAAAATTAACTATATTTCATATCTATCGTTTTAAACAAAATTGAATCATTTTAAGCAAAAATCATCATATTAAAATAATACAATACATTGTATAAAGTGTAAAAGTATCATTATTTCTGATTGGTACGTAATTATAAAATAAAAGCAATGTCCGTTTTTAGCCATAAAGTTAACTGGAAAATAGGTAGCTTATGATTCACGTTTCTACCGTGGATACATCTCTTTTTTGTTCAGCCGGAAATTCGCGAAATTTTAATGCCTTAATCCACTCAAAATACATTCATTGTTGTGAAATATAAAGGGAATAATGACAACAATTATTGCACATATTTAAAAAATATACGAAGAACCACAAAGCAATTTGCATCGATAGGAGAATTAAAAGAACGAGGCAACTTTCAACGCGACCGCACGTCTGAACGACAATGGTATCAGCGCGTCAGCGAAATAAAAATACTATCTGCCGATAGGATTTTCCGCAAAGCCGAGGATCCCGAAATCAATCATTTATGAAAGGGGCTACACACATTGCGACACGAGCTGGCCTATACACATAGGTTCGCTCGCTCGCACACAATCGCCGCAGCCTTATACACCGCAACGAGTCCATGCATAACCGCATCTCCCACTCTCTCTCCCTCTCTCTCTTCAAAATCATTTTCGATGGCAATAAACGACCGGCGGCGGCGGCCAGCCATCGTCCGATGAAAAAAAAAACGAGCCAGTCGCGCCGCTCGCGAATAATTACGCGAGGAGCGAGCTTGCGCGCACGCGGCTGAAAAGGCAGATGCGATCGATCGGATTAGGCGATATTGGCTATCGGCGCGCGCGGCTGGCATCAATGACAATGGCCAGCCGCGTTCGGCCGGGACGAACGGATACATGATTTATACTAACAATCGAGGCGCACGCGCGTCCACTCTCCGGCTCGAGAGGCAGATCCTGCAGCTCAACGCCACATAATCCAATGAGAGAGAGCGAGAGAGAGATTTGCAGCAGCAGATAGGAGAGAGAGAGAGTGGGTGAGAGACCGGCAGAACTGCTGACAAATTTGTGGGCAGCGATTTTGAAAAGCGCTTCATCATTACTTCACGTGGCTTCTGGACACCGAGATTCGTATATAAACGCTTTTTTCCGTCACGCCTGTCGGTCGCACGCGCAACCAGCGTATATATACATAAGCTTTCTTGTGTATGCGTGGTTTTGTGCGTGTGGGTGCAGCCACTGCTGCGTATTTTTGACGTTGCATTTAGCACTCGTAATTTGATGGTGGTGCAGGAGCGAGCTTTGGCAATGGTAATACAGGGTGATGTTAAAATGCCGTTTGTCACGTTATACGCGCGCGCCGTGTCGCGTGCAAAATGTAACAGACGCCCTGCGGTTACTTTGCGCTCCCTGACTCTTTTAAAATTTACACACGACGCGCGCGCTCACTGTAACACAAGGCGTGTGTCACGGCGTCTTCTCGAAAATTTAACGCCTGGGATCATATTATTCAAAATAACGGGTTTATCGCGACAAAATAAAGTGTAAATTAGGGGCTTTCGCCTCGTTTACTTCCAAGCTTTACAAACCTTTATTTTCATCTTTATCCTGAGCATTATAAATTTAACAAACTTGAGATATTTTAAGCATGGTGTGTTTTCTTTATAATGAAAACATGTATATATTTGAAATATGAAAATATACATGTTTGATTATGCATACCACCAATATATGACATTCTCCGATAGGAATTAAAGTTTATTGCCGAATGAATTTTAGATAGCTCGTACAGTGTGTACTATAAATTTATATTTATGCTCTTATATATTCTCACATAAATTCTGCAGAATGTGTCGATTATCCAACTTGGATATGCATTAAAGGGAGAAAATTTATGCCGAGAAATATTTCCCTAAATCGACTAAAATACTTTCTGATTATCGAATGATAGAGGCATTCTTTGAATATTTTCCCTGCCTTATAAGAAGAGAGTGCTTCCTCTAAGCAATAAAAATCTACTCATTTGAAATGTAAATGTGACTCGAACAAAGTCCTTTGAAATGACGAGATCATAGAAGCGTTTTTTATAACTCTTTTTTCGATCATTACTTGTGATAGATAAGCCTTCCAGCAACTTTGCATTATGTTAAAATGTTCTAATATATCTTGAAATTTCGATTAAAGATGATGTATTTTATATGGAAATTTTTTCTGTTTCAGGTAAGTTATCTTCCTATTCTCTATAGAAGATTAAGAAAGTGCTTCCTTCGACGCTGGTAAATTTCTAATTATAATCAAAGATTATAAACAAGAAGGTTTATGAACAAAGGTATTTACTGTAATAATTATTTTTTTAATTCTTTATAAATTAACTTTTAGTATGCGCAACTAGCCAATAAATTTATTGTAATTTTTTTATTTCTCCTTTTCGCGGTCAATAGCATCCATCTTCTAGCTACGCGGTTGATTAAAGTAACGCACGTTCTTTTTATTTCTATACATGAGAAGTGGAATATTCAGCAGTATACTACCCATGGAGAAGACATGGAATGGAACAGTTCAAGTTATTCCAACGTCTAGCATGGTCTAGCGTGAGTTTTGGTTATAATATTTTCGATACAATTTACGATTCCATTCATTTTCCTTTTTATTTTTAATTCAACTGAAAAGTACGTATGTACACACCGAGACTCATATATTAACTTAAAAATCGTGACATTTGACTATCTACCTTAAACTTGGTCATTTAAACTGTTCCATCGAATGTTTTCTCCGTCAAATCTACAAGGTGAGAGGTGTATTTTACGAAATTAATAAAAAGAAATTTTAGTATAGTTTATAAAATGAAGAAGTGAAATTAAAATGACCAATCAAAAATTTTATGACGGCTTCTTAACATTTCAATAAATGAACGATAAAGCGTGCCAAAGAAAAAATAAATGTAGAACAGTAAATATCAAATATTCGATTTATATACGTTTTATCGTACATTCCTTGCGACACACGAGAACGGCGGGCATTCCTCTCTTATCTCTCCCCCGTTCTCTCTCTCTCGCTCTCTCTTAGGCGCGCTCCCGCCGACAATGTGACGAGGTATTTAACTTTGACGCGAACACAAATTTAACGCGAGAGTGGCTGCAAATTGCACGTTAAGGTAACGACGCGTATCGTAATCTACGGCGAAAGGACAGTGCTGCTGCTTCGGTTGCCGCTGTATTCCTAGTGGCGCGCAGCCGCGATGGCTTCGATAATGTCCCGTGGCAGGGTGCACACTTCGCCCTGAAGATTCGATTGTATTCCACGTAAGAGAAACTTTAAGCTTGCGCGGCCGCGCGCACGCATCGTCGGGAAAACAGGTCACGCGGCGTTGTCTCACCCCACGTCGCACCGCGTGTTCCCGTTGCCATACAGCCGCGTGCTTCTATATGAAAATTTTATCTTACCTCATATTATCCTTTTCGCCTGACTTTAAAAGCTGAAGCCTTATAGATTCTATCTATATAATTTTTCTATACTTTCCAGCTGCGGCGAAATTTTCACTGACGGTCTGTGAAATTTCCTGTACGATGAAATTTTTAATTTAACTTTATTCATTAATCTTTTTTCCTCTTATTTTCATTTCGCAACGCTTAATTTTTTTCATTGTCACTATATATTTAAAATAAATGGGTATAAAGTTAATAAGAATTATTTTATCTGTTCATGGTTAGTGAAAAAATTATTAACTTATTGCTGCCTTATGCAATTTGTATTTTAAAATTTTTTACGCATTTTTCAATTCTTTGAATAAATTATTTAATTAAAAAATATATATATAAGTAAATGATAATAAATCAAAGAACGATATTGAATAAAATTCATTAACTTTATTTTATCTAATTTTACAGCTTTATTATTTTTTTTTAATATAAAAAATCGTACACGAAAATCATAGTTTGAATATTAGATACAAATATACGATGAGGTTATATGTATTCTATAGTATTAATAGCCTATCCATTTTCACAGAAATACTACATCTGTTCTATTAACAACATTTACATAGTAAACCAGTAGGCAGGCTTTGGTAGTTCTACAAATTCTCGTTTGAAATGTGATTTATTTGATAAGAAAAATTAAAGGCGAATACGAATGAAACGTTTGAACTTAAGTGGAAGAGCCATGCTAGGGATTAATTTCTCATTCCGCGGTATTACTTGGCACCAAACTAGATTTGAAATTTGCTCTACCCAGATATAGACTAAAAAATCATTTATTTTGAGACCCTCTTCCGGGTCAATTCACGCTCTCCCAACAGCGTCCAAAACCCATTTATTTTAGAGTCACTCTTTCAAATCGATTCGATGATTGGATCCCGAGTTATTGTGCCAACCAGTAGAAAAACGCGTTCAAAGCTTTTACGCACCATTAGAGTAACCGCGTGAGAGTCTCCGCTCGAAACTCTCTTCAGTTCAGTTAATTTAAGGACTATTTATACGATCTGAAGTTTTGAATAACGTTGCGTTAAAAACTGTAATTGTAAATGAATTTAAAGCTTTCTAACGTTTTTCCAGAGAAAAGTTTGTTCTCACTGAGTCTACCTATCGCTTAACTGATTTAATTTAGTGTATTCAAAACAGATATGACATACCAAAACCATTGCAATAATTTATTTTTGCAAAAATTCGATATGAAAAAGGAAATTTTAATGAAAACGCGGAGGGCATAAAAGAAACGGAATAATATCGCCTATACAAATTTATATAACAGAACCGCGTAGTATTGATATGAGTATCGCATACGTAACACTCGTTCGAAGTAGGCCAGCGTCGCGCGTTTCTTATCTATGAAAATTTTCACGGAGCTCGCTATGCTCGCGCATATATATACGAGGTTGCATATATATAGACTCCCACCGCATTCCCATCCGCACATTCACACAAAAAGGGTATCGTCGTCGTAGTCGTCGTTGTAGGTATAGCGCCGCTCTCGTCGCTCCCGTTGTCCTGGAGGTCGGCGCCACTTACTCTCACACATATCGCTCGCGGCACGTCGGAATTGGATCCTGGACGCTCCCGATCTCATCGCGCGCATTCAGCTCGGGAAATCCAGGCCAGGAAGCTGCCTCACGCACAACATGCGCACCCGCGCGTCAATGCACTATTGCGACATAGTGTGTATAGTGAGGATTATGGATCATCGAATTTTCCAGAAAATTGTCGAAATCGCCTTTCTCTTGTCCATTATCACTGGGGTTTTCTATTTTATCTATAGTCTTAACCTCGACTTGATTTTTCTTTATTCACGAATTATCGATGCATCAATAACGCGATAAACAGTATATAGTAATCGAAGACTATAACTGTTGCTTGCCAATATTAGTAATGGTTTCACATAATTTATATTTATTATAAATACCATAATAAATAATAATAGTAATAATTATTATGCTATTTCAATATTGTTTCTAAAATATCTCATTATTATAATGTACTGCAGTATACATGTAACATTATACGCTGTGACTATATAATATGTATAACGAGTATTTCACAGTATAACTGTTCATTATTTGCCTATTGCTGTTTGAAGCTGTCTTTACATGAACTAGTTAATTTAAATTTATGATAGATTTATATAAAGTAACTAAATCAGCTATCACATTAAATATCGCGCAGCCGCACCATACGAACCAACATGCGTTAATTCCTATGGAAATAATTCGGAACAACAATAAGAGATAGAGTACGCGAAGGGGGGAAGGGGGCAAACAAGAGCGCGTATATCACGCAGCAAGCTGAATGATGATTAAAAGTGCACTCGCTCGGAGCGGCCATTGTCTCTTGGATCAAAGCCACCGCACTGGTATTCACGCCGCGCCCGCGCTCATATACGTACGTCTGATGGCGCCGCTGATATTTTCACCTAGGATTCCTAGGGAAGCACAATAAACGCCCTTGTGCGCGCAGTCTGCGGTTCGGGGTTATGCAAGATCCGAGGGTGTGCGTATGTACATGTATCTGTATGAGTGAGTGAGAGAGAGAGAATCCCAGAGCGAATGAACGTGAGCAACGCGATGAATGTATTCCGCGGCATATTGGCAGTAAAATTCGTCGGGCGAACAAACAACTTTACGGTTATGGTTGAAGACGAGGGACGAGTGTTCAAAGAAGGCTGTACGGATGTGCCAATAATGAAATGCCGAACTTCGCCCACGAATTCTTCGCTCCACGCGCAACGCGCCTTCTCGCTATTTTCGCGGCGGCTCAAAAGTATAATCTACCCGCAGAGGCTAGAGAAAGAGAGAGAGAGAAACATGGAGATGTGTTTTACGAGCCTCGAACTTGTCATTAATTCATGTCGACGGGAGCCACCGCCAGCGTGCAGCATCTGTGTCTCGGGAGCTTTTTTCCAAGAGAGAGAAAGAGCAAGTGAGTAAGAGAGAGAGAGAGAGAGACTGCTCTGAGGGTCGCCCGTGCCCGCTTCAGGAAAATTTATGCAACTTCGCAAAGAGCGCACGAAGAAAGTTACATTTTTGTTGGTTGACGGTGATAAAACTTTATTATTCGTTCCTCTTTTTAACCCTCTATTCTGCCTTCTCTCTCTCTCTCTCTCACTCTCTTCTCGCTCTCTCTCTTTCTCTCTCTCTCTTTCTCTCACACACTCTGACCCTTGCGCCACTGGAAAATAAAAGTGTTGACTTTCAAGTTTTTATGGAAGTTGCCGTTTCTCGTCGTTACCCCTGCGTTTGAGTAACTGTGTTGCGTTTGTGAGGAGCATGTAAATCAAGGACACGACGGTACAGTTAATTATTTTCATGGGCCTTTGACTTTTCACACTCTATAACTTGTTTGTCATGAATCAAAATTTAGACAAAGCATGTAACAATTCGTACATAAAAAATAATTTTCCTTTCGATGTAAGATTTTTCTTTTATTTATAATACTTATAAAAAGTTATATTTATGAGTTTTATTTTATCACTATATTAGTTTTTTTTTTGTATTCATAAAAAAGGAAGATCCGTTGAGAAGAGGTAGGTGTCAATTACTGCTTTTGATGAAAATCTGGAACCAGAAGCTTGAAAAAGCAATATTTGGACTCCAAATTGAAAATTTTTAGAACGTGGCTATTGAATTTTGACCTATATTTTGAAAAAAAAAAACCTTTTGAAAATCATCTCTCAAATGAAAGTTTTAGTGGTTACAACGACAAAAAATCAGTAGTACAACGGAGCGTTGATGATAGTAGACTTAATAAAATTATTTACACTTTTTATTAATATATTTAAGTTAAATCGTTCAAAAATAAATTTATATTGTAATTTTTTCATAAAATATTGAACAAATATAATAAAATTTTCTTTATATTCGTGTTTTTTTATAAAGTCGTATTTGGCAAATATAATTTTTTTTTACGTATGTACATAAATAATGAAAAATTTTTTCAATTTTTTATCTCTGTATCATATCGCAAACATGCATTTATAATACATTTTCAAAAATCATATATTTATCCTATCTTAAAAAAATTATGGATTTGTTATGAAATCATTTTATTCGTGATTTGGTTGGTGGGAGTAATGGGTTGTTAGATTACAAAAACTACGCGAAGCGCGCTTAGAGATGATTAATTAGAAAAGAATTATAAAACTTGATATTAGAGTTGGTATTTTTTTACAATTTAATATACATACAAAAACACATATACCAAATATTCTTTTTAGATGATCCGAAAGATACTTTTCGCCAGTCACAAGTTCAATTACCGTTTAAAAACACAACTTGTAGCTATAGTGTTTCAGTTTATATAAATATAGACTTTTTCATTCCGAAAGAGAAAACAATGTTTCTATGTTTCTTATTCTACTTAGCGTAGATAATTCAATACAAACGAATAGTAATAATGTCTTTCAATAATAACTATGAAAATAATAACACGAGCAAAATAGCCAACAAAAATTGAAAAACATTCTTGTACACTTTATTGAGTACCAGTTGCATACATGCATGGATAACTGATTTTTTTCGAACTATTTGATGAATTTCGTTTCTATTTAAACGATATACCAACGAGCAAACCACTTTGATGAATGACGGGCACGAGAGAGAAAGAGAAAGAGATAGAGAGAGAGAAACAGAGCGAGAGAGAAAGCTATAAAAATCTGGGAGACAGCCTTATACTATCAAGATTTAAATATCAATTGAAAAAGCTTTCACGGGTGGAAAAATAAAAATATTTTTCCTGCCGCTCAGAATGAGAGCGAAAAACGCGAGGGTGAAAAACGAAAAGGCATCTGTGGGCGGCGGGGAGGCTGGTAGGGTCGCGGCAAAGGTCTTTTTCTCGAATGTCACTGATCGAGTTATTGAAGAGTCAAATAAAACGCCCATACGAGCCTTCTGTGTTTGTTTTTTCGATTTCAATTCCTTTTTCCTCTTTCTCTATCCTACCTCTGCGTTTCATCCCCCCATCCTTTCTCTCTCTCTCTCTCTCTCTCTTCTCTTCTCGGGCAATCGCATAGACAAACACGCGCAGCGTCGCGCACGTGATCTAATACGCGACCGCTGCAGCAGCCGCACGCGACACTGCATGGCATCGACCCTCGCACCCTCCGGGTGGTTCTACGCGCGCGCGCGCTCGAAAGGCTATTTCCATTTTATCGGCGATTTCGCAAAACGTAAAATAGACGCAGCGGGAACTCGCCCGCATCTCTCCCTTATACACGCCTGCGTCGAACTTCGAGTGTGCGCGCACGCGTATGAGCACTTGGATGAAATGTCTCGACTTCAGTTACTCCCTATATGGTGTTCGACAGTCGGCGAGAAGGAAGATAAAGATTTAAAACGCCCGCTCGCACACCGCGGGGATAAGTACGCGGTAGCAGACGTGCGCGCGTCTATGTGTGGGGAGAGCTCCGATGCGCGGCATTCAAAAACTTTTCTCGAGATTAAGCGAAATCGCTGCTCCGCGAAATCGAGAAGGAAAGTCGGGACCGAATGATCCTCTTGTTCCACGAATGCAGCACCCTATTTTCAGAGTTTTCAGTATATTCTCTATATCTGGTTACAATACGAAAAATAAACTCTCTGTAAGCGCGAGCGCGTATTAAATGGTTTTTCATACTGAATTTCTGCTTGTACAACTGTATGTACGCGTTACGCTCGCGCTCGACCGGCAATCTCGGGCAGTACTAATTTTTTTTTCAAAGCATTTCAAAAAATGCTGTTATTATCCGAAAGTTGTACATGCGGATTGGTTTGTAGATAAAAACTTTTCGCTTGGCTCATAGTGGAAAATATATTTCATACCGGGTATATTTCGCGCTATTATTATAAAATAATGGAATATGGCTCGAATTCAGCATATAATCTCCCGGCGTTATGAATTAACGTATAAGTACGCTCAACTACTTTCAACAAAATTAAAAATACAATCCAATTAGATAAAAAAGTTTGCGCGAAGTTACACACACCAATAGCACTTGTAGTTTGTGCACTTTAATTTGAAGCGTAAATATAAGCAAAGAACATTATTAATAACAAAATAATCCATTATAGTCATATTACTTTGAAAGCCATAAAATAACAAGTACGTAAAACGCCGCCAACATAATAAGAGACGACTGCTTTTCAATTATTTCGAATTTTCCACAACAGTGCTAATATTATGCATATACGTAATACCTACGTACACGGTATGTTCCAATGGTATACACATACATGATTACTTATAACATTAACACAACGCGCAATAAAATATTAAAAAGGTGCTCGTACCTCATGTCGCAATTACATTTTCATGAAAAGCACAGGCACAAAACATTATACAAATCTACTAGGAAGATAATTCCCCTGATAAAATTGCCTGTGTCTCCTCCCTTCTCATAACAAGTTTACATTAAATGCGCATAAATTAGCACGCGCGTGAATCACAGCGAAAAGCACGCGCGCGACCCAGCTGCGCGTTGAGAAAAAAAGACGAAGCCACCACGGTCACATGTATACGTATACATATGTATAGCTACCGAAAGCATATCGCGACCACGCGCTTTTCGACTTGCTGTTCATAGCGTCAACTAGACAGCTCTTGAACAGCATTTTAATATTCTTGTTTGCGGCATGCCTCCTTACACATGCGCGTGCACACGCGCTCGAGAGAGAGTTGAAAAGCGGCGCGTGTTAGCGGCAGCTAGGCGCTTCATGAATTTTCAGCCCCTCGCTACGGGCGCAGAGAGAGAGGGAGAGAGAACTGCCGGCGCCTAGAGTCGCTGCGGATCCTCTCATAAATTCCAAAAACGCCCTTCGAATCCGCGCGGCCGCGTGATATTGCGAAAGTCGAGCGGGGCGCGGTTGATGTAGAAGAGAGGGAGACAGCGATAGCGCGGTGGTAAAAAGTGCGCTGGGAGAAAGCGGCGTACGAAGCGAGGTAGGAGTGGAAGGAGGTGGGGTGGACGAAAGTCGCAGGACTTTTTTAACCCGTGCGAATGTTTGCGCGCGGCTGCGAGGGCGATGAGGGCTTTCAGGAGGGAGAAAACAAAACTTTCTGAGAGATCCGGTTTTAAGTGCGCGACAAAGAAAGGATGGCGCAAAAAAGACTTTTCTCAGTCGCTCTCCCTTTTCTCTGCCCGAGTCCTTGCAGTCTCTCTCGCTCTCTCCTGCTCTCCTTCTTTCTTTCTCTCGTTTGGTTGCTCGCTCTTTCGTCTTCTCGCTTTTCTCGCTCCATCTCTCTCGCTCGCTGATTAAAAACTTACTTTAATTTTATTCGTGTGTAAAGTGGGTAAAAATTTTAGCGGACGTTTTTGGGGTAACTGTTAGAGCTACTTGGCGAGCGCAGGAAGAAGAAATTACTGAAAGTTTAATAAGCTGTCACGAAATAAGCTTTATTGCTTTTCTTTGTTAAATTTATAAAAATTTTTTAAAAAATCGTATCAGAGACATCAACTAAAAGTAATTTTGCGACGGGAATTAATATTAAAAATTAGAACAAGTTTGTTAGAATATCATTGTAGTGTATTGCTAATTTTAAAAAGGATAAATTGACCGTTATTTTAGAGACAAATTTAAGGGGGTTATATCCCTATGGGGTTACAATTTATTTAAAAAGTTAATTTTTTTTTTACTCAATCACAAAATAAGAGACTTCTTCGAATTAGAAAATAAGTTTATATATTTTATAATAAAAAATCTGTATCAATTGCATACATACTTGATTAAATAAAGAAATTGTTGAAAAAATGTGAAAAATTCATACTTCTTACGACGTCGTCTCCATAAGAACCCAACCCACGTATAATAGTGATCAACTCTGAATTAATTACCTAAATTTTATGGAAAGTTTTTAAATTCGCTATATTACGCTGATCCTCTTAGATGAATCCAATCATTTAAAATCTAACTCAATAATTTTGAATAAGTGAAATCCACTGACAATCGGTTATTAATATATCAAATCAATTAGAAATCTTTTAAAGTTTTACTAAAAATTTCAGATGGATTTGATATACTTATAATTAATTTTCAGTGAATTTTACCAATTTAAATTTAAAGAGTAGATTATGCTCGAAGTATTTGTGAACTATGTGTTGCATCAGTTGTTGATCCTTACTTAAGATCCTGATTTACTGGCATTATGTTTATTACGTAAGAAGACTTCACTGTATAACTTATGATTTTATCATTGAAAAATTTGATAAAATCATTTTTATTTGTATGTCTTCCTTCATGCGACATTTGTTTCTGGAGATGATTTTTAAGTGCAATACCAATGTCAATTTCATTATAAAATAATACCAAACAAAAATTAATATTAAAAATTGATGTCTGCAATATATAAAACTTTCATTATTCAGGAGCTAATAGATGCATTTTTTTCGCTAATTCCATATATCTACAACCTCATCTCATATATCTGTACGTATATATCACTTAGGAGAGTAGATTGAGAAGAGAATAGCTCTTGATACTGACGTTAATTGCCTTCATTAATCACAAGCGCCTCAAACGTTAGCAAGAAACACATGGTATGGACCCCTCCTTGTAAAACATCACTTACAGCTACACGTGGCCGTTAAAGCGGGTATAAAAGAAAAGAACGGAGGATCAGAGAAGGAAGCCGGTGAGAAATATGCGCGAGGACACTGGGAGAATTATCATATTCGCGGAGCGGCAAGATAATCGCGCATTAACAATGAAAAGTTTTTAATGCCCGGGACAGCAGCTCAACTTTCCTGCAACTCGTTTGTTCTTCATAATTGCGTCTTGAATTTTTAGTAGCGACATTCTGCGAATTTTTAAATTTCCACAGCTACACGTTGTTAGCATGGCTATCTTGACATTCTTCGACTTTGTCGACATACATAGCTACATTTTTTAAAAGCCGAACTTCTAAGAGAACTTCTACTTCACTTATGCATCCACTTACAAATGAAAAGTTACGTAAACTATAAATGGACAGAATTATTATATTGTAATAATTTACTTTCTTTACTAATATAATTTATAAAATAAAAATTTGTAAAAATCGATGTTAAAACATTTACATTAAAGTAAAATGGAATAGTGCCTTGCATTTTTAACAATATAAACACATTAAATATTTGACAAGAACTTTATGCAATCTATTTTCCAACTCAATGACAACAGAAACATCATTTTATGATTGAGATTTAAAAGTGTATGCATTTATAATATTTTCTGTAAAAAACGTTATAAATACAATTTAATTGCAATTTTAACCAGTAATATATACAATTATTTAATAATTTGGAAAATTTTGTAAAGTAAGCTATACAGTTCGTAAATTTGGATCAATCATTTATAAAAATGTTTATATTTTAAATGTGAAATTTCTTCTATTGTATCTTTTAATTTATATATTAATTTATGCGATTAATCTCTCATTAATTGATTTTGATTTTTTCATTTTTAAATATTAAAATTCCAATAATAATCTACATCTAAATTATAAAAAGTATATATGGTTTTGGTTCTATATTTAAGTTTTAATGTACTGCTTACTTCCCACATTTTTCGTTCCAAATTAATGTCAGGGTCGTTTAGCGCAAACATGAGTTTTCTCAACTGTAAGCAATTTTTGAAGCTAAAATATAAAAGTTCACGAAATTTTTACTTATCATTTATTAGATATTCTGTTAATATTTGCAATTGTATTTTGCAGTCTGTGTATTTAGAAAGATCATATCTGTGGCTCCGAGGCGTAACAACATAAGTCCACTTTTCAAATTTCCGAGAAAAACGGGTTTTTAAGTTCAAACTTATATGTAAGATTGGGAGAAAGAAAATAGGGCGCGATATTGTACTAGTCAATCGACACATTCAAAACACATATTTACACAGTGGTATGAATAGGTTATACATTTTCTGTTGCATTATAAACGAGTGAGAAATGAAAAAAGTATGGACTTATGTCGTTATGCCGGGAACTCTGGACTTATCTAATAGTGCTATTCTCGTTCGATTTCGAGTATATTCTTTAATTATAACCAACAAATTATAAAATTAGCAATTGTTTAACGAATTTTTATTACTTAAACAAGAATATTTGGCATACTGCATATCTTAAACGGTGCAGATGATTTGGAAGAGAAGTGATATATACTAGAATTTTGAAAATTCTCGAAATTTAATCTAGTTATTGTGCATACATTATATGAAATCATGTTTATATTCAATTAGAATTGATAAAATACATCATAACTACAATAAACCATAAAATGATATGGACTTATGTCGTTATGCTGCACACAAAATCTGAAAAATGGACTTATGTCGTTTTTGGTATATCGCTGCTTTAGGGAAATATTTTGGCTACTATTGGTAGTGGCAAATGAAAAGACCGATTTAAAGATACAAAATCTAAAGTTTTAGCGATTTTCAAAAAAATGGACTTATGTCGTTATTCCTCGGAGCCACAGATATAATTCTACTTGATATGTTAGATTATGTAAGAGATGAAGAATTTGAGTCAACCAAAAAGGGTTCTATGCATATAAATCCGACCTTTTGTAGCGATTGATGGCTCCGTAGTTTTAAGAACACAAACGGATTTCAACGTAATGCCTTACTAGAAATTCTAATTGGGGAAAACTGAAAAACGTTTGTATATAAGTTGTAGGATTAAGTGAATCAATTATTTCCAGCTCATCTTTTGCATGAATGATGACATTATAACGAGATGATTTATTATCAATCTTATGGATTCAAATACTTTTCTAATCACAATTCCTAAAAATGTTTTACAATTTACATCTTCCTTTGTAACTAAGAGAACAATCTGTTATTCTTTAATGCTTATTATCTGAAATAATATAATGAAGTATTTAGTAAAATATGAATTTCATTATCGCGTTTACTATTAATTTTTATTATTTTATGTTTTAAATTTTTTAAAATAATGATTCTAATATTATATATAAATAAATATTATTTTTCCTATACGAATTTCACCACGGTATAGTTACCATTAATTAGTAATCTTATTGCTTTATCTCATATATTGAATAATCGTAAATGTAGTCAAATTAAAAGAATTCTTCAATATTTTAATCTCATTAATTCTTGGGTGATCATATTTTTAGTAATTTACTAAAACTATATTAAAATAACAAGTTTGTAATAATTAAATATTTTTATTTATAATTTGCTAATATGTCTACTAACTGTTGGATCAAAGGAGATTAATAACTACCAATAATTAATTATTTATACATTTATAGTTGATATTTATAAAGCATTATTGAATCTACTTATGATACTCGAAACTGTTTTAAATAATTATATTACATTCACCAAAAGTAAGTTCTCTATTTCCTAATAAAGAAGTAACTATACTTTTTATACTTATTCTTTAAATCAAATTCATTTTTAATACAAGTGAATATTTCAGTAATACAATGTATCTAAAACTACATTCGTAGTAGTTAAAATATCAATGCAGAAGGAAATTTAACAATTCAATTGATGGATTAATTATCAAAGAAAAGTCAAGTACCATTTTTGGTTATAAATTAATGAAAAAAAGATCATTATACGTCAGCTAGATACGAATTAAAGCTATTAGTTCTTTTTATTAACCTGCATGTCATCGTACATAAATATTGCTCGCGCACGGAATCCTTTTGCAGCAAGAGCAAAATAACTCAATCTTTTTGTCAGAATTAAATCCTCTTTTAGCAAAAAAAAATACTTCCGCGTAAAAAGTATATTGCTTCCGTCAAAGTGTGTTTTTACGGGACTAGAGAGAATTCTTTTCATAATTAGAGGAAAATTAATGTAATGAGGTTTAATTAATCGAAAACATAAAAAATTAAATTCAGCAAGGAGAAGTCTCTCCTCGCAATCAGCCTTTGCTGTAACCAAGCCTGCAACGAAAAGTCGATGCTAACTCAATTTATCGTCGTCTTTATTTGCACAACTGTCCTCGGGCTTTAAATTTTGGTCGCCGTGATAATTATCTCTGTAAGCGAGGGCGCGCAATACGAACCGCTGGCGGCGTTTGTTTACCCTTTGAGATAATCAAGAGAAGCCGATAGTGAAATCTAGCAAACGCTCGCGACGCTATCCTTTCAAGCGTAACGTCTGCTCTCTGCCGAGTCCTCGCGCGCGCCGATGCGCGTGGCGACGAGGCTTGTTTACGGACGCGGTGCGGCGGTCCTCTCGTGACGCGGCGCGCTCCTGAACTTCAACCCCACCCTTTCTCGCGGATCTCCTTTTTGCCTTCACTACCACCCCCGGAGCTATCGTCGAGTTTACCCTAATTGGCATAGTTTCCGCACGCGCCAACGAATAAATGCAAATGACATTACTTGGCGCGGCTGCTAATTACGATTAGGAAACGCCGACTGAATTATCAACTGCTTTTAGTTTGCTTCCTCGCAATCGAGCGACGCGTTCGCTCGCGCACACGTCTCCACCCCCTCCCGGCAAGCGCTGTAATTTCACGAAATTTCACTATTAATTCGAAACTTGATCGCAACGATTAATTGCATCGAACTTGATAGTTTCCTGAGCACCACGCACGCACACGCGAATGCGACGTGGTGAGGGAGAAAGAGAGTGTGTACAAGCTAGAGAGAGAGAGAAAGAGAGAGAGAGCGAGAGAGAGAGTTGACTGGAACGTCATTACGAAGTGTCAACGGATCATACGGTTTACATATATCCCACTTCCTTTATTGTTTTACGCGCCACGGAAAGTTTCAGCCAATGCAAACACCTGCCTAATATCATTAGTTCTGCCTGTGATTATAAACTCGACAACTCCTCGAATAACATTGCTAATTCAATTTCAAACATTTCAGAATCAGTATTTCATGAAATTTTTGTATAAATCAACTAATCAACTATTTTACAAGAAAATTAACTTTTCTAAATTGTAATTTTAATAACATTATTTTCAATAGTTACCGCTACGTTGAAAAAACTGAAATTCGAGTAAATAGAAGGTTTCTTTTTATCGAAAACGCAGGTTCTCGTTTTCCAAAAATTACCTTGCTGCATGTTTAAAAAAACATTAAATTAACGTTTTTTTAATCTTACGTGAAACCATTACGCAAAGAAATTACTACTTTTATTTTACAAATATTTAGCCCATAAACAACTGAATGTAAAAATAAATCAAACGCACAAAATATTGCCACAGTAAAACAAGTGTTTTATGTATACCAAGCGAGTTTCTTGGAGATTGCAGTGCTGGAGTCTATAAAACTATGGGGAAAGCTCTGCAAGATAGAGAGAGGGAGAGAGAGAGGGAGAGAGGGAGAGAGGGAGAAAGAGAGACGGAGAGATAATATAATCAGGTACGTTAACTAAATTATCTATATGTTGCAATTCGGATAAAAAGAATTTAAAAAATTAATTTAAAATAACGTATAAGACGAAATCTCTAAAGCTTTATCTTCTGGTGTCTCCAGAGTATTTCAAAATATTTTTTTCAATACACTTTCAACAACTAATTTTTCTTCTTCTTTATATAGAATCATTAATAATGCTTTCATGACACAGTTCTTTTATCATAAACTTTAGTTTTTTTAAATGCTTAAAAATGACCCCGTATCACACATTAATCATTCCGTCAGAAAGTGTAGTATATATAGTTTTAAAAACCCAAATAAAACTAAAGAAATCAACTCTTTTTAAATGAAAAAATGCTGTTAATTGCATCATAAGTTACAATAGTTATGCAAATTATTATATAATTAAACAAAGTAATTAAAAGAATTAACTTTTGGATTTTTTTAATAAATCAGAGTAAAATATTTTTTCTAAAAAATAAATATTTTTACTACCTTTAAGGTATCTTCGACGAACAGTATATATATATACAAAAACAATAAGTAGCTCTTTCAAAAAGATTCCGATTCAAATAAATCAATTCTCTCGTCTTTCTAAGGCGTTAATTGCCACACTGAAAAAGTCTTCTTCTTTTATTCCTTGCATGGTTAAACATCTCAGAAGACTACTTGATCGATTCATTCTTAATTTCCATTCCAAAAGCCCGATACATCAAAGAATACGCTCGAGTACCTATAGTTCACGATGAGAGAATCAGAAAAAGGTCAGCAGAGTCACATAGAATCGGGTTAGAGTATTACAGAGTCACTAAAAGCAATGTTATAGACTGATTGAATCTCTTTCCATTGTGGCAAGATCATAATTACCGCTAATCCCCAGAAGTATCATTTACGAGGAATCAACAATTATGCTTTTTATTTCATTGATGCTCGAACACTTCCCCCTTACATTTCATCTTACCGCTTTGATATTCTGCTCCAGGTAATTTTTCCATTTTTTTTTGTTCAAAGAGTGAGACAAATAAAGCGAACGAGCATGTGAAAGGGAGTGAGAAAGAAAGTGAAGGAGAGAGAGAGAGAGAGAGAGAGAGAGAGAGAGAGAGAGGGAGAGAGAGAGAAATGAAGAATGGTGAATGGCGAATTTTTCATTTGCTCTATACAGAGGAGAAGGGAAAAGCTTTTATATCGCGCTTTGGCACGGCTTTACGAGGCGAAATGGAAATGACATCGTTTTAAGGAAATACCAGTTCGACGGCAATTAATGCTAATGCTATATATAATATAGTTTCTAATGTATTCATATTGTTAAAGAAATATATTGGAAGAATATTTATTTTATACATTGATTAAATTAAAATTATTAGGGCGACAAATTATACTTTATTGAACAACAGTGAAATATATAAAATATGTAATATATTATAGGAATACTATCTTACAGGTATAAGACATCATTGACGTTAAAAGCATAATTAAACTAATCTACTTCAAATTTCAATAATAAAGCAAACAATAAAGAAAGCGATAAAAGAAGCTTTAACAATTATTAAAATTGATCTTTTATATAAAGAAAAACAAAAAGATTTATTTTGATATAAAAATAAATCAATCTTTTATACAGGTTTTTACCTTTTATACCCATAAAAGCTCTCTAATTATAAGAATTTTTTTACTTTTCATTAAATTAAAAAATAATAAAAAAAGCAATAACTATTAACATCAAAATTCACTTTAATCTTCTAGCACGAGTTCCGTGCAACTCATGCAATTCTATCGAGTCTAACTATATTTTTCCTCTCATAAAAAAATTGTTTTTCGGGAGTAAATATTATTTACGTTGTAAATAAGACAACTGGCTTTATAAACTACCTTTAGGAAATAAATTCATTTTCCACGAGGATTTTCTTTAGTCTACTCGAAATAAAAACTGAGCATTTACATTTAATAGGTACATCAGGGAATACTAACGTTTTCTTAAAAATATTCATGAAATGATAATGTATTGTGCGTCCTTTAAAAAAAAGACTGAGAGAGAAAGCTAGCGACCCAATACATCTCTCGTAAAACGATATTGAAAATCCTTGCGCGTTCCAATGTTTATAAAACAGTCAGCCTGAAATGACACGCACGCGCAAGAAGAAAATCCATCGGACCCTTACAATCCCCCCTTCTGGACTTGCTTCTCTTTCCATCTATATGGAATTCGTAATCCTCGCTCGAATCCCTTTGTAAATGTCAGACGCATCGGAAACGCCTGTTATGCCATAATTATACACCGTCGGATAAAAATGTGCTATTGTAAGCGAACGCAGCGGATAAAGTATATAGGCTTTTTCATTCTCTGACAGTTGGCGAAGAATGAGCAAGCGATATTAGCGGTCGGTTTCAATAAGTTTTCTTATAGTTTTTCGCGAAAGTATGACTGCGCCGACGACGAATGTGACAATTGAATAGCAGTTCGCAACTTGAAGCCAGAGTCACAAGAGTTGAATAACACAAGTCAAACTGAAATTACTTTTGTTCGGCTGCTACCGCCACTGCTGCCGCACAGGCGCCGCTCTCGCCGTCGCCGACGCCACCGCCGCAGCCGCGTGGCGCCATAATCGATACTTCCGGTCGGGAGCGAGAACGCGAACGAATATCTCAAGTGGCCTCAGCTTCCCCGAAGTGGCGGCATTGCTAATAATCGCGCCGTCGACTACCTAATTAGGTCTCCCGATGTCGTTTTCTCTCTTCTCGGCTCTCACCACATTTCTCTCTTTCCCTCTTCTCCACCTCTCACTCTTTCTCTCTCAATGTCTTCGTCGAGAGTTCATTCCCGGATCCCTGCCGATGACTTTTATCGCTGTTATTATATAGTTTGCCGGGGCATAGATTCGCGCACAACGTACTGATATTACACATTTTTAACTTGGCTCGCGTTGAATTCACAGTTGACGAAATTTTCCGCGACTAGTGGACATTTTTCTTTTATTTTTCGGCTAAGAAACAAGAAATATAGTGTTCCTTGCGCAGGACTCTGCAAAGGGAAGTAAGAACAATTTTTAATTGGGCTTTTTTTGCGACTGCAGTTTAGTTAATTAAACTTTCGTTCGAGATGAAAGGATAGGAAGGAGGAGAAAGAAGACAGTAAAGGAGAGCAGTTACAAAAACTAACGCGCGCTAGTTTATGACTGGCTTGTGCCTGGTCGACGGGCAGATGTTCATTAAACTCGCCTAAATCTTATTAAAAGCTCCAAATGCTGCGTCGGTAAGCATAGGTTAACTTTTATGTGTATGTTCATAAATATGTCTTTACACCATCAACATATGCAAACGATGCTTGTTTTACAAATGAAGGTATTGTATGAAACCGCCAAATTATAAAAAGTTTAACTCTACCGGTAATACAATAAAAGTGTAAATAGTTACTATTTTATCTTAAAAATACAAATATCATGCTTTTACAAAGCTAGGCACGAATTATATCAGAAAAAACATAAGTTTTCTGTCTTTTTGACATATTTAATTGTACTTTACTGTACTTACTACACTCGACAACAAAGTCGCCGTTGGTTTGTGAGAAAGAATTTATACAAACCTTGATATGACGTTTACCAAGAAGGTTAAAACATTGGTTTTACCTTTTTCCCAGAAAATTGATCATAATAATAACAACGTACCTGTACAGCTGAGCAAATTGAGTAGATAGAGGACATTTTAATATGTATCCTCGTGATTGCTCTTACTTGAAACTGAAAGGAAATGAAGCTTTTTTAAATTTCCGTTTTTTAATAAAGTGTATTAAGTATACGTATAGGTTTTAGACTTTAGCATAATTTTTATACACTTTTCATCTATGAATTACTACCCGACCGAGTTTGCGAAAAATAGTTTTATTAACTTCGTGTGATCTGTGTAATTAAATGGTGTTTGCACACTGCAAATACAGATATTTGATTTGAAATCAGCCCAACTTGAATTCACGATGTCACTAACAGACTTCTGGAAACACGCTCATAGGAAACACAACTCGGCAGCGTTAGCTTTGCAGAAATTTACCTTCCTACAAATTACTTTAATATTTAGATGCTCCAATTTTTAATTAAAATGAAGATATACTAATTACACTCAATATGAACAGCTTGAATAAACAATAAAAGTATAAATCATTGTTGAGAATTATAATCACTATAACATAAACTGATCGTAAGTTTCTTAATTTAAATTAGTTATAGCAATACTCAATTAGTACTTCGTAAAAGCTTAACTGAGAAGTGTTCCTCTAGATTTTGCAGAAAATTTTAAATATTAGGTAAATTGCAGTACGAGAAAAATATGAAAACTTAAATTAATAGTTTACATTTATATTTCATGTTATTTAGTCATATATCAAAAATTTTCTCCATATTAGAATTGTATTAAAAACATCAATTTTCGCTAGTTTTGCTACGTTAATTTTTGCATTTTCTAATATTGTGGACGTGTTTTACCTTTCAGAAAAAGAAAAAAAATTGCAAAAAAGCAATATCTGCCTATGTACTTTTCGTACATTATATATTCTATTTTGACTATAACTAAAGTAAATAGTGCACTAGCGGATCAATGATAGTTTAAAATAAATTTTGAAATACTTAAAAAGTTATTTTTTATATTTTTTACTAGTCGATTCCGCAGGAAATCTCGATTTTTTGCTCTTTTTAGTAAACTTCGTACTCATTCGTTCCAATAGCCTTTTCATTTGCCCGGATTTATTTTTTAATTTCATATTTTGCTAGCTTTACTCTAGAAAATTGATGTTGTACACCCCTACTGCATTTACTAATTTATTATAACATATACGTGAGCATCCTACCTTTTGTCAAGCTGGCACATATTAAACTTCTAGAAATCGATTCCTTCTAAGAATATTTTTATTTGTTTGACTTAAGTGAATTTTAGTCTATATAAATATGCTATCAATCAATTGAAAATATTTAATTAAAAGATTATTATAATAATGAAAACTTCGTTTTGTATTACACTTTTTGAGTTTAAATGGGATATCTATGAATTTGTGTAATCAGTATTGAAAATTCTTCACAAAGTACATATTGTAATTTTTTTATTTCATTTTTTGTTTGCATAATTATTTTTTCGTCTTACTTGTAACATATTAATTTAGATTGTTGTCAATTTTTTTAGTAACGCTTATAATTTCTTTATTGGATGTGTAACAAAATATATTTTTATAATACAATACCTTAATTTTCTTTTTTTATATCCAAGAGCGCAGCAGCGGCCTGCTTGGCGAGTAAGGCACGTAAGGTAAAATACCCATTAGTTGGACAAACTGAAAAATCACCCCGATAGTAGGACATCAGTATTGAACTACTTTTATTGATAAATATGATGATAATATCAATTCAGTAATATTGCTTACGGTATTAACTATCTATAGAAATTGAAATTGTTTTAATATAGTCTCTAAATTAATTCTAATTTAATGTATAAAATTTTAAAGGTTATGTTTCAGAAGAATACGTAGTAAAATACTGTCCAACAATAGGAAACCTCAATT
>JAWWEQ010000045.1:29991693-30012534 GCA_035583055.1 Torymus tubicola | reverse complement strand
TAGCATTCTTCATATTTTAGCATCTAAAAACATACCTCAAAGTTTGAGCAAAATCCGTGATCCGGAGGCCGTGACCTTTCCTAGTAAGTTCATTTTCGTACACTAAAATTTATGTGTACACCAGAAATTAAAATATTCATGTGACATTCACATAATTGTATAAAAAATGAATTCATTCACTAATAAAAAATTTTTTTCCAAATAAAGTAAGTTTCATAAGAGGTGTTTTACTATTTTTCGTGTGAAAAATTAAAACAATCACTTTTCATAAATATTTTTTAATTAGTAAGGGATTTCATTATTTTTTAAATGCATTAATTATACCGTAACTAATACAAGCGTTTAAATAAATTTTTGAGTGTCTTAAGGTTTTTAATTCCAACCTAAGACCCTAACATTAATTTTGAATTTTGATCAAATGAAAAGAAAATCACTATAAAATAATTAAGAATCAAATTAAACAATTAAGAAATGTTTTTCCCCAGGGGTGAATTTTCCAGTATGGACATTTAACCAATATGTAAAACCTCTTATTACTGTTTTGTAAGAGATGGTAATATCATCAATGTTCATACTTCAAATATGGTTGTAAATAGATAAAAAATACAATGTGATCTTTAACTTGGTATATGTAATATCAAATGTTCACATTGAGAGCCTTTATTACCATTTTATGTAATAAATGAAAAAGAATAAATTCAATGCAATTTAAATTGATCTCAGATAATTTGGAAGAGGCTTTTCATCTCAAAAATCTTAGACACTAACTTAAAAGTCTCTAGAATTTAGAAAAGATGAAAAAAAAAATTTAATGTAAGAAAGTTTGGAAATTCCGTCACCCCTTTTGTAATAAGTATCTTCAAGCATTAATTGCATACACGAATCAGTTTCTTGATTCTATGAGTCAGTCAAATTGAATAATGTCTTCTCGGTACGAAAATTACCACGTTCAATTCGATATACCACTCAATAAGCTATTTCCAGTTCGAATTCGCTTCGATTTGATTTAGTATCATTGATTTACAAGTAGGCTTCACATTTTCAATCTCAATTAATTTTCTCGTTTCTCATACATGAAATTCTAAAAGAATAAAAATAATAAAAGATAACTAATTACAATCGTGAAATATATCTATTATTAATATAGCAAGAACAAAGCTGTGGGGGCTCTGCGACTCACCTTGATCACTTTTAATTTTCTAACAAAACTTCTAACAAACGCCTATCCTCTTTCTCTTCGAGTCTTTTGTCGAAGCGTACAGTACGATGCTTGTCTTCTTCGAAGAAATAATAATCCAGCCCTTCTAGTCCGTCTCCGATGTCTACGGCTTTGTTCCGCACTCGCGTGTCCGTCGTGAACATCACACTTTTATCGTCTTCTTTTCGTTTCTTTTTCGCGCCTCCTACCCCTGGACGTTTCCGACGAATCTCCGTTCCACTCGCAAGACCAACGGACACGCGCGTGCTTATTTTCTACCACACACAGCCGCGTCTCGTCCACTTTTACGCGAGCTCTTTTTGCCCTTTCAGTGATGTCGCCATTGCCTTCTTCCTCTCTTTCTCTCTCTCTGGCTGTGCCTTCTCTAGGATCAAAGTTTTCTCCCTCACCGCTACTGCACCACATCCCTTTTTACTTCCCGTATGGCAGGCTGGCATGCAGCAGCAGCAGCAGCAGGAGCAGCAGCAATAGCAGCAGCAGCTGACTCGCGATATGAAAGTGCCCAACCAACAGTCGTGGAAATAAACAGCCGGCTGCAGCTGGCCGGTAGTAGTGCTGCTGCTGCATTACGATGCTCGTAAACGTCGATAAAAGCGGGTCCGGGAGAGGCCCAACCGTTATCGCGCGCGCAGGTGCGTGGCTGCCACCGGCCGCGAGCTCGATGAAAAGTTTTACTATCGCACTCTACGATAAAGCTCTCCCGCGCAAGCTCTCACTCTCCCTGCCGCTTTGCCGCTAGCGTCCAGGGAAGAGTCGAGAGAGACGATGCATGCAGAGAGTGAAGCCCAATGCCCGCCGCATGTCTATGGCTGACGAGTGCATTGTGCTCGGATTTAGGACAAGTTTTAATGCGAAACTTGAACTGTACTGCCAAAGGAGAGCGATAAGTCTGGCTGTAGAGTGATCAAGTTTATGGCATGCGAGGAGCGATTGTTTGTGCATATTTTTACACGAAGACTCGTGTCTTTACGGTGGATGTAGCGTGCTCGGGTGCAGTTCTGCACAGGCGCGGCGAGTACTAGTTAGGAAAAGTTTTTGATGTATAAAGAGCTGGCCGCTATACGGATTCTGCCTGCGTGCCTCAGAACTTTCATATAGTTCCATGGGCGGTAGTCCATTCATAACGTTAGTATTTTACAATCTAAATGTCGGACGAAGCTCGCACATACGTTATCTTTACGCGCGCGCGCGAAAGGACTGGGTTATTTTCAGTTCGCGGAGCGGGAGAGAGAGCTTAAAAAGTTTTTGATTCATTTCGCTGGTCATTCACCGATCAGAAAGAGTTCATCGGGAATAAAGTTCACTCGAGCCATTTAGTAGGGGGAAGGAACTAATTAAGAGAACTACAAGGGTCTCCCGCAAAGTTCGAATTCGGATCAGACTGCGGGAAGTCACTTCAAGTTGAAATAATCAATTCCAATATCGGTGGATAGTTCTAATTGGCCCTTATCTGGTGGTTAATGGCTAATTAATCGAAGAATTTAGATTTCTGGTACTATTATTATAATCAATCATTGTTAGATAATGACGGTGAATTTTTTTTCAACTAATCCGAATGTATAAAAACCTATTAGGTTTTATTACTATTTAATTGTAAACCATGTGGTAAATAAATAACGGTTCAAATTGCAAAATGACATTCAGATGGTATCAAGATAAGGGAAATATACTTTAGGATATTAATTACTGTTCAAGTGAGCAGAGTACAAGATTGATGTTCTGATTGCTACAAATCCTTGTTCTGCTAAACTGAAATTAGTAAAGCCCGGAATATTGATCAATAATAAACCTTTAATTTATGTTCGAGATCTATCATTAATGTCGATTAGGTTTTGAATTAAAGCTCAAATATTTTATATTAATCAAAACAATAATATGTAATATCTATTGCGAATTACTTATTGTATCTAATTAAACTAAAACAACGAATCACACTAAAAAGTCACAAATAAAACAGACGAGATGCAAAATCCTCAAATAAAAGAATACGAAGTAAAAAAAAGGGAAAATAAAGGCTTCGTCGTAGAAAGAAATTGGCAGAACGATCAGTTTGAATCTCTGAAAAAAGCCTGTCCATTTTCACACTTGTGCTTACACGGTGGCATAGCGCCACTTCCCTTTCCTCTCAGCACTTTGCATACGTATTCTCAGGGACGCTTACGATATAACGCCTGGATCGTGCGGGGGCATAAGCACGCGGGCCGCTGCGTCTGCGCGCGAGCCCGGCCTGGTTACTCGCCCCGCTCTCGGGGCCCCTCTCGTGCGGGGGGGGGGGGGGGGGGGGGGGGGGGGGGGGGGGGGGGCGCGGGGGTCCCCCCCCCCCCCCCCCCCACGGGTTCGATAGAAAAATAAGGAGCGGCGCGCATTAGAGTCTTTTATCGGCAACAGACCAGCGCTCCGAGGTTCTGCCTCTCCTTCCTTTCCCTCGGAATATCTTTTGCTGACTTCCGTGTATATATACGTGGGAGAGAAAGAGTAGAAAACACGCGCATGTACGTGTCTACGTATGCAAGTCAAGAAAGAGGAAAAACTCAAAATATTTATACATCGCCTCGGTGCGTGCATTTCGCACGTGCACATGCACTCATTTTTGCATAATGAATTTTTATGTTTTATGCATGATCGATGCACGGTTTGGGAATTCAATTATTCAAAATGATTAGCCGGTAAATTATGGATTTTCTAATGTTGACATAGAACAATACCGCCCTTCATTATATAGAGATTTATCAATTGAAAATTAAATCTAATAATAATTTATGTAACTTCTTAATGATAAAATAATACAATCTTTGATTTGATTTTTTGAATAGAAGTAAATTAAATTAAAACAAAACTAAATAATCAATTTAATTACATTTATCCAGTAATAGGTTTGAGGAAAAAAAAATATATATATATATATGGTATATAAAATGCAAAACTAGTTTCTGCAAGGATATAACAAATATACTTCTGCATCTAATGTAAAAATTATAAATGACTATCATAGACACAATATCACTCTGCAATAACATAATATATCAGATTATCCAAAGAATTAATAATGAAATAAGCTAGAGGATTTTCATAAATCTTTTAATTTTGACGTAAAACGGTTAGAGACTATTTCGTAGCTTTACGTATAGATGAACGTGAAACATTTCTCATCCTAACGAGCCGTGTCGCATAAGATTTATGACGTAACGCAGGGATGAAGCCTTTAGCTGACAGAATAAGCGCATTATCGACTCAAATTTCGTAAAAAAAGTTATCTAAAAATCGTAGAGTATATTTGTCATTGAATTTATTGATAGATTTATGATTAAACTAAAATGTTCAACTCACATAATGAAGGAGCATAGCGTTTGCAAAATGGATCTTAACTGGATTTTGGAAGTCAATTTCTAGTATTTTAAAATGCCGTGCCGTGCCGATTCATAGCTTCTTTTTATCGAGATATAGACCAAATAATCTCAATTACGTTCTAACTTTGAATATGATGATGTTTCTTTTATTGGCAGTTACTTTGCAAGTAAGATTATAAAATTAACGGTATTGAAATCCACTCATATTTTGTAAAAGACTACTTAACTATAATATACATTAATACAAGTTAAATTATCTTATAATCAATTTCATTAAAGACTCAATTAAAATCATTTAATAAAAAGAAAGTAAAATACACTTCAACAAATTAAACGTAAACTGTAAAATTTTCTTTCATCAGTAAAAACTCTAGAACAGATAACATTTTTAAGAAAAATTATTGAAGAAAATTATACATATTCCAAAATTATTTAAATTTCATCGAATCGTAATGTAGACAAAATAAAAGGACTGAAAAATAAACCAAAGCTAGAAGAGAAATAAGATGCAAATCAAAGAAAATAGAAGAGAACAAACGAAGGAACCAGCAGGGGAAAGGGAAAAAACAAAGAGATCGTTTTTAGGACAGGGGATCTTGAGGAGTGCGCGAAGCAAGCCATCGACGGGTTGGCCCAGGAGGAGGCGAGGCCGCGCGATGCATATAAACGTCTTCGATCGTGGGCGCCGTCGCCGTCTCTATAGAGGGGCGGGAGAAGGAGAGAGAGAGAGAGAGAGAGAGAGAGAGAGACGCACAGTGTACGATGGACGAGGACACTGAAGGGATGACACATATCTTGGGAACGACGAAGGCGAAGGAGAAGGAACCGAAACGGAGAGAAAGAGATGAAAGGGACAGCCGAGAAGAAGAGAGCGAGCTCCTTTTAGAGATCGAATGGGAGAAACAATCTCGCTTGCCGATGATTTGATTTCGCGCAATTTTTCGCTCGGGAATTCGAGGGCCTCTCTCTCTCTCTGTGGCCCTGTCTCTTCCACTCCCTCTGTCTCTCTTTCTCTCTTTCCACATCCAACCCCGAAGATTTTTTTATGCTGACGATGGGATTTCTCGCTGCCGTATTCTAAGAGAACGAAAACGCGCACGCGCGCTCATACAAACCGCCGAGCTCTTTCATTATTCTCATTAATGGATTGGCTTTTTGGATTGAAGATAAGAGGATATATCTCGATTCCTTGCTTTTAATCTTATTCATTTCCGAGGGACAAATGAATCAGCGCAATCCGATAGATGAAGACTGAACAAGAAGACGTCTTATAGACAAAACCTCGAGATTTATTGGTACTTAGCGTTTGTGCGTGGGATGGTAAAGTATGGAGGAGCGACTGCTACTTATTATAGTAATATCCGTATTCGGAGAGCATACAACTTTATTCTCACTGTGTTTGTCTTTCAGAAAAACTTGCAAAAGAGCAAAGTTTTTCGAGGTTGACAAATACTAACGTTTTGTAGAGTTATTCCGCTCCATAGATGCCATATATTGGACTTATTTTGACTTATTTCTTCGGCTCCTTTCGACTAATATTTTCAGATATCAAAATAAAGCTTGTTTTTACAAAATTGTATTGATTTTTTATAAAAAATAATAATAAATTAAAGTATTTGAGTTTTTATTATTATTTATATTATAGTATTAAAAAAATTACAAAAAAAAAAGTTTTGAAAATTTATGTGTTTAAACCGATAATTTTTTTAAATGAACAATGATTGCATTATTTTGTACGGTTTTTATTTAATATGGTTAGGTAACAGTGATCGCTTAACGATATCTGTCACATTTTATCTGGGTATGTTGCACAAACTCCAATTCGTGCTCGACGCTTGAAGCAATAAGTCTGTATTTACGGATTATTTATAGCTGTGCCAGTGGTCCTGGAAATAAAATAAATTTACGATAAAACTATTTTAAAGCATGTAAATACAGAGTTTCGTAAGCGACATTTATCTATATGACTGTTGCACACTTTAGTGTGTTATACGAAAACTTGATTTTATTATCAATTGTTTACATTACTTTTCGGATTTATAAAAATATGTTTGACTACAATAATATACACGAAACTACACTTACTCATCTTAAGAATTTTGTTAAGCATATAGACAGTTATTGAAAATATTAAAGATAAATGATTATTTATTTTTGTAACTTTCTAATATTAGTATACAATGTAAAAAGGCTGCGCCAATACCCTTAGTTTTCTCAAATTAGTAAAATTTCTTTTTTCGTTTTGAAACGACAAAGATTAGTTGTATACCAAATAAAAAAATAATCAAACAAATTTTTTTGAGTCGTAAAACTTGGATACCTTTGAACAACGAAAACCATATTTTTTATAAAACAATTTTTGTACGGATGATGTCCTATTAATTATTTTATTTGTTTTCATAAACAAAGAACAAAAACTGTTTATTTCAAAACACTGAGAAATATACAAGCATACGTTTTGTATATTACTTTTGTATATTTGCAAGATCTTGGTCTTGGAGAAACGGAATTTCTTGAAGCTTGGTCGATTGATTTCCTATACCCGGAAATGAAGCATTGTACCTATAACTAGATTTAACAGAATCTTTCAATTTAGAAATTTTGTTGAAAACTAATGTCTTTTCTTTAGCTAATTAAAGCTTCGAATGGTTCAGCTGCTCAAAATCGATGAACATTGAGATAGAAAGAAACCAACAAAGCTCCTTTTCTTTTTTATTTCAACGTTTCGAATGCTTTTTTAGTGCCCTTTTTTAAAAGCTTAAAAAAAGATACATACAATAATTCAAAGTTTGAACTAACTAACATAATCATAACTGCTATTCAAATTATTAAACATGATAATGTTTCTTTGATATTCAGTAATAACGCTAGTTTTATCTTCTACCTCCTACGTTTTTCTGGATTTTTAGTAGAAAATATGTAATCAGTTTTAAATAGTTTTAATTTGATTTCGATGTTAATCTTAAGTCGAAACGCCCTTCTGTGAGTATCATGCTCACAAGTATTTTCTACTAGAGTAGAAACAAAATAATTTAAGTTTACGCAAGCATCTAGGTCCCCTGGATTTTTAAAAAATAACATCGATATTTCTATTAATAAATAATTTCGCAAATATATCAAGATATATGTATCCATTAATTTTGATATATGAAAATATTTTTTAATGTCTCATTAAAATGTAAGACCCACATTCTTGGAATTCTTCACCTTAGTGTTGAGTTTCTCGGACTAGGTACAAGTAACAATATCTTATTTGAATTTACTATTTTACTTTTCTGTGTGTAACCATCAATTAATAATTTCACATGATATGTATCGCATTAAGGTAACAATAGAATAGTTTTTATAGATTAGGATGTAACAGAAATTACAAATCTATTAATTACTAGTATATAATATGAAAATTTTCTTTCATATTTTCGTTGATTGGGAAAAAGAAAAAAATAATCTCATAAGTTTCTGCAAAATATAGAATTATAAAATACTTTATCTACTTTATAGATATCATTGTAGCACAATCATTTAAAACTTCAAAATTGTAAAAATCTTGACACCGATTAACCCGATGCTGTTTGAATAAACAAATCTACTGAGTGCAAAGTCTACAGTTTAAACCGATTGATCTACAATAACATCAATGTGAAAATACATTTATTTTAAGAATACAATTTGGCGAGAGGAAAAAGCAAGGGAATTATTTAGTTTAAGAGGACGAAATTGAGTCCGAGAAGAGCATAGAAGACGCAGGAGAAAGGTTTTTCTCCCTCTTTCCCTCTCTTTTTCTCTCTCGCTTTCTCGTATGAGGCGTGTATACGCGAGGGTCGTAACAATGCAGTAGAAAAGGTTAGAATCGAAGGGGCGGATAGAGGATCGAACGCGAGGGAGTAGAAAAAGACGACGTGAAAGCTAGAGACGCGCGCGCGGGCAGCCATGGTACATTAGATTTGACATCCACAGGTCTCGAGCTCGAACATGCACGACGTGACGCTAGTCAACGTGCAGAGGAACCACACTGGAAGCTACAGCTGCGAGGTGAGCGAGGACTTGCCGCGCTACGACACCAAGTGCGGGGAGGCCGCTGTCCTTGTTGTCGGTGAGATACGAGATCAGAATTTCTCCATTCGATGAATTTAAAGTTTCCCGCACATCCTCTACTTCCTTCCCCCACCCCTCCGGCTCGCCCGTCGGATTCTTCCAGTTCGTCCCGTCCGCTTATTTCAAGCGTTCCTTTTTTAACCCTCTCCCCACTCTTTCCCTCCTTTACGTGCACCTCTACCACCGTACTCCCTTCCGAAAACACTTTTCTTACAAACCTGTCGTATCGACTGTCCGGAAATTCTATATTTCTCCTGTCTTTTCTGCTATCCTTCACCTTTCAAATACGTCTTCCTAGTTCTAATTTAAGAATTTATTTTCAAACAATTTTGGATTAATTCAAATACAAATAATACATGAGCAATTTGTTCAATAACTATTTTAAAAACTTGTCAAACTTTTCGAAATGATTGAACTTATACCCTGGTAGAAATTCATCTATATGAAATGGCTAAGAAGTTAGAAAATAGCTAGTAAAACTGGCTAACTAATCGCTTGGATGAAACGATTTTTCTTTCATTATATGCCCATTTCTTAGATTGACGTAATAACAAAATACTCGTATTTGATTTACTTATTAATTTTATCTTTAATGAAAGAGCATTAAATGTCATTGGATGGCTTACCAAAATATAAATAAATATCATTAACTAATAAATCATTTGCTGTGCTCATTCTATGAATAATTCAGCCAAATTTTTATTTCTCCATCTGATTCTGTCTCACTCCTTGTCATAATAGCAAGCCTTCTGCTAGCCATTTTCGGTCTAAAGAAACTGATCAGTTTTAATACCTTTAAAATACTCAAGAACAAGCTTGTGCTTGACTTCGAAAAACTCGATCTATTTTTCAATCCATTAAATGGCCAAATAATGGGCGTTTCATCAGGAGCTAGAAATTGGACAAGAGAAGTTCCTATTTTATCGACAGTACTAGTAAAAATGGTCATTTATTAGCTATAAAATGGTTGCGATTTCTACCAAGGTAGTTTATTCGTTAAAATATTGTTTCATCATGTCTAAAATTTGATTTTTTATTTAATAGTCAATGCTGTAAATTTTCGTTTTATTTAATTTATATAGTATTTATATAGTCATTACGAATAATGGTAATCTTATAATATATAATCTGCAGCAAAGACTTACATAAATGGCTACGTTATGTCTGCACGTAACAATGTATCTTCATGAATGGATATGTTTTTTGTAATTATAAAGATTACATGTACTTGAAAATTTTTAAATTTAATTAAGTAATTGCTTACTCAAAGTCTCTTCACGATAAATAGTCTCAATTTAACATAAACATTATTACAACTTATTTCAAAATGTTTAACCTTTTAAATTTGAAAATATTAACTTTTACTATTCGTTAAAGAAAATATAAAATTTTAATAGCATTTCCACTAAAAATATTAAAAGAAGTTCTCTTAAAAAATACAATTTTTCACCTACCAAAAGCGAAAAATATCGGAACTGGAAAAAGCTCATACACAGATAGAACAGCCTACGGCAATGTAAAGTAAAATTATGAAACGAATGCTTTCCTATCAAGCGTTTAATAAACTAACGTTTTTCACGAATCTCCGCTGCTACCGCGCGCCACTGCCCGTAAACTTTCAAGTTGGAATTTACTTTCTGATTCTCATCTGGAAAAAGCTTGGTTGAAACATTACTTTGGAGCAAAGTTGAAAATCTAGCTTTAACTTTAAGGTTTCATTTCACAAATGCAGCCAAGGTGAAGCCGAAGCTTTCCTCTCTTTCTCTCTCTCTCTCTCTTTCTTTCTCTCTCTTTTTTCTCTCTCTCACTCTCTGTAAACGCGTCTAGTTTCCTGTATACACACATACGTATCTTAGAGTACACAAGCGATGGAGATGAGGAAAACTTTACCTCATTGAATCACCCAACAAGTTATTAAACTATTTGCCGTGCAAGAGACAGAGGGTTCTAAGCCTAAACATAAAAAAAAAACATATACTAGGAGAGTGTAAAGAGGAGGGCGAGGAATTAATGTAGCATTGTTATGATGAGCAGATGTCCCAGATACCGAGCCGAGAATCGCAGTCGACAAGGAGCACTTATCAGCCGGCGAAACACTCCGAGCGAATTGCACGTCGGGTGCCTCTCGGCCCGCCCCCAACATTACGTGGACCCTCAACGGAGCGCCCGTAAGTATCACCTCGGCTTTCTCTTCTCTCTGTCTCTCTCCCTCACTCCTTCTCTCCGCCTCGCCACCGAAAGGCTACGTGACCTTACTGGATGATTAAAGTTACTCAGAACTGCTCTCCTTGCTTCTCTCACTCTTTCTCTCTTTTCCTACTAGCTTCAGCTTTTTTCTTCCACTGCACTTTTTCTCCTTCCACAAGCTTCTTTTTCTTTTTTCCATCCCTTTCCTTCTCTTTATTTTACTCCCCGGATGGTCTCACTCCTATAATGTATTTGTAGACTTCTACTTAAAATCTACACACTTACTATGTTTGGATAGTTCAGGCTGTATCAAGCGTTATCATTTTCAGAACGATAGAGTATTCTCATTCTTCATTTTAGAGTTTTATTTAAGAATCAAGTAATTATTTAAACATTAAATAGAACTAATATATAATTATTATTGCATAATTCAATATAAATACCAACAGTAGTTACACTTTATTTGTAAATTTGATGTTTAAAAGAAATTGGAATTTCTTGATATTTAATATAGAAATATACATAGTTTTACTATTTAAATTGTTGACTTTAATGACTTTTAAGTTATTACCTATTTTATGAGTTAGCAGCGTAACAAAAAGTCATGAATCCAGGGCTTGAAGTAGACCTGCCTGGTAGTGAGTTAAACGTACTACCGACTTCCCACGGCAGCCACCGCACAGCGCGGGCGTTGTATTGTACTGATCGTTGTCATATCGTAATTGCATTCCTTACCACTTCTTATTCTGTAAATTCGCACAGATACCCATTCATAAAACCTAGTTTATCAAATTTTTAAAATATGAAAAATTGAAAATACATTTGATATTTTGAAATTTGCAAAAAAAATTGTCTTCACAGTTGCCTAAATGTTAAGGAAAACCTTTCTAACAAACGTCTTTTAACAATTTAAAAAATGGGAATTTGTAAAGAATATGGAAATTAAATGAATTATTTATTTGTATCTTCTAGATTCAATGTTTTTTTTTTTTATTCACTTTTCAAACGACCACAAAAACGTTGTACAGAAGTCTATTATAACCGATTCTCACCCTTCATATTCCAAAATTTTCTTTAAAAGTATCTTTTAAGCTAGCACTTATTAAAAAATACTATATAAAATAAAACTACAAAATATTTTTGTCTAATATATCAAAACATGTGATTAGCTAATAGTATATTTAATCACCTAAATACACAATAACTTTTGGCACATTTAATGCAATTGGTTGATAATCGATGACATAATATTTTAAGTATATCTCATATCATATTTTTAGTAATTACAATGATGGAAGATTCATAAAACTTTACCTAGTGTTATTTATCGTTGACACTAACTTCACACTACAGCTTTGATCATGAGAAAGTTAGAAGTCAACAGCAATCTTGAAACGATATCGAAGAAAGCGTAAGAATGTGCATGATTAAATGCACCAGAGAGATTGGAGCGAAGTTCGAAAATGTAGGTCGTGAAGAGCGACGTTGTGCGATTAGTGAATGACCTGTAAAGCGTTTAATTGAAATAATCGAGCTAAACATGTATAGGTAATGTTGTGTAACGTAAATAAATGAAAAACTTTTAATGAATATTACTGCTACTCTTTGTAAATGAAGATGATACGATCATTCTTTAGAAACTGAAAGTACTTGTTTAAGTGCCAGCAGAAAACTTAGTATCTCTTTTTTCTTAAATTTTGTTGCAATAATCAAGATTTTAAAAATAAGTCCACATATTCATATGTCACGTGTAACATTGATCTGGAAATTTTTGGCTCACATAGAGGTGCACTAAAGTATCTGACATGGTTATGAGTGGTTTAGACTGTAGTATTTATTGTTATTAGGTGCTTACGCGTTTGTAGATGGCACGTTACTCACCCGTGTAGCTCAAGCTTCTACGTCAATAGGTGATCGAATGTCGTTAATTCGTTGTCGTAGCACTTGGTGAGCTGACGTCGTCCTCATGTTTTTCTCTATACATCCACATGTACAACATCAATCTGTCTCATTAGATCTCCTAGCCTCGTCTTTCTAATTAGCCATCGTTCGGTTGGGAGCTTCCGTATTTATACGATTAACTGATGCTCCCCACTCTTCCTGATTGATCCGGAGTGGACGTTGTATCTTTGAACTTTGAGGTCTATCGTCAGCGTTTTCATCAGCCCAAATTAGTAGTTCTGAAATCCTCTATACCTCACCCTATGTTGACACGTACGTGTCTTTGTAACTGAGCATAAATATAAAGCTTAGTTTCATTTTAGAATCTTTAAAGAATGTGCGATTTTAATACAAAAATGGTTAAAACAAAATTGATACAAAATATTATCAATACGTTTTAAAAAATACTGTTTTTTTTTATAATTGGAATACATATTACATTTTGACCTTTACTGGAATTAGTGATATACGGAATTATTCAATTTCAACTACTTCAACCTGTTTTAATCAAAACACTTTGATTAACGTAAAACTAATTGATGAAATTTTCCACATTTTCAGTTATCACCAAATAAAAATTTTTTAACACAGCGTGCGCAAAACACTGCTTCTCATGCTTGTTTTTAGTGCGCAAAGCAATAGATTTAGACACTCAGATCTGATATATATAAACATATATTGTAAATATATATAAACATTTTGCTTTGCACACGGTAAGCAAGCATAACAAACTATACAAAACACTTTCTTTGGCCACGCTTCGAACCCTTTGCTTAAAAAATTCTCAAAATAAGTAAACAAACCGATATGTATTTCATGGAATTGTGGGAGCTCGGGCTAAGCCTAATAAAAACAAACGATGCTACAAGTATGAATAAAACCATGCTAATATCTCAATTTCCCATTGCAAAATAAGAATTGTTCTTTCAATCTGAATAATTGTTCAGTTAAATTTGTTTCAATTAAATTATAAAAAAATGATATGGAAACAACCATTATAAATTCTGTATGATTTATTTATTTTTTATATTGATTGTAATAGTTTAGTCTTTAATAAATAATTAAGTTTTCGTATATTTATTGTAATAGTTTTCTTATCCAACTTTACTAAGTTTATTTATATATTTATATGTTTCTTTTTTACCTCATTTATGTAGATTTACTCGTCATTTTTCTCACCCTCGCTACGCTTGGGCGAGAAAATCGACTCGTATTTCTTATTACATTTACCTTTTTATGTTAGTTTGTATTTTAATAAATTTGCAATGTTTTGCGCACTTCTGTCAAAAAATAGCATATGCAACACGTGCGTCAATTACCTGCTTTGCACACTAGTTGCGTAATATACTATTCTGACACCGTTATGATCAGTGAATTTTATATCAATTGTGATCATTGTACTCATTTCGAATAATTCAAACTGTAAATACCTTCATACTATTGTTATATGTAGTTTCAAATGTGAGAGAATAATTTGACAAGAGAAACGTAATTGTTTACAATTTCGCATTTTTCAATAAAGTTACATTTGCCTGAAGAGGACAACGAATCCTGTTGGCGAAACGTAGCAAAATAAACAGTTTTGCAAACCTATAAAGAGTGTTCATCACCTTTATTTGGCTTCCTTTGACCAAATTATTCTTACCTTATTATATAAAATTTTTATCTCTCATCAATTTATGTACAATTTTTGCACATGTATTGTAATATTTATATTGCCTATAGAAAAATAATATGTAATATAAAAAGGTTTCTCTTTGAGGAAGCAAAACACAGCACTGTGTGTCTCGAACTCGATTTTCCTTGGAGATTGAACGAAGAGTTATTAAATGGGAGGAAGTTTTAGGCATCTATGAAGTTGTTTGGCTGGCTGCTAAGTTGGGAGCAACTAGCGCACAGCGGAAATATGCTTGTCTTCCAGGTTGCCAAGGCTTCGGTGTTATGTATACGATCGCGTTATTCACGGTGTATTTATGATGTTTGTCCACCATTGACAAGTCTTGGTTGTCAGTCCCGAGATGAAACACCTTGCTCTTATTCTTGCTTTTTACAATATTAAAAAAATATTCTAAAGTGCTTTTCCGACCTCCGTTATTAAAAATCGTTTGACGGACCGTTACTTTTTTTATGTGAAATATTCCTGACTAATGGTATGTAATTGAGAATTGATTTCACAGACATTTTAAAAAATAATTTCATTTTCAAATAAATATTGGAAAAGATATTAAGTTTTATATTTTAAATAACAAATTTTAATTCTGAATTTATTGTAAAATTTTTCATTGTCTTTCCATTAAAAGGTAATAAATTATGACCTCTGACTAAGAGATTGACTATTTCTTCATTACACCACTTTTCAACTTTTTAATTTAGAACTATATTACTTCTATTATATACGTGTGAAGAATATTTAGTTGATTTAAAATTTCTTCTAGGTGATACTCTTCGAAAGTTTGGCAGTCTACATATATGAGTTCGTAACATATGAAGTGTAATTATAACACCATTTCATTAAATAGCTGATATACTGTATCATGCATCGATTATCTCATGAATCGATGGTTTACTTGCCAGCTTTTAAGTAGCTATATTTTACCATAATCAGACTATTTCATTCTTACTTTTTCCTCTCCATTTTTTCTAGATCTATAGTCTGTATACTATGCTCAAACGGCATAGACTGCCTCATTTTTTATTTTTCAGTCATAATTTTCCCCACTTTTTAATTTATAATTAAGTGATGCTCGATATTATATATATCTTATTATATTTATTTTATGTTTTTTTTTTAATACAACTTGAATGAAATACATTCTAATTACATAAAGGATACAACTGTGTATTAGCACGAATTATTACAACAGAATAGTCCTTTTTCTTTTTATTAACAGTACACTACAAATTCGATAGGTGGCATTCAGAAGAAAAACCGCAGAGTTTGAGATATGCCAATACACAGCAATATATAGAACATTAAAGTTCTATATTGTTGTGTTCTCCAGATAACAATGATACATTAATTTATAGTCACATCATCTTATCCGATTGAATCAAATGTTTTCATAGGATAGCGGTATGATACTTCTAGATATTTACCATGCTTCGAACTCCGATTTGCAAGCTTATCCACGCAACTGAACTTATCTATAAGGATACAGCCATACGTAAGACTATTCTATTAAGTCCAAAATTTTAAATTATGAAGTTTGCATCTTCGTTCTTATGAAAAGTTTGCAAAATATTAATCTTTCAAATAGAAGTTATGACGCAACATTAACCATGTATAACAATGCTAACATACACGCACACATCTTTGCATACACAGAAAGTTCCTAAGTATTTAAAATTTTTGGGAATATTCAAAATGTTTATCTTTTTCTATTCCGTAAATAAATGGTCTGTAATAATCATAATAGTATTGTTAGTAGCAGCACAAGACTTTTAAAGTAGTACATTAAATCGCCACTAGGTCAATGGAAACGAGTGTATTAACTTCCAAAGGAATATTCCATGATGCCCAATAAACGTCCATTTGGTAATGAAAGCCTGTCCAACTTTACGCTTACCGCAGGCGAAGTGGTTTGAAATTTAATTATCATTAAGGTTCAGGCGTTATTATAAACTCGTGACGCGGTGACATAGCAAGCAAACGAAATAAAAGTATAGAATCGGACTCGTGAGCAAGCGGCATTTTCATAGAAATTTATTTACCAGCTCTCTTTTCCGGCCGGCGTGTCCGCGAGCTCTTATCGATCGGTGCTAACGGCGAGTGGCGCTGGTCCGGAGGCTGCCTGCTATCGCCGCCGCTCCGCTATACTCTGTTTCTTCGTGTTCACTCGATTAAGCTTTTGGTGGGAGTCCGCTGCACTTGAGAAGCGCGCGAGCGCAGCCGGCCGATCATCCAGAGTCGCTGGGCCGGCTGATGTTTATGTGTTTGCACCGGAGCACGCACACGCGCGCTCGACGACGTCAACTTGCAGATCAACTGCACTTATTTGCACTCTCTCTCGAAAGATTCCAGCTCTGCACTCGACGCGCCAAATTTCATCTCGAGGCTATCGAACGCGCTCTTTTCCCATCTATTTACTCGATTTCTCTCCACCTACCCTCTCCCCGTCTGCATGCGAACCTTCGTTTTCACCGTTCTCCATCCCTCCCACCCCCCTTCTCGCTCTCTGGTCTTTTATTTCTCTCTCCTTCTCCCACTTCCCTTTATCACTTCCACTTGGGAGTTTCGGCAACTATTCCCGATCGGGGGAATGTAGGTGACGACACTCCTCCCTTTTTATTTTATTTCTCCGGGATACTTTCGGAAGAGATTTTCTTTAAAAGTGATTTGCATAAATCACACGCGATAGAAAAGAACATTTAGATGAGGATTTGGATATGTTGCTATCAACAATATATAAACTTTTCGAGTATTAAAATTTTTATAGCCTCTTCAAAGGTCTTCACTACGTTTATATAATATTTTTCAAAAATAATGAAGAGATTTTGACCATCAACAATTTTTTTCACCAACCATTTTATTCTTGGAATTTCCTATTCAAGCAAACAGTAGATAAGCACTTAAGAACATTTTAAACCGTAATAATTTAAAGTATAATAAAATACAGTAACTGAAGTTTAACAACGGCGATAAATACAAATAACTCATAGGAACAATGCACCAATACAATCCAGCAAGGTATAATAAAATCATTTACGAGCATGATTTCGAAAATACCATAGGATTGGCACTTGTTTTATACAATATTCGGAATTCCAACGAGAGGTTATTAGCAGAGTGGGAGATTTAGAGTCTGTTTTAGCTTTTAAACTCAATTTGAATTTGGAAACCCTTTCGACCCTGCCTTTGCTTGGTTTAAATGAGAGTCGGAATTTAAACACATTCAAAAACTCAAATAAGCTCAATTTAGATATGTTTTTACGGAAAATGATAAAAATTATGCAAGACCACTTGAATATTAAATTAAACATTTATTTTCATAATTGGATAGTACTCTTCTCATTAATATTACTTCTCAATACTTAAGATTTTAGAAAATAGAGAATATATACATTCATCATTAATAGTGGGAGTACGACCGAGTAGTTAAAAAATCTTTTATTTCTTAGATTTTAGAAATTAATTAATGTTTTATACGTGCATTTGAGTAAATCAATAAAATCATCAGTAAATTATTCAATATCCCAATTGATTAAAATTTTTTGTCTAATAATATAATAGCAAAATAATTGTTGCGCTATGTTTCCTAACCTCAAAATTTAGAATTCAAATCTATAATTATTTAGTATAAATAATATATTATGCTTGCTGAAGATAATGTTAATAAACAGTACTGGAATAAAGTTTAAAATATTTATTGATTTTGTTTTCGTGAAAAAGCATGCGCTGATAATAAAATTAATTTTATTTTTTTAATAAGCGTAAACGATTGTCTTTATGAGTCAATTTTTTTATTATTTTGCTTCGTGTGACAACGTTTCGGTGATTTTTGTCACCCTCTTCAGGTCTATTTTAAATATACATGTACTCATAAAGACAATCGTTTACGCTTATTAAATAAATAAACATTGAGTGTACAACTATAGAATTACAAATAATTTTATTTTTTTTATAGCTGCTATTTATCAATATTTAAAAATTTATTTTCGATTTTTTTAACATTTAGACCAAATATGGTTTATATATTATGAATTCTTTGCATGCAGGATAAAATTCTCTACAATTTAAAAAAAAAAGAAGTCGATAGCTATATTTCGTCACATGTTATTGGTGAAAACGTAATATTTTGTAAATAGGTTAGATTTCGAAATTAAAAAAATATATTAAAATGAATATTTTTTTGGTTATAAAGGATATTGAGTACTATAACTTACTAAATTTTTAGCTCTTCTTATTCATTATTTTTGGAGAAAAAAATAATTTATAAAAAAAGTGATTTTTTTTGTCGTTGCATAACTAGAGTACAATTTACTTAATCACTTTGAAATTCTTTATAGGGGTAGATTTTGTATACGAATCGAGACAGTTCTTTGGGCAAAAGGATTGATCCATAAATTTCAAAAATATTTGAAGTTAAAATTTTTTACATTTTTTTTTAATCGTTATTTCTCGGGAACGGCTCTACGTATCTGAATGGGATGTATAGCATTCGACAGAGAATTAAACTACCTATATTTTTTTTAAAAATGTTTTAGATATTACGGTTCTTTTGTTATTAACAAAAACGTAAAAATTGAAAAATGAAAAAAAGAATTTTATTTGTTCAACCATTACTAAAATTGTCTTATTCGCTTCAAAATTCATTGTAGAGGTAGATTGTTAATACTTCTCTACCGATTTATTTTGGAAAAATGATTGGTTCATAAATTTCAGAGATATTTGAGGTGAAAATATTTTTAGATCTGTTAATCACGTAATATTTTGTAAATAGGTTATATTTCGAAATTAAAAATATTAGATATATTCCACTAATTAAAAAAATTAAAAAAGAAAAAATTAAATAAAAAATTATAGTTATCTTTATTATTAATTTTCCTTGAAAATAAAAAAATTTGTATCTATAACTTGTATAATTTATTAAAAATATAGATTTAAATAATTACATTTGTTTTGCATTTCAATTTAATAAAAGGAATCGATAAAATAGTTTAAGGAAGCTAAATGCCAATAAATTAGCAGCAGTTTTTATATAGGTATTATGTGTATTTCTAATATTAACTCTGGGATACAATGATATTGATAATCGTATTAGCGTAACGAGCAATTATTATGTGTTTAATATGACACGCACGTATGCTTCACTTACAATCTGTCTTTCTTCATTAGACCCACGTGAGCATCCCCATGCATAACATTAATTACCCCGTCTTTTCGTTGTCAGTTTATGTATACGTGACAAATTTGAATCCTTTTTGCTTTCTATTTATTAACATAATTAGAAGCCACGGGGGCGAAGTCTCCTTTGCTGTGCGGTACTACCTACTTATTGATCCATCATTTAGTATACCCACCCGCATACATAAGCGCATACATACATCTCGTGTGCACACAATGTACGTGAGGTTTACACGTGTGCAAAATTCGGGGTCTTGAGGTTATGCGTGCGGCATCAGTGTAGCTGTGTGTGCGCATGTGTTGTGCATGGGTTATTTAAGGGTAGAGCGTACAGAATGTCTAAGCAGGCTTCGTTAGATGTTCATTAGCAAATAGACAGATAGTGTTTAAAATTATTGATTGATTTGAATTACCAAGGTCAATTAAATATGAGGGGTTCCATTTTATTTTTTAGTTTAATATGCTTCTAAATGCAGATAATCGCAATAAAAGTCTTTAAATTTAAATAACCGCTGCCAATTCATTGGCACGTAGCTTCCTCAAAATAATTTATTGATTCGTTTTATTAAATTAAAATTCAAAAAATAAATTTTTCACAAAAAAATTGGAAAAATGTTATGGAAAATATTAACTTGTAATTGTTTCATGGCTATTCATTGCTGTTCCATTTGTAATTAATTTTTTTGTGATTTTAATTCTTGTACGGAATGGAAAACAATCGCAAATACAAACTCTGATGAAATACTATTTTTGATCAAATTTTTCTTCTTCAAGTCCACTGTCAACGGCAGCTCATTGTCCATTGGGTCGAAATAAAAAAAATAATCTTCAATTGTTCTTTGATTGTGTTTACAAGGACAATTATTGTATGGAAGATATAACGCATGTACGTTTAAAGCAATTTTATTTTTTATTATAATTCTATGAAAATTATAATATAATTATATATTATTCCATTGTCACGGGGTGGTTTTTATTCACCAAATGCTTTCATTCATGCAATTTAGTGATTCGAACCCGGGCCTTTCTGTTCACTGTTCATTGACCCTGTGGCCAGATTAAGTCGCAGACGTTACAACGTCGTGCAATTGCGAACTTAATCTGGTGTTTTACCGTGCAACACGCGAGAACGTATCTCGCGCTTTTATTTCTGACCAGTGACTCGAACTCACCTCTAGTCACTGGTTTCGTGTGCCGGCTGCTCAGTT
>JAWWEQ010000045.1:29949920-29991593 GCA_035583055.1 Torymus tubicola | reverse complement strand
GACAATTGCAACTGGTGACTTACTGCTAGAGTATGTGGTAAATTAATTCTTGATGTACTTAATTTTGCAACTTCTTTAAATTCTTGATGCTTAGATTCATATCGCATACATGAAACATTTTTCAATGGATCTACGGAACGCATTATGCGATGATAATGGAGCATGACATGGTGTTTAAATTTTAAGGTTTGATCAAACAATGTTATAAATAATCGAGTAACTTCTTGTGCTAAAATTTTGATAGCCTCAAAGTCTTCTGCCGCGTATGACCTTTTATGCAATATATCTATGAATTCAGATAATTTTTAATAAATTTCCCAATGTTTATCGTCTTCAGATATAAGGTCACCGATAATTATTCCAAAATGTTTAGTAAATGTTATTGTCTCTGTTAAGCCAAAATCAAATCCTCCGATTCTAGAATTTAAGACATCTAATGTAAAAACTTTAGTTTTTATATAATATAAAATTAAATTGCATAACACATAGAGGCACGCTCCCTTGTACAAATCGTGCATTATATCGCATACATAATTTTCTACCACGTGATATGATTTTAGACAATGAAAAATACACTCATCCCAAATACCTGTCTGAGAAACATCATTCAATTTGACATCGTTGTATTGAGCATGAGTACGCAATATTGAGACATTTTTGTAGTTCATCTTTTGCAATTTTACATATACGACACGAATATCTAGCTACATAACATTTAACGAATCCGCAAATTTTATGTACGCCTAAATTATCTCCAATTATCAACGCCAAACAAATAAAAATTTTTTTTCCAGAATCTATAACATAGATTGGTTCAGATTCTAATTTTTTCAACTCATCTATAACGGCTGAAACGTTTTCTGATTACCAAATTGATCTCGGTCAACATCTCGAAAAAGAAGAGTCAGAAAAATATTTTCAAGTTTTGATAAAAATTGCGGTGGCATACAAAGTAACGAAAAATAGACTGCACCTATTTTGTACGGACCAGCATGAGCTCCGCATGGATCATTTAGTTCAAATTCATCCAAGTATACTAGTAATGGCATAACTATTTTGTTTGGATACAATGGCTTAATTTTATTTTGAAACAAATCAGCTTGCATAAAACTAGTGATAACGGTCGAATCATTTTGCACATTCTCAATATATTTCAGAATAGTGTCTAAAAAAGTCGGCACTGTAAATCAAGATTTTAAAACTTGCGTAATCGAGATATATTAACCAGTTACATTTTCTGGAAGTATCTGAAATTTTCCCTCTATACGACGCGTAACTGCAACTTGATCGATAACATAGGTAGTTGGTTCAATATAAAATCCATTACTAGAAAGATATTGTAACCTCTTATACTCAGTTCGCACATCGTCAAATGTAGTCTTTGAAACAGCAAATATTTTATCGAATTGAATCTTTTCTTTCTTAGTCAGTTTGGAATAACAAATATATGAAACTTGTAATTTCAATTCAGTAAGCAATTGTTCGTTGATAAAACATTTTGTCGCATCTATGACATACTGTGTAAGATTGCGAGGCATAGATTTATTTAACAAATTTATAGCATACGATGTACTACATTCTTTTACTTTTCTTTCATAGTCGTAAATACTAATAACAGTATTTTGAGAGGTAGAGTTTTCGAGTACATTTTGACTATTCGAACTTAGATTACTTATATTGTTTGTAGTAGTTGAATCATTTAAACAGAATTTTTTAAATTTTCTCTCAGGCATTGATGGACACTGGTTTGAGTTTACATTTACGTGACTATCTAAATGTCTTTTAAAAGAATGAATATTTTGGTACGTGCGTGTGCAACCTCCTACTTTACATACGAAACGATCACAATTTTTTAATTTATGATTGTTTTTATAATGATCGATTAAGGAACTAGATTCTGTAAATACAGAAGGGCAAACATGACAATGAAACATACTTGTGAGAATACTATTAACGTCCTATGCCTAGATATATTATATTTTGTTACTATACTAATAAATAAATCTTCAATCTTATATTTAACAGGGTTTTACTTAAACGATTATTTTGAATATTCTATATATAGTAATACATTAAATACTCAAATTTTAAAATAATTGAATTATTTTTGTAGGTTTAACTTTGTTAAGATGTCTATCAATTTTTTACTTCTTACTACTTTGGTAGTAGTATTTTTGTAACACCAATCTTGGAGCAAAAACCAGGCTTGCTCGCATTCTAGAGGATAGTAAGCATTTAAAGCATGAAAAGTTTTGTAGCAAACATCAACTGCTTTTAGAACACTTTTTATAAAATATTTTTTTTCTTCAATGACAACATATGCGCTATCAATACTAGCTAGTTCATTGCCGACTATCACAACAAAAGGTTGACTAGAAGGTGTTTACTGCGCAGATTATCACGAACCTCTTGAATTTTGAGATCAATTTGCACAGGTATCTGAAAAAATTCATAAAAATATTAAAATTTGTCTATTACTATAAATTATTAATTATAATTTCGAAAATGTTATAATGCTAACCTGTACATGTAACAGAAATCTGTCTATTAACTCAGCGATTGTAGGCCTCCAAGGTTTCTTTCCGGACATGCGTATTTTAACAGTAGGTGGGCACAAAGCAGGTATAAGACTAAGTAAAATACCATCTCTACTGTCTTGAATACATGTTATTAAATATAAGTAAATATAAATTTCTATTATTCGAATATTCAACCATAATAGGGTAGTGGTCCCGGTTTATGTACCTGTCCCTGTTAGTGTGTCTTTTTAGAGATATTTCATATGAATTAAATATTCCAACCTTAAAAATTATGATAAACTATTAGTAAAAGCACTAAATTGTTGATTTACACCACAAAAAACACTGTTTGATGACTTATTTTTTAATTATAGATAGTTAAAAATACACTAATACGGACATTTCGTCTGCTTAAAGACAAACTAACTGGGCCTTTCACCCTATAAAAAATATGAAGAAATATACTTGTGGTTATATCCTCAGTTTCCGTAATTTGTAGTAGTTTCAAATATGCTTTATTTTTTATTTCTGTTTTCATTAACTGTTTAAAATCGTTTGAAAAAATGGGCCAGCCAGAAATCAATGCTGGACCATCCTCAAATTGACTGTTGTAATCTGCCTCAATCTGAAATAAAAATAAAAAATTTAACTTTTCTTAAAACAGTACAGAATAATTTTATAGCTTTATGAATTGTTGTTCATATGAAAATATAAATGTAAAATCTTATAGTTAACAATCAAATCATATATACCAATTGATATCCTTTTGGATATTTAAGAACTGGATACAAATCAAAAATTTCATTCAGAGTATAGCATTGTTTTGATTTTAACAATCGTAGAGGACGTGACTCGTCCCACTTTTTTTGCACCTCACTCCAGAGATCCATAGGATATTTTAACCATTCTAAATCTTCTTCATATTTATTTATAACTATATATTTTCATATAACCATTAATTAAATGTTTTGTTTCAATTATTGTTTATTAAATTAAAGAGTAAAATATTACGTTCTTCATCTAAAGCATTTTCTATTTGCACGGGTTTCGATTCGATTCTCTTTCTTTTATTTGATACAATTTTGCATTCTCTTAATTTTCTCAAAATGTTCCTATATTTATCTACAATCTTTCCATGTATCGACAAAGTGTTATTTGTGGAGTCAAAGACTTCCATATAATAAATGCGAGGATCTTCATTTTCGAATAAATCTTGAATTTTACTAGACAATATTTTAAATTGTTCTTTTTTGCACTGATAGCTAAAAATAAAAATATAAATAATTACTTGTAGAAAGTGCCAAAGAAAAAAAATATATATAAAATTAATAATGAAAAATTACAATTTTGTATACAAAACAATGCATGAAAACAGTTTTATACATAAAGTTTCTGTCAAAATTCTTCTTGACGGTTCATCTAAAATTCTTTTCATTTTGTACGTAGCTAGAATTATTTTACCTTCTATAGTCTCTTCCAATAACATAAGCAAATTCTATATAAAGTACATTCATTTTGAGTAAGTTTTCGGAAAAATCATATACATATTTTATTAGATTTTTAACTTTGAAGTAATATATTTACCAAATCTTGTATTCTCTTAAAAAATGCTGCGCAATCAATATCACGCGTATGGTATGGATATGTGGGAACACTTAAATTCAACGAGGTAAAATAATCAGTGACACTTTCTTGTGTTTTACTGTTATCAACAATCTCAACTGGTTCCATAACAGTTTCCGCAAAATTTTCCATAACTATCTGTTAAATAAAATTAAATTCATTGAATTTGACTATTTACAAAAATATCACACAGATCGATTTAAGAATAGCTATTAAGTTTGTATGCAGATATACCGTATTAAAAGACGTGTTAAATGCATTTTTATTGTTTTCACAATGCTCTGACCAGCTTAAATATTCATGCCAATGTTTATGAAATTTTTGTCTATATCCAATAAGTATCAATTCTTTAGCTTCCTCAGAATCAGGTATGAGAAAACCAAAAACATCTTTAGTAATTTTTTGTTCTAAAGAATATTACACGTATATTTTTCATGAAAAACAGTCATATTATTCCTTTTAACGAAAGATTTTATACTTACTAACAAAAACTTCAACGAGATCTTCAAATTCCCATGATTGCAAAAGTTGCTGCATGAAAATATCCCTCATGGTGTACCAAATCTAGCTCCTTGAAACATAGACACGTACCATAACCATTCACAACACACGCGGTTGCTATATACGAGCCGCGTTGCGTAGTGTCAAAACAGCTGAACGGTAACGCTTACCGCTGAAATGGGTAGAGCGTACCAAGTCGCGTATTAACAACATTTTTCAGTTCCAAGTTACTAAAAAATACGTGCATTACCACCAGAGTATTTATTACTCGCACAAAAGATTATGCATACTCTTAATTCATGTAATTTCTACAAAATGAACCTTACAAGTTCAAAAATAAGGGGATTACCCAGATATTTTTCTCAAGCTGTGATGTTGGTTTTTTTATATATATTTATACTTTATCTAGATAAATCTGTCATAAAAATAGCAAAAATAAATATTTATAAAGAAAAAAATTATTTTATAAAATAATCGTTTTTTTGAGAGATAATAGTAAAAAATAATCTTTGTTAAGAAATTTAAAATCTCTAAAAGAATAAGCTACTTTTCGTAAAATCTGAAAAAATGATAGTCTAGAAAGTGTTGATGGTATTTATAGTAGACTTAATGATTGTGAAGTTGGTATCATAATAAATTTATATGGTATAAATATGTTTTTAATCTATCTATAGTCATTTTTAAATTATATGTTAGAACTGAAAATTATTTGTTAAGCGTCAACTTTAAGGAGGGGCTCAATGAAATAATCAATTTGTTTTTAAAGTCATAATTTTAAATTAAAAACTGATGGATAATTATGGCGGTCTAAATACTTACACACACAATCTATATCTTTACTATAGTTCTCACTCCAGCTTGGTTTTTTTCCGATAAATAACACTATAGGATAGTGTGTCCAGCGTACGACCAATAAATCTGGATATAACCTTCGCTGAGGATAAAATAAAGTTATGGCTAGTTCATGTACTGATACAAGAGGCGAGAAAAAGATCGATGAAGAAGTGATGAAGGAAAGAGATATCTTTCGATAGCTTTAGTAATGTTCTGATGTTTGAGTGATATAAATATTTAATTGTACACTATGTTAAGAATGTACTCAAATAATAAATGTACAGACATACTTTCATTTTCTTTAATGGTAAAACTGTAACAATATATTATACTGTAGGTTCAATTGTAAAATACAGTCACGCAAATATTTTAGTAATTCTAACGATAATTACACAGCCACACACAAATAAAAGAAAGTGGTCAGACCCAGAGCACTGACTATCATATCTTTGTGCATTTTGATGTGCTGATTTCAAATATGACCTTAATTTTAGTCTATCACCTCAGGCTTTTAAGATACCCATAACTCTAAAAATTTCGGGGTGTCTCAATTTCAAGGTCAAATACATTAGTTTTTATTAATTTATCTGTATTATTGTGTAGTACTAATTATGCCCTACATGATCCATTTTAAATTATCTGAATATAACTTTTCTTCTTGAAGATATATTAAATTAAAATATTCAGTTAATGTATCTCAAAGAAGAAACAATAATCGTGAGATGATTAAAAATTTTAACTTAATATATCTTCAATAAGAAAAGTTATCTTCAGATAATTAAAAATGGATTATGTAGGGTATGATTAGTACTACACAATAACATTGATAAATTAATAAAAAATAATGTATTTGACCTTGAAATTGAGGCACCCCAAAATTTTTAGAGTTATAGGTATCTCAAAATCTTGAGGTGATAGACTAATATTAAGGTCATATTTGAGATCAGCACATCAAAATACATAAGGATATGATAGTCCGTGCTCTGGATCTGACCACTTTCTTTTTTTTGTGTGGCTGTATTATTCGTTGTAGAAGAACTTTGTGTGGAATTAAAAAAAATATTAACAGAAGTATGACTTACTCGTGATTTATTCTATATAGTATTTATATAGAATTAATTTTGAAAAATCGTAATCATACGGAGCAGAATAATGTGAAAACATTAGTTATCTAATTTCCTTACCAATTTTAAAATTTACATTAATGCCTGATCAAATTAACAGAACATAATTGTGAAATTATACATAAACCTGGTAAGACTAATATTGAAGGAAATACACTGTCTAGAAATCCTGTAATTACCGTTCATACAACTATAGATCCTGACAGTCTCGGTGGAGAGAAACCATCTCCAGAAATCAATGTAGAAAAATGATTTATAATTCATAATTTAGAATCATAAAAATTGAGTTCTGAAGGTGCTGAAGATTACTGAAATTGTCATTTTCCTATTAAAATATACAAGGGATATACTAGGCACTACGAACGTAGCTCTGTGTCTTCAAGAACATAGATTACGGTTACGGATAACATAACTAAGACTCAAAATAGAGGAGAGTGGAGTAAAGAAAAGGCTGATTGTGGGTAACGTGATTGATACCCTCGCAAGAGAAGTCAGAGTGGAAAAAGTACCGGTCGCAGGTAATGTGAAAACCAGAAGTAAAATTCTTGCCAAAAAATCCTGACATATGGTATAGTTTTGATTACGGCAACTACGACTGAAGTTCCCGAATATGAGGGAGGACTCAGGGGCGATGTAACTCCATCGTATAGTACTTTCAGAGATGTTGCAAACAACAATTGTGTTCTGCATAACAAGTACCCTGATTGGCCAGCAATTAGCCTTATCACAAATGATATCTTCAGAGATTAAAAAAATGAACTAATTGCTCCGAGTCATGTGACGATTCAGTGCAGTAGCTATTTCGCTGTCAGTTGTTTTTCATAAACAGCAAGAGCAAATAGTCACGATCACAATGTCAAAAGATGACATATCAAAGTTTAAGTAAGAGTAACGTGGAAGGTATTTCGGGAATAACTTCGCAATACCTCGTTTCGAATTCTATATGACCTGGATTCATATACAAGGATTATCCGCAATTAGCGACAAAAAATACTACCTAGATCGAAAAAAGCTCGAATTAGCTGGAGTAGGACAGGTAAGGCTGGCAGATGGTCGTTGAAGCCCATTGTTTATTAGGGCACGTAATATTACTCTTCACAGTTCTGAATCTGACAAAAATTCTACGCAGATAATGTTTGGGCCCACGTCTATCTAACCTCAACAGCACTCTACTAAACTATATTCTACAACACTCTATGTTAAAAATTAAATCTTCAAGCATTTTTTATAATCCACCGGCAACTCTTGCTAAAAACTAATAGAGAGCTTAAAATTCACGTTTTTAGTGAATATATTTTTTTTGTATTTTGAGGATTGACAAATTTTAAATGAAACCACTTTAATAAGGAACACTCAGTACTCATTCTTCTTTATACACCGTGTTATTAATTATTATGAGTTACTTCATCTGTTTATTTCTTATCGTGACGTATTTCTTGTCGATGCCAAGTCTTATGCCTTCTGCCAGTTTTAGGAGCGCCGTTTGGGTGGAATGGTGATTCTCAAACCAAGAGGGATTCATGATCTTCTTGGTCACTATGAACTCTTGTATTTGGTCGCAGACAATCTTTTCAAGCATCTTTGAAAAGGTAACACAAGATGGTCATCGGCCTAAAATCCGATGGACTTTTCGACGTAGAACACTTTTGGCGTTACACGTGTCTTCTTCCACAGAAGCGGGAAAATCCCCTGCGCAAAGAAGGAGTTGAACAACCTCACCAGATGTTTTCCTATTACAGGAAGCGCCTTTACTATAACACTCCGAGGAATATCATCATCGCCATGAGCCTGAGATGAAAAGTGAGAAATCGCAAAAATAAAGTCAATTTATCATGAGCTAGCTTTTCTAGGACTTTAGAGAGAAAGCACAGGAACGCGATTGGCCGAAGTTCCGACAGAGAAGATGATGCTGATTTCATTTTAAGTGATTATCTGTGCTTTCTTTCAGATTCCAGAAAAAACTCCTGAGTCAAGTGATGAATTAAAAATTTTGACAATTAGCGGACCGATTGTAGGAAGAGCCTTGGCAACAACGCTCTTCGGTATCCTATCTTCCCCTTAAGCCTGCGAGCTAAAATGAGAGACATCGAGGACGACATCGCTGAGAGAGACATGGCGAAATGAAAAACCCTCACTAGGTGCTTGATCAATCAACTTCTTCGCATCCTCCAATGATTCAGAGGAGGAACACGAAACAGCTCCAAGTCATTGTTAAGTTTATCCAAAGAAAATCCATGCAGGCCTTCGGTGGACTTGGGCATTAACCTAAGACGTCGCTGTTTTCTTCAAAAATTTCCGTTGTTGTAAAGAGTCCTACCAAAGCAGATGCGTATATACGTAGTCCACGCCCGTTCAGTCGCATCTATTGCTTCTTTCCGTAGCTTCAGAAATTCAACCAAGAAAGCAGGAGTCATAGTGCGTTTGTACCGTCTATAGCGGTGTCACGTTTATGGTAAAGGTGGAGCAAATCACTAACTGTCTATTGCGGATGTAAAATTTTCGATTAATTGTGTCACCATTTCCAACAAATCCGGTGTGTCAGAAACTACCGACGGCCAATCACAACTCATTAAGAATACATTTAAATCATGAGCATAGATTTTAGCAAATGCTATGTAAGTATAAGACTCGCAGGGCGCTGATGGAATCGATCTACTATTTCGTATTAACTGTTTCTAAATATATTAACTATAAATAAATCCTTCTCTAAGTGCATAACTTCCATTATTTTCAAAACTGGTTTAAATCCTTCATTGAAAATACACGTAGCAGTGAGTCATGCAATTTTTCACATTTTTTTTTTTGCTATTGTAAAACCCAAACGGTGGAGTTGACATACTCGTTATTATTTTGAGTGTTTCCACCTAAGCATCTGTCAAGCAACACCTGCCTTGTCAAATCTTCATAGATTGGCTTGAGCACTTCTTGTACGTCAGCAGCAAAGGCAGGAGGGTATTGGTAACTTTTTTTGATTGCTTTAGCTTTTTTATACTTGCACCAGGAGTCCAAACAGTATATACTTGCGCACTCAGGTAGATACGTTCGAGGGGTAGAAAAGTACAGTTAGACTGCTTGGATCTTTCTAAAATTTGGACAGAATGTTTTTAAATATATTTACTTTCGAAATATGCAAGAAAATAAAATTCGGTTTTTTGAAAGTTCCAAAGTAGAATACTGCCTTAATATAATCTATGGCACATGAAATCGCCATGTTACCGTTTCGAACACCATGCTTTCCTCCCCCCACGCTCTGTTCCTCTTTGTCAGAACTATAAATATTGAGGCTGAATTGGTTCAAGATGCTAGGTCACTTTGTTTTGTATTTAGATTGTTGTTGTTTTGAATCGTGCTCGAGAGCGTTGTGATGGACACAGACAAGATCAACTCAAATTTACTTATTCTGGATTCAGATGCGATAAGTTGCGTATACATAAGTTCACGGAGAATCTCACACTCTGTTGAGTAGATTTAGTCTTTCTCGAGGGCGGAGAGAACATAACTGTACAGAACGAAGACGCGCGCGTTTGTTTAAAAAAAAGAGTGAATTCACGACGAAGGAAAAAAGTTCAGTTAGTTGTTGTTGTTTATGTGACACGAAACCAAATAAAAAATTATTAATTAAAAAAAAATCACGAATCGAATGACTCTTTTTTTGCCTTTATTTTTTTCCACGAGCAGCGAGGGCATTTCTGAGGTTGTTTCTGAGGTTGACTACTGAATTTTAATTTGGAAAAGAGAAGCGTTGGACGTCCGCATCATAAACATCGACAGCTGCTGCTGGACTTATCAACAACTTTCAGTCGTTGTCCGTCGCCCTGGAATACTGAAGGTGTTCAGTTTGTCGTCACCAGACGTGCGGCGAACTAATGCAATAGTCATTATTGCAATTTTTTTTCGGATGTGAAGGTACATGACCAGATCACGGAGTTTCATTGAAGGCAAAGGTGAGAAAGAAAAGAGAAAGGACATGCTGTGCGTGTTAAACATAAAGTCACGCTGGGCAGAATGCCGTGCATTCTCAGCCGTAATTTGTGCATGTAAATTTACATTCGATCGCGGGTCGGGATGTCGTATACCTTAAGCCGTCCGACCAAATTCTTATTTGACTTTGCGCGCAAATAAGCAGAGATCGATAACTCAAAACGAATAAAAATCATTCATTATCAATTTAAAATTCTATTTAAATTTTACACATTTGAGCCGCAAGATTTAGATAATAGTCGAATTATAAACCTCCTTCTAATATTGATTTTTTTTTAACCATGCAGGTGTTGCCTCTATTAAGAGAGGGAAGGCCCGCATTCGCATAAACACACTCTTTATTAGCTCCATTTTTCAAAAAGCAGGGTTTCTAAAGAGTTTACCTTGGATTCAAGACTGCGGCTTTCTGTGTTAAACTGAGAAAAACATTCAGAGAAGCGGCAATCCCTTCAAGCTTGGACGCTACAGAATTCTGCTGGCTGCTAATAGCTTTTTCTACACTATCTTGAACGGAATTTGTTACTTTTCTACACTATCGTTAACGAAATTTGCATATGATATTGTTTATTAAAACTAACTTTATAATTTCTAATAATGGAATAATCTTCTACTTCTATTATTATTATTATTATGTGATGGCGAGTTGACGCTTGTCAAAACCTCCAGACGAATGGGTTATTCCTTGGAGTCCCTCAGCGTTCGGGTGGGTTCAGTTCACGACTTTTTCATAAGAAAGTAGGCTCTTCCTAATGTTCTTCACTTCGGTGCTACCGAAAAGAGTTGAAAGGAGTCACCCAGGTACTGGGCCTCCTTCCCATTAGTACTGGACATTCAATGATAACGTGCAATGATATCTCACCCCTTCCCCACAAAATCTACACCTAGAATCCTTTTTAAGGCCCATCTGACTGTGTTTTCACGAACTGCCGTGACTAGTGATAATCTCTATCGCAGTTTTTGCGATTACTTAGCATGAGTAGCTGTTCTGTTCATTCCTCTAAACTTTTACTTTTGATGCAAATTTTGACTGTCCTACATCTCTGGGCATTTCTCCACGTCTCTAGGTGTTTTCTTTTCATCAATCTCTGCTTTCGTTATAGTATCGTAAATTCCAGTAGCCTGTTGTGGACCTATGAAGACCTCTTTTCTCGCTTGTCTGGCCAGCTTGTCCGCTATTTCATTACGGTTTATTTCGGTATGACTCAGCAGCAGAAGAGGATAACCGGTAAGCTTCAGACAGCCGAAATATAGTAATCCATCAATTATCAATTTCTAAAACACCGGGAATAGCAAATTGACAGCCTTGGCGAATAATGTCGATGTAGCTGAATCCTCTGAATTGACTATAAAGATCATCACTGTTGAGTCGAATTCGGCGTATGCAGAAAGGAGATAATGTGTGATCGAGAGGGCACCTTGTTGCGCAGAATCAAGAGCAAGAATACTTATGTTTTTCAAAAAAACGTAGAAAGTTTTTTCTCCTGGTCCTTGATAATCACGGATGAGACCGAAATTGCAAAGAATAAATTCTTCGTGCGATCGGCGATTTTTCCTGTACGGCTATCTACCTCTCTCATTGGTTTCCATCACGACGAGAAGGAACATTTTTTTTTTGTTTAAGAAAGATATGGGCGCACGTATAAGGACTCTCAAAACTCGTGTGATGTTACGCTGGTTCAATTGTCAATTGAACAATATTTTCTTCGTATTCATGCGAACGGCATGAGGCGGGATGTCCTGCATCCTCAGGCGCTGACTAATCGCCAAGTTTAGTCAGGAGTCAGTTTTCAGCTGTGTTCTTGAATATTAAAAATGAAAGAGTCATACACTCTTGACAAATTTTTTATAACAAGTGTATGTTTTTGTTTCACCATTGGCAGAGGTTAGTCTCGTTCATTAATTTGTGGCTTCGCTAATCAAATGGTAATTTCAACACCAAGGAAATTGCACCGTTTTTTATAGTTTAACTATATTATTTCGTTTTTCTTTTAAATTTTGTTAAGTTTCGTTTATTTTTATACTAAAATCCTCTGCAATGACGTCACATGCGTAAAGTTTGTCAATATAACTAATTTCCAGTGATTATATACTTAGTCATTATTTACGTAAAAAAAGTTTTGCATACAAATAATAAGTTCAATAGAAATCAATCTGATTATATAATTTTAAACCTTAATAACTTTGCATTTTTTTTATTCCATTCTACAATCAATGTTCATATTACTCTAAGAGATAAACGTTCGTACCGATAACGTAGGTAGGAAACTAAGAAAGAATTGGTGATTAATGAATTTTCTTAATCATGCAGAATTTGACTAATTTGGAGAGAGAGAATGTTTACAATAAATCTAGTTTATTTAGAATGTGCCATCTTCAAATTGATCATTTGGTCTGGTATATACTATCAAAAAATTATTTGAGCGGATCATTTGTGCAAAATGTATTCAGTAATTATACCGCGATGTGGAGACCTGTTTAACTTAAGTGTTAGTGGCAATCTGTATATAAAACAAATATATGTGCCGCAACCAGTTTAGACATACAAAATATATTTAATTAGGCCATATAAGATGAAATCATCAAGTAACTCTGAAGATTTACCCGTCATAAATAACCGTACGTTTTCATCACTTATACCCATATGAGAGTCTTGAGTAGAAAATTTTAGAACTAATATGTTTGCTACCTGTGGTTATGAGAAAACTTTTTTCTGAAAAACTATTAATTTTCGCAAAACTTTCCTAAGTACAAAAATGTTTAAGAATTAGTTAAAAAAATAGTTTATAATTTGTTGAAATTGAAATTTCCAAAAACGTAATGAAAAATCTGAAAAAATTTAAGAGTATTTTTTGACTAATTTTTGTTTTTGAGAAATTTCTGCTAAAGTCAGCTGACATTTTGTTTCTTGTTTAAATATTTTTAAGATTAAAATAACATTATTTAGTTTAAGTTCAGACATCGAGGTCACCTTTAGAATAGATTTTAAGCATGTGGAAAGATAACAAAGAATCAAAAAATTCTTTTGTAAATAAATTCCATAGAAGAAACTTAAACTTATTTAGAGAACTTTTAACAATTGCCATTGCAAAAAACAACCTTGTACATAGGGAACAGTGGTTTCCGAATTTTTTTCGTTCAAATTCATTACACAGTAACAATTCAAACTTAGGCGTAAAAATTACATCCCCTGGATCTTAATGAGTTAATGTACGCAAAAAAATTAATGGTGTAACAATTTCAGTAAGTTGAATAGCAAAATTCTATATGACTGGACTACCCTACAAAATTCACGAAGATACATTAGAATTTACTGATTCAACAACGACACAGTGCTATAAGTTATTGTCATCATCTCGTCTATTTCTGTTGTATACATTCAGAAAGAAATTAATGTATCTCCGGATAAATAAAATTTGTTGATGATTGAATATGATTCAAAATGAAAAATTGTATTTTTTGTTACATAGTATTGACAACTTTATTAATATCCAGTACTAGTCCAGTACATAATGTAGCCATATAGTGTATTATAAATAAATAAATAATATAATTTTATTATATTTCACTTATTATAAGTCAAAGTTGACGTCGGTAGAACTGAAGAATACATTTTGTTATCGTGTAAACCGAAATATTGTATTTTCAAAGTAACTTCTTATATTTATTACTATAATGAACAAAATTAATCCACATTTTTTATACTTAATCTTTTAGTATTTTGTTTTTTGTTTTTTAACTATAACCCATTGTATATATATATGAGCTATTTCACGTGAACTGAGCAGCTCAAAATTTTAAAATTGCTCAAAAATTTGTAGACACTTAGTTTTTTATGAAAAAAAACATGTTCCTAAATTTTTAGAGCAATATTTCAATAATTACAAAAGTTATTGCACATCAAAAATTGTTATTTTTTTGCAATTTTTGGTGAAAACTCAAATTTTGCCATTTTTTTACTCAAAATCCTGAAACTTTTTGTATAGCACCTTGATTGGGAAAAAGTTTGAAGTTTACTTCTAGAATATAGAAAGTTTTGAACGTCTCTGATTAACTGCTTTTCAGTGTACCTTTATAAAAAAAAAGAAAGGAGGTCGACAGAATATTTTTTGTTCAACAAAAAAAAAAGAGAAAGTTTTCTGAGAAAACGAATTATAGTGATTTATTCTTTATTATTATAACATCCTGACTAAAGTAAGGGCATTAACTATTGTACTTATACATAATTTTACTTTATACATTTTTTATTAGTTAAATTGATACTTTAGATAGTGTCTAAAAAACCATTATACATTTATAAGTAGTATAGAGAATGAATTTGTCGAGGAACAAGTTCTTGCAATGTGTTGTACGTACTACCTGCTTTAGTTTGATATTATTAATGCAATGAATAGTTTTTATGATTATATTTAACAGCTGTGGTGTAAAATATAATCATTCTCTATTGAAGAAGCAGCATAAAAACAAAATTCTGTGCAATAAACACATGAAAATCTAACTATTCACAGTAATAAGTAAATTTGACTCTGCTAGTCATGTCAAAAACAGGGTATTTTCACTATTTTTACATCTTTTAAAAATTCATAGCTCTTTTCTCAAGATGAAACCCATCTTGGTCCAGAGCTTATGTTAAATGGTTTACAATACAGAATCAGAAAAAAATTTGTCGAACAAAAAATATTCTGTCGAACTCCTTCTTTTTTTTGATAAAGGTACCCTGAAAAGCAGCTAATCAAAGACTTTCGAAACGGTCATAAAAAAAATATGACTACATTCTAGAAGTAAACTTCAAACTTTTTTCCAATCAAAGTGCTATACAAAAAATTTGAGTAAAAAAAATGGCAAAAGTTGAGTTTTTACCAAAAATTACAAAAATAACAATTTTTAATGTGCAATAACTTTTGTAATTATTGAAATATTGCTCTATAAATTTAGGAACATGTTTTTTTCATAAAAATCTTAGTGTCTACAAATTTTGAGCAATTTTAAAATCTTGAGCTGCTCAGTTCACCGGAAATAGCCCATATATATAAATCGAAAGCTATAATCAAAAGTGATATGAATATAACTTGCAAAGAATTAAATAACAAAAAATTTCATACGCACTTATAAAAATAGAAAATGTAAACACATTTTGATTAAAAAAAAATGTTTGAATTTATTTATGACTTTCTAATAAAATTAAGTTTTAGTTGTTTTTTTTTTTAGAAATGTTTTATTATAAATATTATTGAGCATTTTAATATAAATTAGTGATATTTTGCCGTAACATTGTCGATTAATGGCACTCACAATTAACAGAAGAGATTGATACATTTATTTAAGGAAGCAAGGTGCGAAACAAATGCCACTGGGTAATTTGGAGGACATTATGTATCTTTAAATTATTAATAATTGAAGATAATATTAAGTAGTGTAACAAATGTGAATCATATATGGAAATTCCAGTATAAATTTATATTAATTCTTGATGTGTATAGAAAACTTTCATGAAATTGTATAATGTAGATGAAGAAAAGGAAGTTAAATAAATCACTTTAGTAAACGTTATTGTTTATTTACGGACGTTTCGGGAGTTATTATCTTTTTTATCTACCTCATTTTACCATTTTCTAGAATTGTCCTTTAATTCAACCAATCTTCACGACGTAAGATCTGTATATTTTTAAACATAATGTGACTTAATAACAACTCTAATTTTTTAATTTTTATCAGCATAAATGGGGTTTGTATCACTTCCGTTTTATTCACTCAAATTAAACTTATATTAAATGATTATTTTATACTATGGAATCCTTTCTTTGACTTATAAAGATAATTTCTTACGTTGAAGATTTATTGAGGCTTGATCATTTTAAATAGATATCACTTAACTAAGAGTTAGTCAAATAGTTTTTTATTATTATTCATTTTAAAACAGTATCATTGTAAACTTTAATCGTATTCTGTAAGTAATATTCAATATTTTTGGACTATATTAAATATCAAAATGTTTCAGAATGAAAGTACAAAATTTATACTTACACACCGTTGGAATATTTTCTGTAGTTACTTATTAAAAAAAATGCTTAATGTTTATGAAATTCACAGAGAAAAATCAGTAATTATTGAAAAAGACAAAATATGTATACTTTTATCTTTGCCCTTACTTTAGTAGCCGGCATGTTAATGTAAACAAATAATGTAATTTGTTCCTAGTAATCAAATTCTATGCTATTAAGAGTTCACAGTAATGATAGAAAATTGGAATGTTGTAAAAGTAGTGGCTAGCACTGCATCGTGTATCAAAAGTAATCCGTACGTCAAAGCTAATGAACGTGCTAATTAATGCAGCTCATGTAATTATACACTACGAGTTTTATTAGTAAGGATATCCCAAGATGTGATAAATGAGTACATTTACTTTAGTCTTGTAGTTTTTCACATTATACTCATTAAAAGATTTCTAAAAAAAGTTTCTTTTAAAAAATTTTATAATTAACCAGTAATTATCTTTGTTATCCTCTTGATTCAAAATTAATACTATTTTTCGCAAAACTTTTTATTTTTTTAAGATTTTACAAATTGAATATAGGAATTATAATGAATAACTATAATCATAGACGAAGACATTAGTTTCTGCCTGTGACTGTTTCATATTATATTCAAATTCATATATACCGTCACTGATGATTTTTTTTTACCTGAAGATTATAAGATCATATTTTGAATCCTACAAAAATAAAAACGAATCCAGAGATTTTGTCTGAAATAATTTTTTTACTTCACAGCATAATTAATGTAAACTGTAAAAATAATCATTACAAAATTGAAAACGTACCTCAAGTTTCAAACTGTTTTTACTTTTTTAATTTGACATCTTTTGAGATAATTTGTTTTAACACTAGGCATTTTATCTAGTTTTAAGAAAAACTTATATTTTAATGGTTTTCAAGTTTTTATCGAAAAACTGAAAAATGAAGATTTTGTACCAAGGCTGTTTTATGAAAAACTAAATTTTTTTTCTGTAAATTAATGTGTTTCTATATGCAAAAAAATTTTCAACATTGAAAATATGCTGTAATTGGTTTATTTTTATAAGTGAATTTATAAAATTTCAAATCATTTTTTTACTGTAACGTGTAATTTACTGTGTAGTTATTCAAAGAATTATCACTTTCCCCTATCAATTTACTATCCCATGGATACTATATTATACTATAATATATTAACATTATACAGTATGAAAGAAAAACTTCTGAACAAGCCCCTAGTCAAGTTGTTTAATTTACTAAAAACAAATGTATAGTGATTTTATGTTTAAGGAAGGATTTAATACTTGACGTATAATAAATGCCTTTCCTGATTTTCTACTCGCACGTTAGATTATTACTAAGACATTATAGACATAAATATTTATTTTGTTTCAATTTATACCGGTTATTTTATTTCAGTTCATAAGAGATAGAGCCCCGTGTGCTATCGCCAGGGGACTGCGATTGATTCAAGGAGCTCCCACTTCAATTTTTACGCCACGTGGGATACACTATGCAGTGATATTGAATAGCCAAAACCTTTATTTCTTATATCGCAATAAAAGGTATTTTTACAATATTGTGTAACGTCTGAAAACATTCCGCATCGATCGTACAAATAAAGTCGCGAATCAGTATTCGAAGACATAGTAAGAACTACGAGATAATGCTCGACGAGACTGTGACTTTAGAACAAGAGACGATAATGATTCATCCAGGACACACACATGTATTTCAATTTTCATATGTAAAAGTACCTCTTCCTTTTTTTTTGCTAAGTAATCTCTAAGTATCGCCTCTAAATATCTGCCCCACTTATTATTTTATATCAAATCAATCTCTCTTGGTGCGTTACCTAGGAATCAAAAGATATCCTTGACACGTAACAATTATGATGGGATTGGTTTCTAACTAAAAAGGACTTAACTTATAGTACATTACGATACGTGTGACCTAGGTAGCACTTTTTACACGGCGTGAAGTTAGGGCCCGAGCGTAGCGAGGCTACCTAAGCCCGCTGTCACGCCTATCCTTGCCCTAAGCGTTCCTTTTATGCACCGTGAGGTTAGCGCACAAACGCAGCGAGTGTGATAACACGGTGCAAAAAAGTACTACCTAGGTCAGGGATAGGCGTGACCTAAGTGCGGGCTTAGGTCACACAGTGCTACAAAGAACATAAATTTTAGTCATTAATATATAAATTTTTTGTACTAAAAGATGATCTACTCATCGTACTTAGTTGTTCCTCCTAAATGATTGAATATTGAGAAATATCACAGTTCCTAGGATTGCTTTCATCATTGGTGGCTCCTAGGGTTATACTTATCGTAGACGCTGAAAGGACCGATTGTTTTCTGGTAATGAGACCTAATGTAAGGACGGAGAACAGTACGGCCAGTAGTCCAGTGGTCAAGATGTTTGACACCTATCGGAGCGATTGGGATCTGATTTGCGATGTTACTGATTATTCAAAGAATTATCACTTTCCCCTATCAATTTACTATCCCATGGATACTATATTATACTATAATATATTAACATTATACAGTATGAAAGAAAAACTTCTGAACAAGCCCCTAGTCAAGTTGTTTAATTTACTAAAAACAAATGTATAGTGATTTTATGTTTAAGGAAGGATTTAATACTTGACGTATAATAAATGCCTTTCCTGATTTTCTACTCGCACGTTAGATTATTACTAAGACATTATAGACATAAATATTTATTTTGTTTCAATTTATACCGGTTATTTTATTTCAGTTCATAAGAGATAGAGCCCCGTGTGCTATCGCCAGGGGACTGCGATTGATTCAAGGAGCTCCCACTTCAATTTTTACGCCACGTGGGATACACTATGCAGTGATATTGAATAGCCAAAACCTTTATTTCTTATATCGCAATAAAAGGTATTTTTACAATATTGTGTAACGTCTGAAAACATTCCGCATCGATCGTACAAATAAAGTCGCGAATCAGTATTCGAAGACATAGTAAGAACTACGAGATAATGCTCGACGAGACTGTGACTTTAGAACAAGAGACGATAATGATTCATCCAGGACACACACATGTATTTCAATTTTCATATGTAAAAGTACCTCTTCCTTTTTTTTTGCTAAGTAATCTCTAAGTATCGCCTCTAAATATCTGCCCCACTTATTATTTTATATCAAATCAATCTCTCTTGGTGCGTTACCTAGGAATCAAAAGATATCCTTGACACGTAACAATTATGATGGGATTGGTTTCTAACTAAAAAGGACTTAACTTATAGTACATTACGATACGTGTGACCTAGGTAGCACTTTTTACACGGCGTGAAGTTAGGGCCCGAGCGTAGCGAGGCTACCTAAGCCCGCTGTCACGCCTATCCTTGCCCTAAGCGTTCCTTTTATGCACCGTGAGGTTAGCGCACAAACGCAGCGAGTGTGATAACACGGTGCAAAAAAGTACTACCTAGGTCAGGGATAGGCGTGACCTAAGTGCGGGCTTAGGTCACACAGTGCTACAAAGAACATAAATTTTAGTCATTAATATATAAATTTTTTGTACTAAAAGATGATCTACTCATCGTACTTAGTTGTTCCTCCTAAATGATTGAATATTGAGAAATATCACAGTTCCTAGGATTGCTTTCATCATTGGTGGCTCCTAGGGTTATACTTATCGTAGACGCTGAAAGGACCGATTGTTTTCTGGTAATGAGACCTAATGTAAGGACGGAGAACAGTACGGCCAGTAGTCCAGTGGTCAAGATGTTTGACACCTATCGGAGCGATTGGGATCTGATTTGCGATGTTACTATGCATGTTTCCAATTAATTTATTGAATCCCTTTTCTATATATAATATTTTTATTTTGCATGTATCGTTAAAGAAGATACATGAAACATTTAATTACAAAAATTTAAATATAATTTGATCTTTAAATTTCTGTTTGTAATTTATGCTTTATTGACTTCCACTGGAAAGTAAAGAAAAATACAAGTTTAGAAAGAAATAAATCTAGAAGGAATCTCTTACAAAGCTTTTTTTAAAATAAAAGAATATATAATGGTGCAAAACATTAAACAAATTATACCCACGCACATGAAACTCAAGTGGTTTACTTGACTTGAAGGTTCACTCGACCCTAAGTTCCAGTTGTAGCTAATTTGGGGTACTTCAAAATAAACATCTTATCTGTTTGCCTGTCTTCGTTACACTAATATCGTTATTGGTTTATTTACCGAAAAAAAGCTTACATAGTCCTTATTCCTGGCAACGTAAGCATGTTACTTAAGGTACTTGACAACGATTGGCTCGCCCTAGCAAGATTAACCGAATGCTTTCCATTTTCATACATGATACAGACATAAGCCAATGAGTTTTTCATTTTGAAGTATTTCAGTATGTGCCCTAAGTCGGTTACAATTAAAATCGAGTAATCGAATTGACCGTTTGTTCTCAAGTGAAATTCATTGCGTATTTTAGCTTACCCACTTACCCTCTTATTTGCTTAAGACTTTTATTTAATGCTTCGCACCTTTACATTTATTTTGAGGGGGTAAGGTTAATGGATTGAGTAATCTAGTTATGAGTTTTGAGATTAATGGATTTATGTACTTAATGAGTTTTCGTATGAGGTATTACGCTGATTGAAAATAAAAGATTCACTTGCTTATTTAAGAGTGTAAGGAACACATGTATAAATTTACTTAATTTTTGGATATTGGAATGATATTATAAAAAGATCTATTTTTACTTCAAATTTGAAATAAGTACCTCAAAATATGTAAGAAAATGTGTATTTCGAGTTCAAATCCTTCTTTGGATCATTATAATTTTTATCCCAAAATATGTCATTAAAATTTGTTCACTGATTCCACATTTTCTTGTATAGTATATGATAAATAGAAGTAGAAAAGTCGAGTGTCGCCAAGATATGTCACCAAAGCTAAAATTTTGATTATTTTAGGTACTGAACTATGTTGAATTTATATAGATTTTCTTATATAGTTATTCGTTTCGTTTAACATGAATGCTGTTTTAAAATATCAATTTCCTCAATTATTTAATTGAATTTTTCAATAATATAATTATAAAAAACAATACTTACCTTCATGAATTGAATTATTTGTATATTGAAAGGCTGAATTGGATTTTTGTAGAACAAAAGAAGCAAAAAATATCTTTTATTCGAACAAAAAATATATTTTTACGTGACTTATGTTTAACATCGTTGATAAAATTTGCATAATAATTTATTAGAATCCGCTAAGTGAAGCTAAACATATAAAGTAAATCGAACAAAACATGGTAAATAATTTTACATTCTTGCACAATATTCGTTAAAAATATATCGATTGTCTTCTTAAAGCTAACTTACTTTAGTATAAATTAAAATTTTCCTAATGTAACAGTAAAACAGTTGAAAGCGAAAAGATTAATTTGTTTATTACAATAGATTTCATAATGAAAAAAGTAATAGGATAAACGAAACACCTGCGCCAAATAATTAAGGTATTTATTTTTAAGGGAAGGGGTTTCGTAATAAAAAAGAGACAAATTTACAATCGTGTGTTAGCGTTCACTCGGAGCTGCGTAGCGTAATGTGAATGCATTAAGTAAACGCGTTTTATTAACAATTTACATCAAAAGATAACATGTTCAAAAGTAACTGTATATCGTATTCGCATGTTGTGTTGTGTACGTGTACGTCATTCCATTGTCTTATCTTTATATTATATTTTAACCTTTAATCTTAGCACGGATCGTCGTTACTTTATTTATTTTCCCTTTATTAAATTCGCGATCTTACGTTGTTTACTGATTATTCTCTTTCTCTCTTTCAGCACACACCTCCCTCCTCTCTTTTCGTTATAACACTCGTCGCCTTTATAGCCGTTGGCCTACCTCGCCCCCTTCTTCTTAACTTTTTCATCACCACTCGAATAAAAATCATTCAACTATCTACTCCATTGTACATAGTAACATACATAACTGGAAGCCCTAGGCTACTAGGTTTTACATGGACGATGTAATCGGGTCAGGCAGAGAGGTCATCCTCGGCTCGTCACTTTCTTCGTCACTCGTACAGTTCTGGCTGTCTTCGTCGTCGTCATCGTAGTGCCATGCCGGAACTACCTCGTCGAAGCGCCTCCTAGCAGTAGGCCCAGGATAAGACTCAGCATCAGCAGCATTGGTAGTGACGATGAGACGCGAGAAGGCCAGAGGAGAAGGCTCACCGAGGCGACACGGCTGCACCCGCTGGATTCTACGGAAACACAGAGAGAAAACGAGCTTGGAATTATACTCTCTCTACTTGCTACTCTCTCTCCCACACACACACACACACTACACCAACACATACATGTGTGTACACGGGAATATACTCATAGATTCGTGGCGGACGAGCTTCCCGGCAGTACTACTTGTTCCGGAGGATTATTTATACGGAATGTTTTAGGGCTTGCTGCTCAAGGGGATTTGGGATCCTGTAGTCTCGGACTCGACAAGACGAACCAAGTCGAGAGAATAACTAGTGAAATTATATAACTGGATTTCAAAATGAATATTGTTCTTTATTGTAATTGAAATAAGACATCGAAATTGATTAATCATTTCGAATTTATAGTTATCTATGCATATACTGTTGCATAAAAGTTGTATTATTTAGAAAGAAAGCTTCCTCCTTCTGAGTCATAGATTTGTCGTAGACTTTGAAATGTCACTTTTCAGCGAAAAAATAATCTTCTGCAGTTTTAGCTAAATCCATGATTCGAAGACGAAAAGTTCCTCTCAATAGTAAAGACAGACAATTAAATTTTACTAATTTCAAGACATAAGATTTAAATGAAATTAAATGTAATTTTAAAAATCTCTCCTCAACAAATAGCAGAATATCGTAAATATCTCTAGAAGGAGACGTTTCGCAAATATTTAATAACGAGCAGCGCTACTGCGACACAAGCTTCGTCTCACGGAGAAATATCTCCTCGCGCTCTGTCAAATCTAACGTCGTAACGGCTCTCCCTTTGACGGAATATCCCGAGAAAAGCCCACCAGTCGCGAGTGTGGGTGTGTGCGCACGCTCTATATCGTCACACGAACAGAATGTGTTCGAATTATTTGGGACGTGACAATTCCGGGTGTGCAGGTTCGCGTACAAGCGCGTACGTGAGCTCGCACTTGCGTTTGGTGTGCCTCGAAATGAACCATTTCAGATATGATCTTTGCCCCGACAGTCGCGTTGCGCAGCTTTGTTGCACGGACACAACGCGAGCGCGTACCGGATGAATATTGCTCAGCCATTATGTATCGTGGCAGCAAAATACTTTCATTTCTTCGAAACGTACGATTCGCTCTCGAGACTTTATTAAGTTTACGGTTTGATGGGAAATCTCTCATACCTTTTGCCTGCATTTAGTGTATTAGAAAGATGGGTTCGAAAAATGATCTGCGTGACTCTACAATCAGTTACCGATAGTAAAAATAAAGCGCAATACGTAATATTAATAAAATGCATAATGTACTGTGATCGTTAGAAATACTTATATTTCTGCAATCTATTAATTTCAATATATTATGGATTTCATTGACTTTGTTGGTTTATTACGGACACTAAGCACTAAGCTGAAAGTTTCGATGTTCCAAACATGAATATTTGAAAAAGCAAATAGTTCTTGCATTTTCTAACATAAAAACCTAAAGTAGGCTTTACAAATATAAACTATCGATTAGCGATTGGTTTATAAAATAAAAACATTAGTTTTTTGTAAATCTCAAATAAATAAAGTAAAAGAAATTTTACTTTCGTTTGATAAAATGGTGTTCTACATATTACAGTTACCCAATTCTTCTATATATCGTACATATCTCGATAGAAACGAGAAACCTTCGTGACTGATACTAGGAACCTGCTAACAGTATGTAGCTCTTCCCTATCTGAATAAGAAAATGTATGGTCTCTAATAGAGTATTTGTTCTCCTGCTTTCCAATTTGTCAAAGTACATATAAACTGAATGTTCTTTTAACAAAATAAAAAGAATTGATAGTTTCAGCTACCAAGGTTTCCAGCTCAGACGTCAATATTAAAGTTTTATTAAAAATGCTTGGCTGACGCTAGAATATGTATCGTGTCATAAAGTACACTAGGGGCGAGCCCTTTCGCAAATATTACCATGTCGTTTTTCCGAGAAAATGTAAAATTACGAATTTATACTGCTGCGTTCGTAAAATTGCAACTTAAAAAAGGGCTATACACGCGATACTTGGCGCTCCTCACGAATTTCTGGGAAATTTCCGTTCAAGGACAATCGAAGCGGCGACAGTAAGATTACGGCGGTATAGCTGCTCATATTATACAAGCTTTCTCTCTATCTCTCTCTCTCCTTTTCTCTTGTGGTTGTCGTATATATAAGAAGCTACCGCATGCGTGCTTTCGAATTTCAGGCAAGTGCTCGCACACGCCCGCGCGCGCGCGCGCTGATGTCATTCTCGGCTGATCATAAACCTCCGCGGAGGCCCGTAAATCGGGAGCCCGAAGGCGATTCGGACGTGTCTATAACGACGAGATTACGGCGCGACGTTACGCGCGTTACTTCGAAGGGTCTCTCTATATAGGTACTGAACCAGTCAAGTCCTCAGACGAATTTCCTTAGTTGACGAAACACATGTTACCGCAAAATATTCCCTCAGTACATTTTCTAGGAAAAGCACTTTCTTATTTATGTGTGTGTAAGTGGATAAAATGTGCACATACTTATTTCTTATTTTTATACGTATTTTAGAAGTTTTTTCCCCGATTTAATTTATTAAATTCGAATTTTGAACATGTAATATATTATTGTACGTTTACGTTATGTAATGAAATATTATTAATTTATTATATTTGGTTCTCCCAAATTTCAAAGGATTTTCGCATTACTATTAAGTCCATATTCAACTACAGATAATTATAAATCAAATTTCAGCGGAACAAAATTATTCTTTTGATATTTAAATTCAGAATTACATTTCAGTTATGCAACATGATATACGATTCTACCAAATCCTCATAACATCTGTACTAAGAATTATTTTGTTTAACATTGTAATTATTTTCATGAAATTCGATATAACAAATGCTAAAACTTCGTTCTTTAAAACTGCAGATTAAGTTTTTTTTTCTAATTAGTTAAACAGATGCAAGTGCTGGATTTTTCGGCTTAGCGCGTCAATAATTTTGCAGGAGGCCGGGGTAAGAAACTGCGGAAGCTGGCGAAGAATCGCATTAAAGATGACGACGTAGTTTCTCGATTAAATTTGCGAGTAAGAAGCCAAGCTGAGGGAAAAACTAAATTACTACTCGACGAAGAAGAAACTCGGCTTCGCCTCTCCCCCTCTTTCCCACTCCTTCCTTCCTGCGGCCATCTCTGTTTCTCCCGCTCGCCTCGCTCCGCGCGCGACGTTGCTGCCCTTCTTGCTCTAGTCACTTTGTGCTGATGCCGGGAATTTTGCGAGACTTTTTTAGTCGCGACTACAATGTTTGCCGTAATTCTCGTCAACGAAAAACACTATTAAATTAACCGCGAATTTAGCGTGAAATACAGGAGAAAATGATAAAGTGGAAGGATGTTGGCCAAAAATTCTACGAAAATATGAGACATTAATCACATTAATTCTCAAAGGTTTTTAACTTCGTTTAAATTGATGTGGGTTTGAAAAATGTTATGATCTAGTAATTGGCTTCGTTATGCATACTCAGATAACAAATTTAATTGTTTTTTTTAACTTTCTCAACTTTTTCACCTTATCATTGATAATTGTCCCTCGAAATTTTGATGTTATTACTTCACCACTAATTCCATTATTTACTCAAAGTTGTTCGTCCAGCGCATTATTTCTGATTTTTATTTGAGATACCAACTTTTAATTGTTCTGCCGAAAAACTATCACTTTTGAAGTATATCCACGTTTCAGAAGTTAGAAAAGTAGCTGCCTATCGCTGTAAGACAAACTTCATTATATAACTTTAAACTGATAAATATCGATCGCGTAGAGTTATAAATTTAGTTATTTTATTCAAATGTGAGAGACTCATATAGTTTGGGATAATCTTTATCTGCAGTTACATTAAGAATTCACATTTGAAAATTAGATGTCACTCCCTTTAATGGAGGTAATTGAATTCAAAATAAATCGAGGGTTAAAAGCTATAAGAGGGAGAAAAGCCATAAAATCCAAAGGGCGAAGCCATGAGTGCGTAAGTGACGCTTATCTACGTAAAGCTCCATTAGACAGATTCTAGACTGCGCTACTAAGGGGCTCCCCACAATAACAAGATATCCCCTACACTTCCCGCCGCGCATCCTCATTTTATGTTACCCAACCCATTTGTTAATGCGACCAGGGTAATTGCGAGAGCTCGCACTAATAAATTATCAACGTTGTGCGGGACCGAGATTCACTTATGCAAATACGCTGGACCGTCCAATTCTTAAACTATTCACACATTCCATTACACTTACCCCTTAACAAGTACTTATTAGGCGATTGAAATTCCCAAATTCCCCTACAACACTCCTTTTTCCTTATCAGTTTTTCCATGCAGCATGCAAACAAGCTAAGAAAAAATTTATCTTTTCTCCTTTTATTCTTAAAGCCCCATGTCGATAGAAATATTCTAAGGCTCGCACACACAGACCCAGTGTCTTTGTCACACACACACGCGTATCGAGCTCGAAAGAAGCGTATAAAAACTTATACGACCGGATTTCTATTTCTATTTATAAGCGAAAGATCCTAAAAGCAGAATTGGAATTCATGCATACGGCGGAGAGGGGAAAAGATCCTTATCGAATAAAACATCACGGGGCCGTGGCGCGTCGCGACGCTGTATCGCTCGCGAATAAAATAAAAGTGTCCGCGAGCATCGGCGCGCGCAATAAAAGTGCCTTGAGCGCGTATCGTGCGGACAGCGCACACGCGGTTCTTCTCGCTATACACATCTATTTACGCGATAGAATAAAGAGGCTCTGGTATTCGGGAGGAAGGGAAGGCGTCGTGTCAAAGGCGGACGATCGATACAACGGAATAAAATCGAGCGCGCGCGCGAGCACAGGCAGCGGGTGCGTAAGTTCGACACGGGCGTGAAAGGAAGCGGCGCAAATGGCTTTTTAAATCGGTCTCGCGCGCGCGCGTGCTTTTACGACGGAATAATGGTATTGGCAATAGAGTATAAGAGACGGACGGACTTAGGAGACGTTATACGCGAGGTACCCTGGAGCCGATTTTATTGGACTGTTGACCGACGCGTGAGCTTCGTGGAAATCCCTATATGTATATAGCCTATATAGTAGCCGCGTCGCCGTCGCCGATGTTCTCCATATATAGCCCTCGTTCTCTCTCTCTCTCTCTCTATCTTTTATTTTCCGTCCCTCCCGCGCGCTTTTCGCCCTCGAGCATTTGCGCGCGGCACGCATAAATCATAGCCACGCGAACGGGAGGCTAACGAGACAGCCCTAACGCTTACGCATCTATATACATACTCACACACATCTGTATATATGTGTATATATAAATATATATATATATATATATATATATACACGTGGATAGCTGTGCGTATATACACATACGGCAGATCGTTTGCCTGGGTACTACGCTGACAATGAATCACACCAGCCCGCCTCCTTGCATCGCGAGCGGTATACACACACACTCCTCGTCGGACATGACTTTTCCAATTTCGCGCCGGCGGGGCAATTTAATAGATTCACCCTCGGCTCTCACTACTCTCTCTCTCTCCCTCTCCTCCTCCTACCCCCGATTGACAAAGCGGTTCCGTCGCGAAAGCGCCGCCGCGCGCGATAACCACGTAGAACGCATATTTGAGCATGGTAGTGGCGGTAACGGTGGTGGCGGCGGTTGTCGTGCAACTGCGTGCGAGCACGCTGTGTATATGCGTATATACATACGCATAGGTGTATATATGTATACATATATAGAGATAGGCACAGACAGATTTCATGTTGTTAAATTACTATGATAACACGGTAGCGAACAGGGGTTGTGCAAGCGCGAACATGCCTGAAATAACAACGTCCATGCTAATAAATACAATGTAGCGGTGGTCGCCGTTGCCGCACAGTCGTCGTCGTCGTCGTTGCACACGGATAACTCGGTTACATTTTCCCCTAGATGGATGATTACTTTTATTGTCACCAAATTCATGTTACGGATATATGTACGTATAAATGTATATATAACGCTATGTTGATTTTCTCAGATGTATACTGTACAGTCTATAAACATTGATGGTATGAGTAGCAGGGTTGTTATTTAGTAATAATAGGGTTTCAATTATTGCAAAACAAAAATTTGATAATTATTATCAATTTAAAAAAAAATCTATTTGTATTGTATTTGTAAAAATGAGAATTTTATACTATATCAATAAATAAACTTTGCATTGTTCGTCTCTATAAGATGAACGATATCTATAATATATCTATGATTTCAAGGCGCGTTTCTGAGAAAAATGACTTTCAATATTCTAACTTCTCGTAAGATCGGAATAAACTAGATAGGGCGCGATACTGTACTAATCAATTAACATATTTAAAACAAATATTTACACGGTGGTATGACCAGGTTATTCATTTTCTCCTTCATGAAAACTCGATAAAAGTATAAAATTATTTTGTTATGTCGGGAACTTGGACTTATTTAATAGTCCTGTTCTCGTTTATTTTTCAATCATTTTCGTTAATTTAATTATGACTTCCGATCAAGATTAACAATTAGTCAACGAATAATTAATTAGCTTAAAAATAATACAACTTAAATACAACTTGAATTCGCGATAAATTAAAAGGCATTTTTTTATTTTGTAAAAGAACAGGTATTATAAACTAATTTTCAAAATTCTTACGTTTATGTACTTAACGTTTGTAAAATTATAAATTTTATCTAGTTATTGTATATATTTTATATAAAATAATTTTTATATTCAATTTGGTTGGATAAAATAAAACAGTGCTGGACTTATGTTGTTATGCCGCGCACTAAATTTGAAAAATGGACTTATGTTGTTACATTTTCTGTATATCGTAGCTTTAGGGCAATATTTTGGCTTCTACTGACAGCTTTAAATGAAAGAGACCCATTTAAAGATATAAAATCCAAGGTTTTCCCGATTTAAAAAAAAATGGACTTATGTCGATATGCCTCGGAGCCACAGATATGAAACACTGTGTAAATATTTTTTAAATATATTATTTATACCAGATTTTCTTTTATTCATTGCATATTTCAAATTTTTTTTATAGTTTCTACCGTTTCTAAATAAATGGTATATTATTTTATATTCTACAATCTTTTCATACAATACTCTAAAAATACGCTCACTGTATACCTGAAGAATGAAAGCAATACAATGAGTGTTTTAAAAGCAGGTTCCTAGTACTTGCACATCGTATAAAAATTTTGAACTATATTTATTATAAACGCGACAATTAACATTCTGCTTCACCCACATTATTTGGTAAGTGCACGAAATCGTTTTTATTTCTGTGTGTTATAACAAGATAATATAAAAATATAGAGTTTTTTATTTTTTCTAAATCTTTTATAGTTATTATAATACAAGAAAAATTTAAAAATTTTACCAATTAAAATCTCATTGTCAACCCTTAATTATTAAATAACAAATTCTTAGTTGTCTTATCAATTTGTGGAATCGGAAGAAAGGAGAGTCCGAGAAGAAAAAAAAGTGACCCGGGCAAACCCTCAAAATAAACGTGACGCACTTAAATCTGTCGTCGTTGTAATCCGAGCCACGAAGATTACTCCCCTGACAAAACGGCCGGCCACCAATAGAAGGCTCGCCGCCCGGGAGAATTTTCCAAGCGTGCGCGTGCGGCCAACCGAAAGGGAGACCGAGAGAGAGAGCAAGAGAGGGGAAGAATAGGCGCTATCTCGTCGAACGCGCGACTCCAAACGCCGGGCTAATTCGATTTGGAGGGCGGTACTTTGGCACACTGGCATGATTCACATAATAAATTTACGAAGGGCGACGCTCTCTTTCCCTCTCTTTTGCTGTCTCTCTGTGACTAATCCCTGCTCTCCCCCTCTCTCTTCTTTTCCCTCTCGCTTCCACTTACACCCCCGCGCACGTGATTGATATCGCAACAAAAGGAATCGTTGCCCCGCTGACTTTTGCTGCGTCATGTCGAGATATTTTCATTATGACGATTTTTCTTGTGAAGGAGAAAGGGAGATGCCACTATACTGTTGTTGGTTCAACGACTATGACAGTTGGAACAAGCTGAAACAACTTCGTCCACTCGAGAGCTGTTTATGTTTATTCATATAGGGATATCCTCGTATACGCGCGTAAGGCCAGAGAGGAGATGAAAAAATTCGCATCCTCGCCAGGCTTTTTCTATGTGTATACGTGCGTCTCTGCTTCTTCTTTGTCATTTGGAATACTTCGTTTTTCTTTTTTCCTGCTTTTCACAACTAACGACTTTAGCCTGTCTTTTGGAATTTAATAAATCAGATTGCTCATTCCTGTGTTATATGTCCTTTTTTTGACTCTCCACGCGTGACGTACCGAACTTTTATGTAAAGAGATAAAAAATGCTTCGAGATTCGAGGTTGAAGAATTTTACAAAATTTTGTATGAAAAAATTACATCTATCTTTTTTTAACTTTGTCATTCTGCACACACAATGGAAATAATTCTGATTTCATATCAAATGTTGCGGAGTAATTTTAAGATATATCATATTATTTTTAAATTTTTGATTTAACAACGTGGTTTAGTAATAACTTAAATTAAAATTTATGGTTTTTCATCCATAATAACTGAAGAAATAAAAAGACGTATATTATGTATTACAAGGGAAACAATAAATTATAATAAATTTTAATCGTGATATATTTTTGAATTTTCTATATAACTCGATTTTAAAAACATGTTTTTATGAAAAATTCGAACTACTGTAATGAATCTAATTAATATCCAATGTGATAATATATAAAAGTAACATTGACTAAGAATTAAAGTCCAGTAAGATAATTAATAAAAATAAAAAATGAAAAAATATCATGAAAATAGTATAGTGTTGATAAGTATGGCACTTGTAGTGGTTTCCACATCCCCTTATTAAAGAGTTCATTTTATTTGAAAATTATTTTCACGTTAAATACTACTCTAAAAAAGTCCACTAAAAGTGCGCTCTGGTTAAAGATACTTTTTCGTATCGTTCATGAAAGAAATAACGACTCTCGTGTTTATAAGCAAATTTCACACTAAATTAGGAACCTTACAAAAAAGTTTAATTTACTAATTTTACAACTTTTTAGCAGCTGTAGTACATAATTAATATCGTATAATAAGCGGTGCAGGAAAATATGCGTTTTTTAAATTAAAAAATGTATTATACTTAATATGTAATTGTAACATTTATAGAATATATTCATTGTTACAGTATAACAAAGTTTCAGATTCAACATCACAGGAATTTTCTCTTTGAGGAAACGTATGTAGCCACAATGTAATTCTACTGAATCTCGTTAAGAAACGCAGCTTTTATCAAGTTTTCTCATTACTGAAAAATCTAATTAAAACTAATCCATTGTAAAAAAAAATTTGAAAAATGAATGAAATTTTACAACAATTATATGAATTACAATAGTTGTACCAACAAATACAAGCTCCTGAGTCTTCGCAAAATTTCGTCGCCTTATTATCTTTACCCCGTTAAGGATATGTTATATTATACTCTCATGCATAAACAAGCAAGTGCGCGCATACTAAAGAGATAAAGTATGTTTCCACTTAACTTATTTAATCATAATATAAAGTATATTTCGCAAACATAAATGTCGATGATGTAAACATAAATAATTTTATTAAGAAAATATTCATATTTATTTAAATTTTAAATCGAAGTTTTTATGTAACTACATATTTTTTGTATTCCGCTATATCTGATTCTGAACTATAATATTTTCTAAATATATCTTAATTTTAAATTCGATAGATGAGATTATAAGATTTTTATTTATTTACATCATTAAATAAACATTTCACAATTTAACTTTGAAATTAAGGGATTATATTCACTTGAAAATAAATTAATTAAAAAATTACATCATTATGCATTTTACAAATGAAAATTTCAAGAACAAGTCGCATGTCTGTCATAATAATTTTATAAATAAAGCGCGATAGAATTAAAAAATTGATAAAGCAAATCAACAATTGAATAAAACATAATGTATAAATTAAACAATTAAAATAAACTGGGAGCAATTTAAAGAAAATTAATGGCAGTGCTCGTCTTTTTTTCGTGAATTCACGAATGTCCCCTTCTAAATTTCTTTTACCACCCATTTAAACATTATGGCGGTCTGTTTACGTCATTAAGAAAGTACTTTGATAAGTTAATGAAAGCTGCTTTTGTTCGTCGTTGTCAAATTGAGAAGACAAGGGGGACGACGACAAGCGCGGTCGGCGACTACGCACTAACTGGATTAATAATTCCATTACTTTATAATCTCGTTTATAGGAAAGAATAAAATTAAAAATTCGTTTCATAAGTTAAAAAGTTTTTACGCCGTCAATATTCATAAAATTAGCGGCGATAAAGTTTTACGGTACGGGGAGAGGCTGTAATGTAAGTGGAGAGAGAAAAGAAGCGGACTACCGGGGAGCTGCACTTAATTTAAATATCTTTACGTAGGCCAATAAAAATATATTATAAAACACTTTTCGCGCGGGGCTGCTGCCACTGTTACTGGCCTTTAAAATTCTCCCGACCGAAGAGCGAAAAGGCGCAGCCCAACCCGTAACAAACTGCTGAAAACGAGCGGGAAATCTGGGAGCAGTAGTGGTGGTGGTGGTGGTGGTGGTGGTGGTAGTAGTAGCAGTCTAGACTGAAACACAAACGAAAAGCATTTCATCCAGGATTCAGAAGAGCGCTCCGAGAAAGTTTTTTGCGATTTTCCAAAGGATGGAAGGAGTGGAAGATTGCCGATGAGGAGAGAGAGAGAGAGAGAGAAGCAGAGAGGCAAAAAGTAGGCGAGATGGGTCGTTAAATTCAGTTTCCTACTTCTGCCGGGCTGCTTTCTCTCGCTCCTTCTCTCTGTCTCTGCTCATTCGCTACCGGAAATGAGCTGAAACGAGAGCACAATAGCACATAGTGTTGTGTTCGACGGAGAAGACGCCGCGCGGTGCTATAGCAGGACGGCGGACTATGGGAGGGGGGGGGGGACACGATAAGAATCGCTCGTTTCGAGGTATAATAACTCGAGTTTTCGGACGGCGAGGGCGTTATCATCTCCTTCGACCGCCGCCATATCTTTCTCGTTCTCCTTCCATTACCTTTCTCTTTCTCCTCCTCTATATTGCCGTCTCCACCGTCCCGCCGAATTTATCCACCTTAATGTATTTCTCGTCCTTTTTCTTTCCTAGCCTCTATCCCTTCTTCCCTACCCTTTCCCTCCCCCCTTCCTCTCTCTGCTTTCCTTCTTCCCGGTCATTGTACCACTGTCGAATGGGTCAACTGGTTATCGTTAAAAAGTTTAGAGCGATCCTCTGCAGGGGGATATAGGGACGGCGGAAGCTCGAGTCCCGTGATAGATGGCACATTGCCGAAGTACACGGCGTGCCAGTACTATGCGCTGCGAACCCGGCTAGCGTGTAATATGTAGATTGATTCTAATGCGAAAGAATAAGCTCCGTACCATTTTATGCATTTGTTTTAAATATATTTGTGTGATTTCAGATTTATCGCTCGGAAAATATATACGCTGATTATGCTGGACACATATTATTTCAAAAGCTTTTTTATGCGATAATTAATTCCAAGATATTTCACGAGTATAAGAATGAATTTTCGGCCTTGTTTGTTAGTTGACATCGTTTGTTGGACAAATTAAAAAATGAGATCTTGTTAGATATCAGAATAAAACAAATATCAAAGTTTTAGAACTTATATTCTGAATGAAAGTACTACTCTGACATGTCGTTCAATTTTGAATGGCGAATTTTCAAAAGTGATGAGCAAAAACTTTCGCAGGGCCGCAACGTATTCTGTGCTCCCCTTTTTGCAGAACGAACAAAAGCCTACGTTGAAGTATATAACCAAGCCGTAGTGGATTAAGTGCGCTTACGGGACTAACGTGACTAGCTAGAAAAGTTATACAATTTTTAAAAAAGCATTTTTATGCGACGTGATATTGACTTTTTTTTTCATTTTCTTCCATCTAAAAAAACCCCCCGTACAGTGTAAAATAGACGAGGTGCTTTTTTTTTAAAGCCTTTAAAAGTGAATTTAACTTCGAACTTTACGACATTTCGCCGCGAACTCTGGCCTGAACAAACAATTACGTATTTATGAAATTAATCACGTTCGAAAATTACAGACATTAAATCCATTAAAGCCACATTAAAGCGCGAATTACGCCGCGTGCGCGCGTGTGGGATACGTTGCTCAAGGGCTGACAAAGTCAAGCATAATTCTTCATTATTACGTGGCGCAAACACACGCGCGACTATATATGCCACGATTGTATCTCAACGGAGAAAAAAGTCGCGTGTCTACACATGCGACCGACGATTTCTCGCGAATTAATTACGTACCTCGCGTAAACCTTAAACCGTAATTGTATGGGTATATATAGACGTGTGTGCATATACATATAATGTGCGTGTGTGTCCGTACGCTAGAAAAGGAAAGAAAAGCAGCTGCGAGAACGGGGTGCAAAGCGGGCTGACTAGCTCGCTAGCCGTTATCCCATGTGGAAATCGCCGCACACCTATAAAACAATCGGAATTAAACAAGCGGACTTTAATCACGCCTCGACGATAAAGATTCGTCACGTAATTTATTGCGCTCGCGGGGTTCCAACGCTACGCTCTGCAGTCGTGCTCTGCTGCTGCTGCTGCTGCTGCAGCTACGGGAGAACGAAGAGGAATGCCTGCTTCATAAAACTGCGAGCGCACACGCGCGAGCGGCAAATGGCTCTGTATATATATATATACGTACGTAGGTACGTACGCGCGCGCGTGACAAACGCTTATTTCGCGGTCTGCACTTTGTGCGCCCAGCTAAAGTCGCTGAATTGCGTTTGATAGCTCCAATAAAGGCGTTGCGCGCTCGCGCGCTCGCAGACGATCGTTTATTGCCGTCGGTCAATCAAAAGATGTTTATTTTCCTATCGCGCTGCAGTATACGCGTGCGCGCGCGCGTACGCAAGCGGAGGCTGTGTATGTGTACGTATCGTTCGCTCTCCGCGTGACTATATACCCCCATTCCTTTCTCGCTTCAGACTGTTATGATTCATTTGAGCGGAGGGCAGGTGTTAACGGACGATCCTCAACTGCCGAGCACAAGCTTTATTTTGCAGAGCGCGGTACATATATACTACGCGCAGAAGGGGAATGGACTCATCAACGTGGGTGACAAATGCTTTTTAATTAACCGGAATCGTAGTGAGAATAATAGCATTATTCCTCTACTGCCAATGTGTATAAGCTTTGTTTAAATTGTTTCGAATTTTGGATATATCGTAAATTGGTTTTCCTCGAAAAATTTTAAATTTCACATTGCCATTCGCTAGTGAAAATTGGGAAACAACAGTTTGCGGAAAAGTTGTTAAAGCGAAATAAAACAATATTTTTTTACTTTTATTTAAAATCACAATAGCGCATGTAGCAGATATTAATTTCAAATTTTTTTAAACAATATTGAGATTTATTAAATTTTTTTCATATAAAATCACATATGAATATGTATTTTAAATTCTGAGTACTCTACATATAATTTATGTAACATTACTGAGAGAAACTGGTGTGGCTATGGTTAACTTTTTTATTGTTTAACTTTTTATTAATTTATTCTGGATAATTTTTATTGATTTTAAATAAACGCCAAATTATACAGTTGGTATTAAAATTGACTAATGAAGCATTCGCATTCCCATGAAAAAAAAAATTTGAGGCACAACATAAAAAAAGTCCCCCGAGCATTTCACTTATAAGATAAAAACGATATCTCTATCGCTACCAAACTAGCCCCCGAGATTTCAGGGTGGATTAACGCCCGCCACCAAATTGATTCGGCAATTTACGGGAAGCTATATGTGTATCCTCTATATATACAGGGGCAAGCTTCTATGTACGCGCGCAGTGTCGAGCGGTATATATAGGGAATGAGAGGTAGAACCGGACGGTTTTTGTGCTCCCCCTTCCCGTTCTCTGTATCTCTGTATATCTATCTATACGGTTTATTGATACTCACGGCGTGGCGATACGTCGCCTGTGATCGAGGCGAGGAATGGCTCGTCCTCAGTGATGACGATAGAGGCAGAGGCCTTGTAGACTGGGGTTATCTCGGCGAAGCAACGTAACCGTATGCGACCGTCTTGGAAGAGACCGCTCGTGTACAGCCTCAGGCTTGAAAACGTTGCGTTCTTGTCGTCAGCTGGATGGTCTATGGTTCGGGTGCGGATTTTGAAATGCATCGTTTGGTTATTCAGCTGGAACAGATAATGTTATATTTTCAATCTGATATAGAACTGTGTTGGCGCTGGTCTGGAAATCGAGTATGTAATGTAGAGCATGTGATCGTTGGGATAGAGTTGCATGTATGAAATGCCGATAGCTTGTGGAAATAGCTGCGCATAGATATCAATAGCTCAGTTGGGCATACATTCAACAAAAAAGCTGGATAGATTCTGGGTTTTCTTCACACCTGAGTCACACTGCACCATTTTGTAAATTACGGGTATTTTTAATTAATCGAAAATTCCTACTTGTATATTGTATGTTTTTACATCCATAGTAGAAATCGCCCATTTTTCTCCTATTAATGAAACGATTTTTCTATCATTTTTCTCTCATTTTATGGCCATTTCAGTCGACTGAAATGGCCATAAAAATGGTAGAAAAATCGTTTCATCAATGGGACAAAAATAGGAAATTTCTACTAGGGTATACAATAAATTCTATCTTATAAAAAAATCTGTTTAAAAACTCGAATAAAAAATCTAAATTAATTATTAAAGTTATCCTAACAAAACTTTAAGGTTTCAATTAGTTTTCAGTACATTGACTTCGCAGAATCGTTTTCGGTGAATGCAAATAAAAAAAATTCTCACCCATAAACTTCGTTAATAAACACACATATGTTGAAAGAAAGATACATGGATGTGTATAGAGATACATTATAGAGAACAGTGTAGAATCTGAAAATCTCGTAAAAGTAATGCATTCCATCGTAGGAAACAAAATCCAGTATAATCTTATCAATTTTTTCTCCTCTCCTTCAGCTCCTCCACTTTTTCTGTCTCCCCAACAACAACGACGGTAGCGTCGGCAGCCCTATCTCTGTCTCTCTCCTTTACACGCATCGCTCGAACGTGATCCCGCTTTTAAGATAAATGTCATGCCGCGAAAGCTTGTACGCGAACGCGAGTTTCGAGTTTCCTCCACCTCGTTTTCCTTGATTTTTCTGCGCAACGCTTTTCTTTCTCCCTCTCCCACTCTCACTCTTTCTCTCTCTTTCTCGTACACTCTCGTGCACGCCTCCCCCACCCCGTCCTCTTTCCATTTCATTCAGGGATATTTCTTCGCACCGCGCGTCTTTCTTTCTTTCTTCTCGCGGCGTCGCGTCTTTCCATCTCTCGCGGATGAAAAAAAAGGGTTAAAAAAAGAAGGTATAGAGGGTGGAGGAAAGGTAGTAGAAAGGGCGCGTATAAGACGCGGGAGCGCGCAGTCTTCCGACGTTATTACTTCGCCAAACAAACAAAAGCATACATCACGGCAGACTTATGACACGGGACAACGCGCGCTCCATCCATAAAAGCCGCACGCGCTGTACACTTTGCGTCTTATACATATGTATACGTATATTTCCCTCCACTCCCGCTCCTCTCACGCACGCAGTCACGTTCGACAAAGTCGGCTTCTTCAGCTCTCTTTCTCTCTCTCTTCCTTCGCGCGTTTTACGTATCGAAATGCACGCTCGTGTCTCTATCTCTCTGGGGGGATGTACGTTGCTGTTTCTTCTTCTTCTTCTTCTTTTTTTTTATTCCGCGTTGTTGTCCGCGTCGTCTTATTCAAAGCTGCGCGCGTTCATCGAACGACGGCGAGTAAGAAGGAAGGGGCCTGCATACAGCGGAAATGCAAGGAGCAGAGTTGCTACCCCTTTCTTGCGCTCACCGCCCCGATGTCGTTTTATTTTGCTTTGCAGCAGCAGAAGCTCCGCAATTTTAAATTGTAAATAATTGCGGAATATTAATCGTGAATTTCTTGCGAACTACCGAGATACGGTTGCATGCTTGAATTATTCAGTAGACATTTAATGAGGGAGATTATTGACGAATAAAATCCTGCCACATGAAGTATTTATCGGAAAGATAAAACTTAACACCAATTCTGATAAATTGAATCGTTTGTTTATTTGTCTGATTATTTTTCTTTATTTCTTCACTGGCATTTTAATGAACAAACTGAAAAGCATGCCTTGAATTAACGAACATATATTAAAGGTATTTTAAGTTTTTACGGACTTACATAAATTTTAAAGTAAACGTCTGTTGAATATTTTTCGAGATGTATAACAACTGCATTATTAATGAATGCAAAAAAATTTTGTGTTGAAATAATACCATATAAAAGTTTATTATTTATACAGTAATACACTGTGCACACTATAAAACATCTATACTATAATACCCGTTTAATAGCATTTTTCCTTACTGAAAAAAATCTCGGGGAAATCCCGTGTGCATAAAATATTTTACGTATCAATAAAAAGTGATCCGAGTAATGTTATACATGATTTCAACATTATAGAAAAATATACAATATCTTTTCCTTAAAAGATATTTCATTTTCGTATATTTTAATTTATAATTTTTTTTATCTAGAGCAAATGTTCAATGCACTTCTCCAAAATAAAATTTAGAATACCAACGGAAAATTATAGCAAAAATTATAGTGCTGTCAGTTTGAAAGTGTACGTGAATCGAAGAAATTATATTGTCAACCGTGGATGCGGAGGGAAATGAAATCGCGCAAGGGGGATAACGTGTTCACACCCACGCGCACACGTGCAAAAACGACGCTAAAAACTGCCGTGCCTTTGGCACAGGATCAACCATGTCAGGATGGCACGTGTGTGTATGCGCACATGTTTCTGCATGTATGTACAAGTTTTATATATGTATATGAGCACATGCGAACGAGAACAAGGGAAACACGTAAAGAGAAAAGATAACTTGTATTTAATAAATTATAAGTACCAACGGTTAGCCAACGGTTGCTGAATTATCAATAATTAAATATCTAAAAGTTTATGAAATAATAACATTAACTAATAAGAAGTATAGATATGTAAAAACGATTTATTTGTAGAAAGTAATAAAAATTACAGTAGTAGATTAATAAAAATATTGTTAATTGTAGTGGGGTTGGGAATAAAATTATTTGAAAGTTCAATAAATTGCATGAACATAGAAAGTGTTGCAAAAATCCAGAAAAATTTAAAAGATAGCTTAAACGAAAACTTTAAAGTAGAAATAGAACAAATAAATAAACCGACAATGAAAGTAATTGGCATAGACAAGCATTTCACTACCAAAGAAGAAGTAGAAAAGGACATAAACCAAAGAAATTTTAGCAACTGTGATGAAAAGTGCAAAGTGATACATATTTTTACAAACCAAAAATCAAATAGTGCAATAATAGAAGTAACATCTAGTATTTATAAACATATAAAGGAAAATAAAAGCAAACTTCTAATAGGATATCAAAACTGCAGAGCGTACGACATTATCAATACAAATCCATGTAATAGACGTACTGGCTACGGACACGGTGGCAAAAAATGTAAAAACAAGGCTATGTGTTACACATGTGCAGGACAACATGAAGCAAGCAAATGCAATAGTAAAACATTAAAGTGCGCAAACTGTGACTATAGCGATAAAAACTATAAAAGAAATTATAATGTAAATCATAGTGCAATCGTCAGTGACCTATGTGAAATATTAAAAAATAAAATAAAAAGATACATAGAAGCAACTGATTATCCATTCCAACCTACATATAAAAGATACTTCGACAAAATAGAAGGAGAAACCACAAAACAAACAGACAATGAAAATGAAAAGGAACCTACAATAACAACAACTACCACTACTTGGACAAGCTTATGCACACGAAAGAAGCAAAGATTGAGGAAACAGAGCAAATTATAAACAATGAAATAATAACTAATACAGTAAGTAAACTAAACAAACATCTGAAGAATGAAAATTATATAGTAAAACTAATGTAAAACCATGTATCATAATTTGCACTGAAACCTGGAATATGGATTATCATCACTACTTCAATATAAGTGGATACAAAATATTTTACAATAATAGCAGAATAAATCAGAATGATGGGGTTGTTATGTACATTGACAACAATTTAATTGAAACAACTGAGGTAACCGAAATAAACAAACTTAAAATAATAAATTCAATAATAACAATAGATAACAACAAACAAATACTTATATCAGCATTATATAGATGTCATACTTTAAAGAAAACAGAATTCTTAACATATTTCAAAGAACTATTAAAAATCAACAGAAAATTTAAAAACAACCTAATCATTGGTGATTTCAACATAGACATAAATAACACACAAAAGTTATACACTAACAATACCTTTTAACGATCATTACCCGATACTAATGTGTACAAATCGTATGTAATGTAGTAAAATCAATTCCAAAGCAATAAATTATGACAAACTAAAAACTATAAGTAATAACACAAAGTGGACAGATATCTCCCTAACCAAAGACTCAAACAAAGTACTAGAACATTTAATACTCGAAATAAAAAAATGTATTTCGATATGTAAAATTTAAATTATCTCAATATAACTTTTCTTCTTGAAGATATATTAAATTAAAATATTTAGTTAATGTACCTCAAAGAAGAAAGAATAATCGTGAGATGATTAAATATTTTAATTTAATATATCTTCAAGAAGAAAAGTTATATTGAGATAATTTAAAATGGATTATGTAGGGCATGATT